>CM065489.1:34104791-34704791 GCA_004115045.4 Sinella curviseta
GTATGTCACGATGAATTCCTTCACCACACATATCATTCCTTCTCCGGAGAATTCATCTCTTTGTGAATGTATGAGGAAACGACGTGGGGATGACTTATGAATTTGTGTATGTGTGTGCTGTACTGCTGCTTCGACTGAAAATGGAGCGAGTGAGAGAGGAGAGAAACGAGTTAAGGAGAAGCAGAGAGGATTTCCGTTTTAGATGTTATTTCGCGCTTCCGCGCTGATAAAGGTTTTTCCCAGGTAAGTGAAATACAGACTGCCACCACGACAGCATATAGAAGCCAGCAAGAAGGACGCACTATCACCACACTTGAACACCAATACCATCACTACAACCACTACTACTACTCTGCAGAAGCGATGAGATGGATACGCATCACACACATTCATATACATGAATGGTCCGAGTATAGATAAATCACACATTTTTCACCTTGTTGAACATGCTCACCTAAAGTTGTTAGGCTGCTGCTGGTCGGTTGAACATACTCGCCATCGCCACCATGACGTTGACTGTTCCATCAAATTCCTCCTGTAGTCCTCTACAATCCAGCAGCACACAGTGCAGTAGTTGTGAAGGAGAAGTGGCAAGACGGTAAGAGCAAAAAAGAGGGAAAGAGCAAGTGAAGGTAGTGACAAGTGCCTGCCTTGTTTGCGTTGATATGTGTGGAAGGGCATCCTCATACCTTCTCTTTTATATGGCACAATATGAATAATTGATGGACAATCTTGTATCCTCATCGCTTTTTTTGTCAGCAGTACACACACGGCTTATCAATATATGTATAAAGTTGCCCAGATAGATAAATATGTATGTATGGAGAAGAGAAAAGAGGCTTTCACAATTCAGAAATTTGCTGCCGTCTCAAAGTAGCATGTATGTATATGTATGTAGTTTTGCAACAAGGGAACACGACCATCAACACATTACCGCTACAACAGCCCTAAGCAAACTAGCCAATTTGAGGTAAAAGTACAAAACAGCACGCTTTTTAGCACCATACGCAGTTGGCAGTGTAGAGCAGCAGTAATAGCAGCCATCCAACTCAACTAGCCCACGGCGTTTTCCCGATCATTTGCCACCATCGTCGTGGAAAGAAGCCGACATGATTTATCGCCCGTGCGAAATGTAAAAGAGCAACTTTCATTTTTGTCCCTGTATTTTCGTATATAGCACCCAGCAGATGTATAACATTTTTTTGTGTTATTTTGATCCTGTGTTCGGAAGTACGCAACCGGATGGTTTTGCTTTGTTGTTTGTGAAACAAAAAAACAATAATGTGCTGTAAAACATCCCAGCATGGTATAATGGAAAATTAAATACATGTGCCTCTTCCGTTTTGTTTTTAAATTTGGGCTTCGCTAGCAGCAAGCCATGGGCACACCCACACACCTTCACGAAAGAACATTTACATGCGTGAATTTGAAGGGTGTATAATTCCAGCCCGATTTACATTATGCATTTGGGACAACTGAATTGAAGAGGAGAATGAGAATATGTTGTTGGCTTAGAATAATATGTTGCCGTGTGCTTTGTATGCATTATATTCCAAGGATACAATTGCTTTCCGTCAAGATTTCAAAAGTCCCCTGGACATGACATTACTTGGAATGCTGCGAAAAATTACTGTGGCCTATTTTTATACTTTCCACAGTTTCACACTTTAAAGCCGTAAGTATAAAAAAACCTACGCATTGTCGCTATCTGAAAACATTAAATTGAAAGTGGAACTGGCAGTTGGCTGCTACGGACTAGACGAAACCACTTTTATTATTATTTGCGCTATTTCACTTTTTCTCATGGCTCACTGTCATCACTACAGAATACACTACATAGGCGTACATTTTACGTACACACTGTTTATGTTGACTCTGTCCCAAAAATAGAGAGATAAAAAGAGAAAGAGAGAGAAAGGGAGAATGTATTCAAAAAATACAAATCGATGCAGAGATAAATGCATTACATCACTTGGTAATAACAGCAGTAAACCATAAAAGGTCTGTATAATGCAGTGATGCATATTATGCGAGGATACTGGAAAGCCCTTTGAAAACATCAAGATCCAAGGAAATGACGATATGATGTAGTACAATATAAGGTTTCAACGACTCCCTGGCAAAAGGGTACACTATTTGTATGAGTTTTTTTTCGTTAGACAATTCGCATACTTGGTTGGATATGGGGAATGGGCAGAGACCACAAGAAGACTTATCGAGATGAGTTAAAAATATGGTAACTGGGGCAGTATGAACAACCAATCCTAACCAATTCTACTCACACTGATCCGCCAATGGAAACCAATTCTGCACACTTTTTGAATGGTGTGAACCGCGAAAAGTACTGTTTGTTTACATTTTTATAAGTAATCTGGCATTGTTTGGGCAAGTATCAGCTGATATCGTAGCAGATAGACACCCATTGAGTTGTACCATTTTTTTAACGTATTTCCCTAAGTCTTCTTACTTATATTGGTCTCTGGGGAATGGGTATGTATTTGTATTTCATCTCATTCTTCTTGTGTACGTAACTTATTAATTTAGGGATCAAGATCAAATTCAACGCCGGGTCTGCCCGGTTGGAGGCTATCCCTCGCATCAAAATCGAATCCAAGCAAACACTCTGAACGAACATGCTTAAACTACAATTTGGGAGTGCATATATCTCTGCGTATACATAATAGAGATACATGCTTTCACTTCTGTCAGCTCTTAAGTGTAGACACATAACCCAGAAAAAAAGGTTCAATTGAATTTAATGCTGATCACAAACATTCATAACCCCTGCTGATGGATAGACACAACCACCATTATCATCAGTGTACCATCCGCTCTCATCACTGTTCATATATTTTATCGGCTCGCTCCATAAACTGCTGGAAATTGTTCCGAGCGATAAGTTATTTCCGACTTGCTATTTTTTATATATATGTATATTTTGCTCCCAAAACCCAAGTGCATTTTAAATGATAGCGTTGATTATTACTATAAGGCTCCCTTTTATAACATGTTGGGACTACTGGATCAATCAGTACTCTAATTTAGTGTTATAACATGAATTGATTTATAACAATAATCAGTAATCAACGTAAATCTGTGCCTTGACTCAACTATGAAGAGTGAATGCATCATCAAAACTCTTCCAGTGGGTGGCAAGCCGGGACATGGTGTTCAGTTCACTTGAATGTCTGCAGTAATGGAGTACCACTTGACCACACAGCATCCAGTTATTTATTGGAATGTGTGGAGTCTAGCACTGCAAGTAATTACAAGCGATTACTGGCTCTCCATTTTCCATTTAAAATAAATGAAATGCCTGTCATATCTGAATATTGTGATAGTACACTGATCGACAACAATAATGGGAAATATTTTTCCAACATTGATCTGAAATTACTGGTGTGAAATTCACCACACGCCAGTAACAACGCCATATCGCTGTGCAGCATTTCATTGAGAGAGAGAGAATGCCTATTTTATTCGATTCGTGGAATGCTAGTCGTCGTCGTCGTAGCCGGCACATAACATACTATGCCGCTTTTGTTCAGTCAGGGCTAAATATTTTTTACACTTGTGTAGATAAAGCATTACACATCGTCCTTCTCCATCCCATTTTTTTCTTCTCCTTTTTTTACAAGCGCCAGTCAAAGCTTCTGTTACTCACACGCTTCCTCTCTCATTCTCTCTCTCACTCTAGATTATGTGGACGTACGAACACAAAAGTAAATTCTTGAACCATCATTATCATCACTCAACTCTCTGTTTCCCCGTACCACCGTCGTAATGTTTGTGTGTGTATCTATGTAGGTTTGACGTCCATGCACTTAGGTATCCTAACCTAACGTACTATGAATTTGTGGGATGAGCAGGACTTAATCTACAGTTATTACTTTCACCAGTTTTCATTCATTCCCACTGTCTGCTATCTCCGTCCGTCTGCTCACAGACAGAAGAGAATGAAGGAGAGGGAAAAAAGGGAGAGAGAGAGAGAGAGAGAATGAAAGAAATTGCAAGACGATTGTGAAACAAGACCGACTCTTTCAGATAGATAGAAAACACACAGACAAAAGCATTCGCTCACAAATGTAGTAACGTTAGTAGACTATGTACCGTGATGAGGCAAGCATGAAATGTGTGCATTGTTTCCGCGTATTGAAGACGTGGAGTTTTTACCAACCATCTCAATTTTCACTCCGTTTTTCCGCTTATGCGAGTCCACATGCATTCCAACGAAAGAGCAGACGACTTCTAAAAAAACGAGA
Source organism: Sinella curviseta (assembly GCA_004115045.4). Lineage (NCBI taxonomy): Eukaryota > Metazoa > Arthropoda > Collembola > Entomobryomorpha > Entomobryidae > Sinella > Sinella curviseta. Next base: position 34,109,054 of record CM065489.1, read on the forward strand.
GTTAAACTATATGGAAAAAATTGCAAAGAATGAGCAATAATAAGTAAGTAACCATCCTTCTCCCATTCTATCCACCCCCCATCTCTCTCTCCCTCTCTCTCTCTTTCTCTCCCATGGCCTACCTACATGCGCTCCTAATATCATACAATACACATTTTTCCTGTCAAGGAATTTTTTCTCCATTCAGGCATACCAGCTCATATCAGTTTATGCATGTAGCCTTTCATGTTGATTTTTGAAGCGAATGATAAAAGAGACAGGAAAAATGATAGATACGTTAACCGTCTGGATACACCAAGGTAGATTGATAGGCGTCTATACACACACACACACAAGTATGTATATGTATACGTAACTTATGAGTTTTCCAAACTCACATGTCATCTCTCAGTCTTGTGGTGATACATTTTGCTTGAGCAGGAGGTTGCTCCAAGTGTTCACTTAAAGAAAAAAAGGTTCGGCTTGAATTGACTCGTTTACTCGTTAGATTGAGATATAAGCAGAGAGCTAGTTTTTCACATTATTATCACAAATGTAAAACTCATAACGGCAGCCTACTCTAATAGCAGAGCGCTTATGATGAAAGTGCAGCTCTGGAAATAGCTCAGAAAGTGCGTCGTTCCTTGCACGCCTTGTTAACTTTTGTGCCTTTAAATAAACAAGAAATACATGCCGATTTAGAGCTTTATATACACATACTACACATGTATAAGAAATGATGATACATGGTAACTTTTTTGCTTTTGGTTCAATGATTCGATAGTCAGAGAAACTACTTTTATTCAAGCAGAAAGTAGTTAAAACGATAACAACAAGAGGAGAAAACAAGTTAAGAAACTTTTTACTTGACCCAACCACAAGAAAAGTACAACAACAACTGTGGGAAATCTACAACTAAAGCCATTGTAAAGGAAATTTGCTGCTGCTGTGGGATGATGCCTTAACAAACAAGTTTATCATCGGCGGATGCATTTGCTCATTTATGCAACTTGGATCAACCACTTTTATCCTCTTCATTGTTCCGGTCCCTAACGTAACCAAGCCAAGTAAACTTTGAATTAAATACCAGCCTACGGTACTATTGCAACTTTAACACTTGACACTTATTTTCTTCAGTCCCATTTGCTGTCCGTTCTAATGTAGCTTGGCTGTTATCAGCATAGCATTTCACCAACTCTTTTTTTTCTCTTCTCCGAAATGCAGCTACTTACAATTTATGGCTATACCTCTAATCCAAGTACTTTGTTGCGTTTCGTGTGCAGCAGAAGGATCTATCTTTGAACCAACTTATATCTATTCTGCCTTCCTTTGATGCCCCACAAAATCTTCCGGATCAATTTAATACCACACAGCTACAGTAAATATAATATCCACACACGATGAAACAGAGCTTCTCTCTCCCTCTCTGCTTTTCATCTCGTCTTACATACATGTCGACAATTTTCCGCATAAAAATACCATTGGCTGTAATATGATAACTAAAAATAAACATCAATAATATGCTTTGCTACATGCATCAAAATTGGACTCAACTTTCTCTTTGTGATGCCACCACCAGAAACTGTTCTTAAGGAAGACAAAACTATTTATACTACCGGTATGTACTAGTTGAACGGGCATTTATTGTATCAGCGCACACACAAATGTATACTTTCTCTCCTATTATAGGAGTCTTATCTGTACATAAAATATTATATTGGATTGTTGAGAAGTAAGTGTACAGAGTTTGTTGGAAACCCCGCATGTAACCAAATTAGAGTTATTATTATCCTTGACAAGAGCAAGTTAAAGTCGCAGGTTATGAAGAATGAGCGGCGTGTGCTCCAAGTTGTAACTGGCAAAGGTTTTTTGAAGCGAAGCGAAAAGTTTATTTGCGTCAATCGCGTCGTCGTAACATTTTATTTGCTAGGATGCACAAATAATACCGGATTTGTACACCGCTAACAGAGCAATTTCGTTTTATTATTATTACCATTGTTATTATTGACGATTACTTTACTCCCAACTCCAGTTTTTACTACCACTACTACTCATGTACTTGAGTTTTTAGTTGAAATCGACAGCTGACTATGTCAGCCTGGAAGCACCCGAGTGAAAAAAGGCATGGATGCTGAAAAATAAATACTTTCACTTCAAACTCTCTCTCTCTCTCTCTCCTTTTATTTCATTTCTCTCTCTCTACTTTCTCTCATTTTTTTGCAGTTTGTTATAAAGAGTGCACGTTTCCGCGATCATTGGAGCACCAGGTGTGAAAGGCAAAGAAGAAAATACGAGTGGTAAGCAAAAAAAACATGTCTGAGTTTGGAGAAAGGAGTCGAGTGGAGTCAGTACTCCATGTAGCGTTTAGTTGCTCACTTCGTGTAACTGAAACAAATACCTGGGTAAATAGAAAAAAAATATATAAATTTTTCGTGAAAATGTTATGATGGAAAGTTTCTCTTTTCATATGAAGCATAAGAAACGACGCGTTTTTTCCAACCTTTTTGCAAAATAATACATAATATTTATTCTGAAAAAAAGAAGGATGTTTTTTCATGCCTTTCATGCCGTTTTTTTTAAAAGGTACGTATATCGTTGTAGTAGTATCATCGTTCGGATCAGTCCAAAATAAAAAGTCGATTGGTTGGGAGTGGGATAGAGGCTGAATGAGCAGTCATAATTGTGCTGTTTCTTGGGCAATAATACCCGCATTTTAATGCCTTCCCCCGCTTTTCATGGGAAAGTTGTTAAAATACATTCAAGAGTATTTACTTGGAAAGGGGTAATCTTTCACTGAGGCGAAATTATTCCTCCATATTTTTTTTCATCGAATTTTCTACTACTCGGAGAAAAGCTAAGAGAAAATAATAGCACCACTGTGAGGCATGGATTTTCCGTGTAAAGAGCATTTAGGCAAATGTGAATGGAAGCGATTTTTAACTGTTGTTGTGCAATATATGTGAATTGAAAACTTTAATCCCTTTTCCAGACTGAGCTTCTCTGCTTCGCCTTTGCTCTGTCTATATATAATTTTCTGCGGAACGAACAAAACATGCTCGTAAATTGGTCATGGAATACACCTGCCAATTTTCACTCCGCTTCTCCTACAGCACACCCACGAATAGATTGAGTGACAGTTATTATACGAATCCGACTCCCATAAATAATTCATTAAATGCACACAAACAATTGATAAATATAACACATTGTGGGCAATGACGTAAATGTACCTACTCGTAATGTATGACAAGAGCTAACTTAAATTTCAACAACATGTGGGCACATCTTGTTCTACGTATGTTTCAAATAGAAAGTGATCTTGGTGTGGAAGGAAATTGGAAAACATCCTTCTCCGACAGAGCACCACAATGACACCACGCCGCACCAAAATGTTCTCAGAAATGCCACCACTGCACTGCTACTACAAGTTTAGTGAAACGACTTGCTTGAAGGGAACACATAGCCAATATTAATATTATTATGCTTTGATCTTTTGTCAAGTTATGCTTTCCCGCATATTTAATAGGTGAACAAAAAATCAGACTATACTTTCACCCAACAAAAAAGAAAACATTTTCCTCTGGAAAATATATTTCATCTCAGAGGGCAGGAGGCAGGCAGGCAGTTGGGCATCGTATCCATCACAAATGCAACCAACCTTTCCAATCTCTGCTGACAAGAGGAACGACGACAGGACTGTAAAAAAGTTACTAGGTATCTTTTCCCCTGTGAACTATCAAGTTAAGATTATTTTTTTGTTTTGACTACAGCAGAATTACAAAAAAATATTATCGACTCATGTTTTGGCAAGTTTTTTCGCTTGTTAGTGCAGTCATTAGTAACTAACTAGCTATTATTACCCTCCCATCCAGCATAGCAGTAAGAATAAACTATGTACGTAATATTCAACATTCATTAGTTTGAGTTTTTTTTGTTTTACCAAGAAAGGGGGAGAAAGAGAAGGAAAGAAAGTAGAGAGAATGATTTGAGTTTGTCTCTAGCAAGCTCACTGCCATTTGTTATCAGATGTTTGAATAATCGAAAATACATAATAAAATCCGCCATGATATATGTGTACGCAATCAAAAGGACGCCTACAGAAGGGACTCTGGTATTATATAGTATGTCATATGATGGTGTCTATTATTCTGCGCTAACTATTAAAAGATTTTGATTATTGCTAGAGCCTTGAGGAATGGAAAAAGAATTTCTCATGAATGAACGTATTCTTTTCAAGCATTGCTAATTCTGACTGATGAAAGTAAGTATGTGCGTTCATATGATTCTTTGTAATGCTAATGTGAAATGACTGGAGTACTAATAGCACCACCATTTCTCTTGCTGCCGCTGATGCTACAACTACCAGTTCTACTACAACCACTACTAGTGAGGCGGAGAAAGTGCTTATATCCAAAACTACTACTACTACTACCACGACATACTACAATACTACTCGACGGTTTGATAATGTGCGCCTAGAGAAACACATTGGCTTGAAAAGAATGTGAAATGAAAGAAAAAGAAGCGTTGAGACTTTTTTCATGTTCAGTTTTTTTCTTCTTCGTTTTGGAATCAACCGAAAAATAGTGTCTCTCTCTCAAACAACCGACTCACACACTCGCTCTCTTTCTCTCATCATCCATGCATCTAATTTAAACATATAATATCCCCAATGTTGTTTGCCTCACCGCTCGTCATCTTCCATTCAAATACTGTTGGTATGATGAAAGTATAGTATGTAGTAGTAGTAGGAGGAAAAAATATGCTAGTTATTATTATTATTATCATCCTCATTACTATTATATAGGCCGTAGTAATGGATGTAAAGTACGGTTTCACTCTGGTAGGTTTTTTCTCTCTCTGATATTTCCATGTACGACAAACACAATACACGCCGTTTTCCATGTACATTCGAAAGTGAGTGAATTATGTCCAGTAGGAGAAGTAGAGGAGCTGATGGTGGTGGTGGCGGTTATATTCTATAAACTGTGCTCGTCGGATTGTAAAAGCTAGTCAAATATTGAGAAGCATTTCTTTCTGCAGCAGATATACTACAGCAGCGGCATGATTCGCCTCGTCTTGGCTTTCTCTCCACATAGATGCCCTATGTACACACTCCACTCACTCCCTCCGCAAGGAGCAGTTATGAAATTAGAATATTACATACATACACACTTTCCATATTTGGCAGTGAAGGGAAACACACAGTCCCTAATTTGAATTTCAATCGCATCTCTGCTCGTTACCTACCCACCTACTACATACATCAGCTCAGGTAGAGAGGTGCATATTTTAGGTTTTGCACGTACCTTAAGTTCAGTCAGCATAATTTTATATAATATTGAGAATTTTAGGAGTGTATTTTGCTCTTCCCAGCAGTTGCTATGATATATTGAGAATTACTGCTGCTGCTGCTGTATTCAGCAAGTTGGATTCATTGCTACTGCTCCTGTTCCTCCGCCAATAATACGTGAGCAGTGAAAGCATTATTTGTAACCAGCGTCCTATATGGTACTTATTTTCAATAAAGCGCACCTTTTGCGCCCAGCAGTCTGCACCAATACAGTCACTTAGTCACGACGAATTTCGCTCAGAATTTATAATGTGTGCGGGACGACGGGCAATATGCAGAGTGAGGAAATGCTCGACCGACCTCACCTTGAGGAAAGAACGGCGGTTTTATTCCTTCAGAATCATTTGCGAGTAATAATATGCATACCTATATTCATCGGTTGGCATTTGTTCACTTTAGCTTATAACGAAATAGTTTTCCTTTCCTGTGAGAAGGGCCGCCAAACAATTGTCAGCGGTGGACGGCAACGGACAATCATAATAAGTTGACCACATAATAAAGTTACAACAAGTTCGGGCTTACTCATTTAATTGCTTTAAAAGTTTAACAATTAGATGATTTACGGAAACTACACTACATATGCTCGCTTTTCATGCTGTTACCCTTCAATTTCTGTGTGATTAGGTCAAATTTAACAAGTCTTCAATGCCAAGTTTTCAAGGTTTGTAGGGAAAAATGAACATTCAATGGACTAACGTAAACCAAATAAAAAGAGCATCAAACTACTATTTATTATTATTATTATACAGTAAACGAGCAACTGCAGTGAAAGTTTCAGAATATGTAGTTGGAATATGAAAAAAAGAAAGAATTTGTTTGATAAGGTAAATACACTGTCATCACCGACTCTAGTGGGAAAATGCAAACGACTATAATCAACGGAGAGTAAATACCCGGGGCGAAGCAAATGGCTCTGCCCACGGGAAATTTTTTGAGCAAACAGTGCATTGGACAGAGTGGTATGGAGATGCAGTATTTAACAACAAAAATGTAGTGGTGATAATAACAATAATCCAAGCTAACCACTTCAAATCATTTTCACTCTGGCTAAATTGACATTCAAACTATCCATGTGCCAAATACTCCAAATTTGATATTTTTTATATACTAATCATAATACGCATTTATACACGTGCTCAACAGCCACAACGCATGTATTGACTGAATGTTTATGCATAAATGCATATCATGTTGTGTCACAGATACGTTCATTCTTTTTCCGAATATCGAATGTAAAAAAGGTGGCACGTACCCACCACACCTGCATACTTTCTCCAATGGCACATACCACACAGTGACAAGAATGTTGTGCAAAATGAAATTGATTTGCAATTGGATTCGATAAGTTGCATTAAGCATAAAATTAAGTTTCTTGGCTGCATATAAACTCTCCTTCAAGTCATGTCGTGTAAATGCGTTGAAAAAGAGATTGAGGAAAAAGGAGAACATATTCTTAAATTTCAATAAGCTGTTCAATTTGTTTTGGAAGAGTTTATTATCAAGGCTCTTCGTCTGTTGTGCTTCACGATATGTTCTCCGCATCCGCAGAGTCAAACATGTACTGTTTGTTGAATATGATTGCAAAATTATTTGATTTTCAAGGGTGTACAAGTTGACAGAAATCCCCCAAAGTTGGAGTTGGATGAGACCATGATACACACACACACAACCACACCATTACCATCACCATCAATTTCGTGTGTTTAGCAACAAGCTGCTACGCATTTGGCTTCCAGTTTCAATTGAATTGGGAAATTCTTAGGCGACGATAGTCCGTCCACACAGAACCAAATTACAAAGCTGTGTGGCACTCCGATTTTGTAAACTGATTTCATGGCCATAAGATGTCATTCGTCTAATTCCCTGGTGCAGGTTAATGATTGTGGGTATTGATATGGCAACATCTGCCTTGGCTATACCGTGTAGTGATATGAAATGATGATGATGATGAGTGTGCTATTATGCTCACCATCATTGTACCATCACAATAATACAGATAAATGAAGTTTTGAAAACAGCAAGACATATCTAAGTAGAATCGGTCAAAATATCCCTGTCTGGAAACAAACACCATTAGTACAACAGATAACGATCAATTCCATTTGCAGACATGAAGTGATGGGGACATTCCAATTTCCCGTCAAATGCATTTGTGTACTGAAACCAAGTCCACACAAACAAATTTGTCATCTTGAATCTGACAAACACTTCCATGCATTGTACACATTATATAGCCTCTACCTCCCGCCTACTTGAAAACCATAAATTATTTTGTACCATCATCATCATGATAAAAGTTTTGATCAGTCAGGTTCTCTCTTTCTCTCGTCTGCGCTCTATTTCCTTCTTACTCGTTTGCTTTGACTTTGTTCTGTTTTGCTGTGCTTCCATGAATTTTCCCTCTTGTCTTGTCCCCATCATCCAAACTGACAAGCATCCATTTTGCTTATTTTCGAGTGTGAGTCGTCGGTCTGTAAACTTTGTTCAATATTAATATACTACTTGCCTTGTTGTCACTTTTGCACAAGCGGTGGAAAACCACTTCCTCCTCCAGGTGGAATGAACCAATGTGTAGAAAATCTGGAAACAGGCAAGAAAAAGAGAAAGATGCTACTTGGAAACTAGCTCCAAAGTTTTTGTCCACAAAAATAAGTGATGTGTGGCAAAACCTAACTCGAGTTATTAAAAATAGGCAGTCTATCATAAAACCTCTTCTGGTAACATTCAAAACTCCAACCAGTCGTCGTCGTCAGTGTCTGCATACATTGCGGGTAGACTGTTGGGATTTCTTGTACAAGTGGGACATGAGGAAAACTCTGGCGCTCAAGTACATTCGATTGAATCATTTAATATATACAATTATTTGTATATAGGACATTTTCTCCGTGATATAATGAACTCGGCGAACTTTACAATTTTATGGAATAAGTAGTAATAGAAAAACTTTGCGAGCAAAGAATTTGTATGAAAAATTATACCACAGTTCGCATGATGACTGAATATAATATATGCAAGTTAATTTACTGATTATTAGGAGCTTTCCATTTCAACAACAACAAAATCAGTCGATCCGCACGTGTTAGCATATTTATGTAATATGCAACACTTGCGTCACGAAAGCATCATAATATTTTGGTTACGTAGTTACTTTTTTTTCTTTTCCAAAGTAATGTTTTTTTCTCTAGCAAGATGAAAAACATAATATTACAGTGAATGTAAGATTGGTGAAAGCAGAAATGACTGAAAAAAATCCTTCAAATTGCCTTGTCAAATGTCAACACTATTTATCTTGTATTGGATTTTTATTTTCAAAATAGAATTTAAATATTCTCGAGTGTTGAATAAAACATGCAAGATTACAGAGTACTGGAATTGGCTCAACATTAAAAATGCTGAGATTCAGATATAATCCATCCAAGGAAATGCACTTCGCTGTTCAGACTACTAAGCTATATCTGTTCTCCTTCGTCCCTGCCATGTCTAGTGTTGTATTTCACTCTTATTTGATGTGTAGTTTGACGAAAGCCAATTATGAAGAAGCATGTCACGTCGGAAAGTATACTTAAAAGAATCCTGGGTTAGCTGTTACGCAAACAATGTAAATCAAAACCGACCTACAGGGTAATTCCTGAGTGCAAGTTGAAGGTACATATCATATAAACTTATATACATACATTCATATCAAATCCGGCACATTTTTTTCCAAGAACTCTGCGGAAGTGCTCAACTTATATACGTTCGCTCTCATTCATTCATTCGCCTTTTCTCAAAAAACGTGCTCTAAATGAGTTTCTGCAAGCTGTAGTGACGACGATGCGATGCACGTATTTTCCGGTTTCTGTCATCACGACACGACGTAAGTTTGACATAATTTAGATACAATGTGTCTTATAATATTTTCATTCTTTCATTTTATTCCCTGTTCTCCTCCGCCTACCTTTTTTAAGTAAGCTTTTACTAATTTCCTGTCACAGTTACTTTATCTAAACTACAGCATCGTATATAACAAGCATCTGTCAACAAGAAACACAAAAGTGATGCATGCATTCATGCGCATCAAAACCACTAAATATTTTTTTTCTCTAAATCAGTACGAATATGTATCATTTTTAACTGGCCTTGGCATACAGGGAAAGTAGCTTTTCATGTGAGCATTAACTTGGCAACTTGAGTTTGACAGTTCTTGAGGACGACTTCATGTCCAATCATCCAATTTGGAACAAGAGCACTGCGGAAAACTTATTTTTGGCTTATTCCTTCTGCTGACAAGCATCATGCCGCCCACGCAAAAATAAACAACTTACTATTAGTCTTTCTGACAGTGCTATATTTTGCCAAATACACTGGACTGGTCTATGTTGTTGTAAATTAAAAGGGTTAGCCACATAACTAATTTATGTACTTTATTTCTTCTTAAAATAAAATTAAAATCGGGACTTTTGCAAATAAATGAGATGGTGCTGTGCAACGCAAACAAGCGTTATCAAAAAAGGAAATTCGCCGTTTCTGATGAGGCACTGTATATTACATGAACGTCAAGTAGGAAAAATTGAAAAGATAGCAAAAGGCTGTTAAACATCATTTATATAGCAGTGTGGCAGCATGACAGATGTCATTGCACTCATACTTGTACTTGTTTCCCGAACACTTTCACCATTTTCATTTTATGCACACGCAGTCGGAATATGAATGCACTGCTTGAATAGTGCTTCAGTTGACTTTTTTTTTGCCGATATGGAAAATAAATGTATTGTGTAGAAAATAAGCCCTTTTCTAGTCGAGTGCTAGGTAACAATCGTTGTAAAAAAAATCTCGTTCAATCTCATTGCAGAACATCCAGTATGAAAAGCGTCGTCATGATACGGTTACGGAATGATGGCAACTTTCCCCAAAAGTTATGTGCATATACACACAACATATTATAATATTGTAATACAAGGTCGTATGTACTTAAATTTGAGTAAAGAGTACGAGTACGCCGTTCCTCAAATTACAAAAAATTTACACAAGAATGACTGCTCACAATAAAAAGACACCGTTTCTATAGGCCAGCTGTCTGAAAATGTGAAATATCGGACGCTGCACATAGTCCGCGCTTCCGTCATTTTTTCTCGGGCACTTACACTTTGTGAATAGCGTCGTCGGAAGCTTCTCTGCATACAAACACTCTCTTATTACGACGACGACGATGATATGTGGTGCGGAAGTTGTACCTGGGACCTTGCAAACATTTCTCATAATATTTATGCGTGTCTGTACACTCCAAAGTTATAAAAGGGTACTATGATGGTGGCGGCGCATATACCACAACTACTATACCCAACCAAATTCGACGTAGTAATACTTACTTACTTATCATGAAATTACCTACCAGGAAGTCGAAATGAATAAAACGTGCTTACATAACATAAAAGTTCCATTGTATGAAAACGGAACCCTCAATGATGATGGAATGGTATTTTCTGAAAGAAAGCTGGTACTACTGTTGCTACTACAGCTCTTACATTCGGATGACAAGTAGTATTCAAGAGAATAAGCTGAGCTGCAGACGAAATATAAAGTAGCAGACCTCATATTGTCCTCTCTTTTTCTCCGTCATCCACCATAATATTTGTTTAGTTCAGTCCATGAGTATATAGATGACGACGATGATGATGATGATATTCTCTCTATTGTTACGGTTCCGATTGACGCAACATGTTAGAAAAAAAAACTTTATTGCTGCAAATAAACCGAGAAAAAGTGCACCTAATAAAAAGCGACCCCTTCCCTTGAATCAGGTTACAGTTCAAATAAGCAATATGACGATAAAGGTGGCATTGGCGATTGGATAATGATTACCGCAGTCTTGCATTGAGGCCGTGGGAAAGTGAAAGGCACTTGGAAAAACATGCTACCCAGATATTCAGTGTTATTTGCAATGTCTTGCGATTTCGCCATCTGTTGTAGATGTGTATTTGTATTATGGATGCTTGTACTATTTATATAAAATCCAGGAAACTGGCTACTATAGCTGTTATAAGCACACGTAATGGGATACGTCATACGGGCCACAAATTTTTATTCCCTATGAATTTCGTCGTTTTACCATAATTTTAGATCCATTCGTTGTCTTGATAACATTTTGCTTGTTTTCTATCACATTTTTAATTCGCTTGCTATATAATACCCTGATACGACTCGCACTATAGTTTGTTTACTAGATCAAATCTCTGCCACTGACAACTTATATTTCATTCCAGTTAAGTTCTATTATTAAATTCGATTCTATTAAGGACTGGAGAAGTTGAGATAGGCTACGGGCTCTTGTAAATCCATAATAATCCTTCGTGTTCATTCAAGAAATCTGCATGGGTCCAACCAACCAACACACACGTTTTTGTTCACATTTTTGTCAGCAAAAATATATCCAACTCCCAGTCAGCAAATTCACAAGTATTTTTTTTCTCTCATACCTGCATCTATTTTTTCGTCTTGTTATGTAAGAAATTAGCCCAGACAAAAAAATGCAGAGAAAACTGTCGACGTCATAAAAAAATGTGAAATTTGAGTATGTAGCAATGAAGATAATATCATCAAGTATGTATATTATGTATAAAGCAATTCATTTTCTTGCTGTTTTCCCTTTTCTCCACGAAAATTGCCTGTGGAAAAACAACTGACATAGAAATGGTATCAAATGAATACAAATTCTTTGAGCGATTCTGGAATTTTTTTTGTACTAAAAGTACAATCTTGTGTAAATATTGGCTCTAGCAAATATTTATGCTTTCAGACATTAGATCCTCTCCAACTGAAGGTATGTTTGCCCTCTTGTTACATTTACGGCAGGAACGATCCAACCGTTGCAAACTTTTGAAGTAAGCAGACGGAGAAAAGTGCATAAAGAAGTAGGGAAAAACATTTGTAAATATTTTAGTAGTCCACTCTCTTATCGTTGCATAATGTTGATCTTATGAACCATGATCAATCAACTGTCATGTAATGAATATAAAATAAAGTATTAAAACTTCATTTCTCCTTTAAATCGGTAATGGTAAGCATGCTTCAGTGCACAATTTTTAACCTTGATGAGACGGGGGCTGAATGATGTCACCAGAGACAGGATAAATCATAATTTTTATATTTGAGACTTGTGGCGGTAAACTGGTAATCGTTTGGCATTTTGGTAGGAAGTCCGTCACCAATTTTGGAAATAAATCATGGATATTAAAGCATATTATAACTAACTGGAAATTAACTCAGGGCTAGAAGGAAAATGGGGTGGACTGCAGCTCGGACGTTGAGAGCCGTTTCTTATAAAACGTCTTATGGAACGCTCCTGCTCCACACAATAATATAGGTATAGCAGCAGACAACATGATGAAAGAAAAAAAGTTGGTCTGACGCATGGGTACACGAATCTAGTAAGTAAACGTAACAAGCCATTTAGGTTTCGAGCATCGTGATCACATTCACATAATAATATGCAGTAAAAGGCGGATATCAACCAAGGAGCCAGCAGGCCGAGAAAAAGAAGGTTCTCTCTCTCTCTCGGTGAAGTATATTATTATCTCAAAACGGACATTGTGAAAGTAGATAGTTAGGTACTTTTCTTTGCTAGGCAATCAGATTTGATTATCCAGCTCGCTTTGTTTGTTTTAAAATGTATCTAAAAGTTGCCATTTAGTGTGCTATTGTGATGAAGTGCACGGAAGTACTTTTGTGAAAGCTAGACGCGTGACTTTTTAAATAGAAAGGTCGTGTATGTGTAGTTGGTTCAGTGTGGCCTATAATTGATTCTGCCCTTTCAAAATAGGGTCTTCCAATTTTATTAATTTTTTTTTGCTTTCTGGAACGTCTCGTGCATACATAACCTACAAATGATTAATACGTGCAAGTTGGGTAACGTAACAGCAAAAGTTCACAAGTCCCTTTCTCTTTTTTGAAGAAAAGTGGACTGGAAGAATGAAGTGGTTTTAAGTAATTGTATTGTGTACAAAGTCCTTAGAAGTATTTTGCGTTTCTTCAAACTCTCGTACATTTTCCGAATGGCAAACTTTTCATTTTCTCTTTAATGGAATGGCTGGCCATCAACAGAAAACACTCCACTACTTTCATCCATCATGTATAGCCAAGCTTTAAGCGACTGTGATACAGATTCAGCGGGGAACCAGCAGCAGCTGTAATGCAGCGCAATTACATATTTACGCAGTTTACTTTTTACTAAAATGCTTGGGAAACAGTCTCCTATTTTAAACTACATAGGCATATATACATGCTATACAACAGCAATTTATGACTCTTCAAATAAATAGTTTCGAGAGACTGGGATGATGATGTGGCTGAAAGTTTCTGACTCATGATGAGGAAGTGGAGTATGATTATTGTTTCTTGAAAGATCGACCAAGATTGTCATTTCCATGAAATGCAAACACATTATATTCAACCAATGCGTCCAATACTTGGGAAGTGACCATAACTATTTCAAATCATTACAGCCATACCAAAGTCGAGTGTAGATGAGATCTTTCTAGATGCAAGAGATCCTCCAAAAGGGACGCTTGAGGAGATTCGATCAACATATATAGCGTTGTAAGTCAATCCATATAAAGGTGGGCATACTTGCAACCAAATACATACAATCTTCGACAGTAAATGTTTATGTTTACGATTTAGTATCGTTTACTGTTATGAGAATGTGTTATTTGAATCCTGCTACATAGAGTGACGGTCGCCGGAACGGAATTAATGGACCAGTTTCCTGTTTGTAGAACCAGTGTTCTACATTTCATGTATTGCGCAATGTGGTTCTGTTTTGGCCGTTTTAAACACTAAAATATTGATACTTCATTCTATGTAGCAACTGAATCGACAATAGACACAACGATTGCAAATGTCGGCGATAAACCGGCTGTGAAAATCAGCGGTTCTTGTCCATAGCTGTATACGTCACTGGCATACATTTAGGGTTAGTACCCAGACGGTCATAAAAGTGACCATTATGACACTTTACGTGTGACTCCATCAAAGTGATTGTTACCTCATCATGATTTCCGTCCTGATGAAGTGATGCGCTTTCCAATGAGCCATTACAAGTCTACAATTTTTAACATGTTTTTCCAACTCATAATAAATAGAACACCATCTCCTGATGCAAGAGACATACGTATGTATATTACTAGTGCGAACAAACAGACAAGCATGCCTATTCTTATACGGTACTGACAAGTTCGCTACTTAATAATCATTACTATGGTTATCACATGGTGCTTCAAAGTTACTACACGTCGTTTCAAAACTATGCGATTTACTCCAAGCATGTTTTCGGAATCCGATTCCAACGGAATAATGATCAGAAAACGATCGGTTTGCAGTTAGATGAAAATTTCCCTTCTTGGTTTATCGATGGTAATGGTGGTGGTCTGGTCTAGTTTAGACAACTCAAAACCATCACGTCACAACAAAGGAATGATGCCATCAAGCACAGACAGAAAAGTCATTATACCTTTGCTCCGGCCCAACCGCATCATGTGTAAACCTGCATCTCGCCAACTAAAACTTTTCCCTGCCTCAGTCGACTTTCACTCTCTCACCATGGCTTATTGGTATTTTTAGCCTGCATATGTACATCATTTATAAATGATGGATAGCATTAATTACGGGGTCTTTGTCACGAAAATTGTGCTTTTCGTAGCATAATAAATAATAGCAAGCAGCTTTGAAGCTTGTTAACGACGTAGCTGATGAAAAGGCTAATTGCTAATTATATCCGTCTTGTTGGAGTTTTTGGCGTTTGGCTTATGGTCTGCTTCTTCTTGCATATTTATCGTTGTATGGTAACGGTCAGTTGCAAAGACATGAGGTTATAATGCATCACGTTCACGGAAGTGTCCAACAATGAGGCGTGAATTTGAAAATTTACAAATCCTAACTACCACTCTGCGTTAACATTATCCAATTTGATTGAAAATCAAACAGATTTCGTGGCCTTAAAACTCGGCCAAAGTATATTGGCGTGTCGACAGATGGACAGACAAATATGCCCAAGACAGTATTTTAGCAAATGCTACTACGTAATAACTGCTAATGATGTCAAAGAGGAATGCATTTTTTAATATAATATAAAAATATTTGTAAAGCTTTCCCCATTGCAGTAAAACAAAGCACCACAGCAGCATCACCAACCAGCCCAATATGCATAAACATCATTATCTCGAGTCTCTTGGAGCTGGTGCGTGAGCCCTCCTAAATACTAATATGATCAATCAATGCTAATTATCAAATAGCGTTTTCTCTCTTGCAACGATGACTAGTCGACCACGGCCACCTCTGAGGAGCTTACAAAATACACATAATCAAATTACCTTTCATGTAAAAGACCTTTTCACTCTCTCTCCCTTTATTCGAAACATGTCCTGATGCTAGCACAATTTTTCAGTTCACTCCTTTCGATTCAACACATGGGGGCATAAGCAAATCATTTGCACTTCTGCATACAAGTCACATAAGAGAATTTTTATGGTGAGAAGAAGGAGGATTTTTCATTGTGTACAGAAGGAGAACTCAATAGAATATTAATACGGAGAAGACCCAGACCCAGGCAGGGGTCAAACAAAAAAAACATTAAAGAGAAAGTTTCCCATTGATCCCTGCTATGGAAGTTCAGCGCATCCATTATTGCCATCGCCATCCGTCTTCCTATACCCATTCTCTCGAGCTGTGTAAATATGTATGAACTATAAATATACACTTACATATACATTGTGTGTACATTAGTGTCGTTTGACTAGCTAGCTGTGTGAGAGCACATTCAAATGCAAAAATATTGGGACGAACGCTTTGTTGATTTGAAAGGCTATAGCGGTTATGATATGAGTTAAATGTACATAATCTACAGTTATACAAGGTAACATGTATTTTTTATAACTTGTAGCCGTGCATAAATATTAGGCTTGTTGCTACTTGAGCAGCAAGCGAACCAGCAGTACATGAGTAAATTCTGTAGTCAAACAAGCTTATACATTCCGCTGATAAATGTAACGGTATTGCATATGCCCATTTAGTAGGTCAGAGCGTTAAGACCTTATGAATGTGTTATCCAGCCATGGTTACATAAATGCCGTCATTTTGTTGCGTTGTTACAACTAACGAAGAAATTATACCTATTGTCGAAATACGAGGACAACAGAGGAGCGAACATTGAGTTTATTAATATAATATTATGTAAGTATGATCCAAGAGTCACTAAATCGACGTAATAAGCTAAATCAAATTACCTAGCCGAGAAGCTGTAATTTCGTTTTCTGCTTTAATCAGTATTAACCCGAGGTGTATCATTTTAATTATCGTCGTCATTATAGTAATAAATAATAATAGCGTTGCGTTGGCATCATGGCGTAGTGCAGCTATTAGCTACTATCCCTATTCCCCGCACGTTCCTTCCCGATTGAGCAGAAGATAACATTAATAATAAATTTACAAGAATGGAGTTTTCTCATTCTTTTGATAGTACATCCACATAATAGGTATATATCTACACTAGAAGTAGTAGTAGATATTCGATCCTCTAGCGCCAAACTTTTCCTCCATTTTCCAGGAAACGGCATAATATGAATGTGTAGTACAACTGAACGAAAATGGATTATGGCAGATGGTTACGTTAGAGGATAGAATAATATGCTATTTGTAGCTACCAAAAAGTCAAGGATTTTATAATGTATTTTACATAAGCCATGTTTACACTGCGATCCCTAGAAAAGAAACTGAAATGAAA
Organism: Sinella curviseta; assembly: GCA_004115045.4. Taxonomy (NCBI): domain Eukaryota; kingdom Metazoa; phylum Arthropoda; class Collembola; order Entomobryomorpha; family Entomobryidae; genus Sinella; species Sinella curviseta. Next base: position 34,126,141 of record CM065489.1, read on the forward strand.
ACTGTCATTTTCTTAAGTAGCATCAACCTGACTGAATGTTTCCACTACTATCATGCAATCACATCACGCAGTCACGTTGCTGGATACATGCATACACTCTCTCATCAGGCTATAGAATAATATACCTATTGTTACAGACAACATTGAAGTGTCTAAACATCTAATTTGACAACTGATTAATTTTCAACAGCTCCACTTGAATGCACTGCAACTCTGGGCCGATAAATGGATTCCTGAGCTTTCCTGATGAACATCACCTAAATACATGCATGAGAAGTAATTAAGTTACGTATACTCTGGGTAACCTTGTTGCGCTTTTTGGGAGCAGAGAGAAAGTTGGAGAATGTAACGGGATGGAATGGGAGCGTGGTTGTACGTAGGTATCCCTGCATGTGTGGAGTGCCGATGATTGTGAGTAAAATGCCGATGTCGGACCAGCACTAACACTAATCCCTAAGCACAAGAAGAGGTAAGGATTTGCAAAAAAGAAGAGAGATAAGAAGGGAGAACTCTGATTTTCGTTACTTTCTCCATTGTCGAAAATGCGATGCTGTCATAGATAGTTGGATGACGTGTTAGTAAAACCGTGATAAGACATGCAACTGCCAGTTAAATAGGTTTATGTAATATGCTGACGAGACACTCAGGTGAGCTTTTCAGCATTACATTGGAATAAGTATGGTAGGTAGTAATCCAAAAGGGGGCTAAAGTACAAGACAAGAAAGAAAGCAATCTACGCCTCCAATCCTATACTGCCGTGGGTCAATTTTATATATGAAGATTACAAAATAAATGGGTATTTTCTTCTTTCTCTAAAAACCTATCTTGGAGTTTGCCGTTACGTTAAGAAAAAATCATTCAATAACATGACATTGACAAATAGATATTACGTAGTTTCTCTTACAATTTTAATTCCCCCATAATCTTCGTTTTTTTTTCATTTCCACTCTCATTCAGAAACAAAGGATTAACGTGGGCGGAATCTTCAACATCAGCGTTGTACACACCATCCCGATGATGACTTTCACGGTGGCGTATTTATTGGAGTCACGCGTACGTATACCATCACCTCCACCATAGCTTCTTGAGTATCCAGCAATCTGATATAGACAGACACCCGGACTTAACGAGATATGACTCGTTAACGCAGTAGTGGCAAGGAGAATGGAGGAGGAAAGCCTGGCTACACAAGCTCATCCTATTATTTAGATTCCAGGAAATGAGAAAAACCGTAGGATTGTTTCAACATCATCAGGTGAAAGGAGAACATTGTGTACATTGTACATGTTTCCCTTCTCTCCTTGTCCCCGCTGCCTGGTGACTTGAAGCTTGTTTTCGTTTCCAACTTTCCTAACCGCAGAGACCATGAGACCAGTAGGAACAAGAATACACACAGAATAGCTCCACACAACTACTTCTTCTTCTACTGCTGCCGTGCATCATAAAATATGTTCATGCCTCATGCCCAGCAAGCTAATATTACAAATAGGCAGTAGTGGCAGTAAAAGTAATATAAAAGATATAGACTAAGATTTTGATGCAAATATATAAAAGGCGATATGGTGAGTAATATGCAGTTACTTTCAGTTAGTGCTTGCTTACACGCGGAAAAAAAAAGTTTTCATTGAAGCAGATAGGCATGGGCACCACCTGTAAGCCTGTCTGATGTGTCGTGAGAATGAAGGAAACACTCTGTGAAATCAAAGAGCAACTATTCTTTTCACACAGATGTTACGGGAGCAGCAAGGCCACTGCTAAATTAGATATGTTCTCTCCAGTTACATCATGCTCACAAGGATATAACGCAACCTGTAGAAGACAAGTGAGGAGAAAGAGGAGGTGTAACACTTATTACACTTCAAAACTTGTTTATACCCCAAAAACCAAATATATGCACAACATACCTACACGTTATGAATGATTTTATATTGGGATATATACTTCTACTAGAGAGATGGGTAGTAGTCCATGAAAACTATTTATGTACACGTCCGCGATCATTCAGAAGAAATGTTAATAGCGCCCGTATATCCCCCAACACAACGTCAGCGTGATTGTTTTTTGTGTCGGCCTTGTTAGCAAACTAAACTGACTTATGGTTGGGTAAACCCATTCTTGTAATTTTCAGATGGAGTGAACGTATAATGTATATAGTGGATATTTTTCAGTTTTAGGGTTTCCCTAACCACAAAACCATGCAAACAAAAAGAAGAAAAACATTACTTCAGTCAACCCTAAAAGGAATTGGCGAAGAATTGGGCTTGGCATGGAAGAATTTTGTGTGTTGTCCTCTAACCATAAATAATAAAGCACTTTTACCCTGGGATATGGATATGGCTTTTATGAAGGACGATTATTTAAATTTACTCTCGCAGAGAGAACTTAGATTGGGAGCTCGCTTTGTCGAGGAAAACAAAAGGAGAAGTTGCTTTTGAAAAATTCATGTCCTTCCTGTTTTACTCCCGACATTTCCCCATTGTTGCTGCTGCAGTGTTTTATGGAAGGTGAGTCTAGATGATGTATGCATACGTCTATTTCCGTTCCCGTCAGTCGTCTCTGTATAAGTTGAGCCGTTGCCATTTGTTAAGCAGAACAACATCTACGCTCCCAGCAATGGCTTTGGATGGAGTGAAAAGTGGGCTGGTAAATGTTGTAAAGTGAGGGCGCTTAGGATTTAGCAAACACAAAAAAATATACAAACAGTATGGTTTATATCAGGGCATCGCACATCACGAGTGTGTGCTATCGATCCAATACAATTTTATCATCGGGTCGTAAGCTATCGCATATTCTGCGAAGGGAACATGATCACACCTTCCTGTAAACTAGTTAAACTTTGAGTGAATGGTGCCGACATAAAATGGGTATCTTTAACTTGAATAAGAGAGAGGGAGAGAGGGAGAGAGAACAAAGCAGAGAGTCAAAAGTTTTTTTCTCTTCTTTTGCTTCTTTTGTGCGATTCAAGAGTTGAGATGTTGTGTGTGGACACCTGAAATTGACTTTAGGATGTGGTAGGAACGGAAACCGCTTCGCAATCACCGTTATCATGAAATATTGACGAATGAAGTAAAAAGACGTCCACATGAGAAAGAGAAAGGAAGGAAAAAACCCGAAATAGATGACAAACAGTGTGTTGTACAGTTGTATTCTGTATTCTTTCGTGGATGGATGGCTGGTTGGTTGTGTAGGTAGACTGGGCATGAACGGATGTGCTTCAATAACAAGAACGACGTCAAATCCTTTGAGACACACGACAATAGTCAATAGAGCTTAAAAAGGAGAAAAGAATGATTGGAAACACATATTTCAACGCTTCCATATACCACACTTTCCTTCTTCCAGCGAAAGTCAAATTTGGTTTCTCCCCCTGCCTCTGCCCTAATACGAGTATTATGTACGGCAGCACTCCCTCCACATTACAGACATGTTCGTGTGTACCAATATACATATTATTTGTCATTTCTACTTTCTTTTTTCCCAGTAAAAGTAAACTGTACTTCTGCAGTCGCTACAATAACCAGAACAGAGTACGAGAAATTGTAAGTAAGCGAAAAAGAAGAAGAAAAAAAGTTTCTGAGCAAACGAGTCAACCTTAATATTACTCGGAAATAGATATGGAGTTGGAGAACAGGTAACAACTGCCACTGGAAGAAGAACCAAGGCAGCCATTACACTATCAAAACTTACTTTATTCAAAACACCTAAATAATATATAAATACATATACCGTCGCGTTTTTTTATAGCACAAGACGACAACAACATGAGCATCATCCCAACAACAAGTACATTCAACAATATATATATCGGAAAAAATATACTGCTTGATGCTGGCTAATGTAACAGAGAAAGATGTAAGGAGATACTGGGAAAAATATATATATAGAGAGAGAATATGGTAGAGAGTAGAATTGACAATAAGAAAAAAGGAGGAGAGAGCCAGAGAGTGAAAACAAGCATAAAGAAAGAGAACCGAAAATAGAGGAAGAAGCTGTCTTGTGAGAGGCACCAAAAATAATAAGTACATATACATGTGCCTCCCAGAGAATACGGTTTCCACCTAGCTACCCTTTCATCCTTTTTCTACCTCCCTCTTTCTCCAGCACAACACACACGCTCTCTCTGGTGTAATATAAACTGATGTTGAACTGTTGAAGAGTGGCTGGTTGCATATATTGGGAAACAAACTCTTTCCTGTGTCTGTGTGTGTACACGCCGCGCAGATTGGCAGTTTGTTGAGTTATACGAAAGAAAAAAAATGGAAAGAATGAGAGACCAAGGAGAAAGACATGGAGTAAACGATGGAGTAAGTGGTGAACAAAGAATGGAGGATCAGAGTAGTGTGCGTGTGAGGGAGAGAGATAGAATGAAAGAGAGAGAGAGAGAAGGAAGTGCTTGTAGCAAGACAAGTAAAATTGGTAAGCAAAGAAGGGAGAGAATAGCATTTCGCCTTGAAGTTGTTGCCCACGTGAAGATATGTATATCAGTGGTGCGAACAATATCAATTTTCTTATTGTTTTAGGAGACGGGGAAAAAGAAGGGAAAAACGAGTGTGCTTGTTTTCCATCCGCGCTAGAATAAATCTGAATGTAAGCGGTCAAGATTGGATGTCTGAGAGCATCTGTGTTTGTTAGGATTCCAGCATTGTTTAATCTTAAGCATAAGTACTTGAGTTAAGTTTTAATGAGACAGGTGCTTTCAAAGTATCTTCATTAATACTTTGATCTTAATATTGTATCTGTGATGATAAATGACAGGCTAAAGGAAACTGCCTGTCTTGTTCGCATGCATGCATGTGGAGTGGCCTCCTTGTGCGTACTTGCCTTCAACTCTCACCAGTAGTCATATAATATGGAGGAGACACAACTTTGCCACACACAAACACTCATCCAATCTGATTTCGCGTAGAAAAAAAAGATGTTTAGAGATAAATATTGCATGCATCACAGATCGTTAGGTTTATTTGATATATCTCCTACTCTTCAGTACACATTTCATCCTGCTTATATTATAGTACCCATCCATGCCAATATTTAACAGAACTCTCCTCTTAACATTTACGAAATTTGATATGACCTTTATTTTGACGGGCTTAATTTGAGTAAGAGGCAGGAGCAGGATCGTCATTGAGTTGAAAGGAAAGAAACAAGAGGGGAACATCATCAGAACATGTTATAGGTGTGTTTTATGACGTGAGCATGTTGAAGCGAATCTATCTTCTGTCCGCTTCAACTACATTCGATAATAATAATAATAATTTGACCTACTGCATTCCGGTTCCCTTAGCTCAGTCTTTTTTTACATCCATCAAAAATCCATACCATCTATCTTACAGCCTTGTAATGGTGCCTGTCTACAGTCGAGGTATGTGCATTTATTTATTGCTGCCTTCAGTTTACAGACTGAAAAGCGGACTGAAAGAGTACAGCCGCGATAATGTAAAGCACGATTGTGCCGCATTTGCGCCGTCATTCACTCACTCTTACGCTCACTTATTCTAATATTTTATGCATAATAACTATAATGACATCCGTGGTGCACGTACATCACTCCGTTCACCACTGAAAGAGAAAGGAAGCTTGTTGGTTGGATTTTGGTTCGCATTTCCGACGCTGCTGCTGTTGCTGCTTGTACGTAGGATTATTTTATCTTCCTTTTTATACGAAACGGGGGCATGTTGAGCGCATTTCGAACGGAAGATGTGCACACTTGTAAGCTTCTCCAAATTTAGTGCATTTACGTGTAACACCATTTGATGTGCGGTCGCGGCGGTGGTGGTGTTGGTGTGTAATTTGGCTTGGCGAAGAAGAAGAAGGACGGCATCGGTGAAAGCATTGATAGCTCCATGACGTATTATTGTGAAACTGACTTCAAAATGAAAACAAACATGATTGATGACCACATGGGACCACAGTAGTCACTTACGCCTTTCTCTTTGTTTCCTCCCGTTGTATTCACTTAAACGGGAGTATATAAGTGTATTTACCGGTTCATCGAAATCATTCCCTCTCTCTCTCTCTCTTATTCTTTCGCAAGCCATTTGTGCATTCAATTGGTCCTCTCTCGCCCGTACACGATTTTCCCCATTATTCCTCCGCGCAAAAAAATCATGTAAAAGCTTGTGTTGTTGTTCATTGTTATCATCTATCTCAATTGTAGGAATGTACGCAGGGAGAATTTAGACCAGAGAATCGTGCACGAATGAACCTAGCGCTGCGATGACAACAAAACATATTGTATGTCAGTGTGCGGTATTTAAGGCTGATCAGTTCTTTTGATGCAACAACCACATTAACAGGGAGGAAAAGGCAACACTTACTCTCCTATAAACTTATATATGCTTACATTATTTGTATCCATCCGGCGCTTTCTCCGTTTCACTTTTGCTCTAGTACAAACCAGAACGGCAGCGCCGCTTTCCCCCCATTTTACTCTCTCGCTCTCTACTCCCAATACATAATATTCTCTGGGAATTCGTTAAGTCGTGTGGGCAGAGAGAGAGAGAGGAGGTAAACTGGAAGCAGTGCGCGCTTCTTTCATAAGCCTAATGTATCTAGAAACTGGTACAAAAAATGAGTGAAGTTACTTTCCTGGTCCATTTGCTATCACTCAATCAAAATGGACTCACCAAATGAGGGCTGATGTAAAAGGCATTTGTCGAAAAACCAGGAGTGTTGTTTCTTGTCCTTGTATCTCGAGCGATAATCAAAGCAGTACAATATCTATATAAGATACAGCATGAGCATAATATGCCATTGTTGGAGAATGAAAGTCGGCCGCAGCATAGAGCTTTACTTTCCTCTTTCGCCTTTACTTTCATGCTTATTATCTCATGCATCTCTAGGAGGAGGGAGATGCCAACTCTGATAATGGTGAAGTGTAAACTCTTTCAAAGCCTTGTATCAAGCGTGACCCTTTTAAAAGACCCGGAACTTCCGTTTGTCTGTGTATAAGTAGGCATATGCCTATACTTTCCATGACCACGCTGCTATGGTTTTGTGTATTCAAAATATATACGGAATTCCGGTCCGCGTAACGAGTAGCGCGGGATTACCTATCTGGGGAGTTGTGAAGTTGTTTAGGTACACCTTCTTCTCAGGGAAAAAAAGAAGGAGCGTATTATGCAGAGCATATTGTCTGCATAAAAGTTTCAAAGCGAAATTAGGGGAAGCATCCTTTGTACTTTAATAACTTCTGGATTGTAAGCGTATATATCCTCTTGACGTAACCCGGAGCTGTAGCGGAAGTCTTTTTAGTCATCATCATCATTATTGTGGCTCACTGTAAATCGCTTCTCTTCACACAAGCCCCTTAAACCCTTTACATTAAATCATTATGCGGGCACTTTCAGAACTCGTTGATAAGGAATAATTTACCAGCCACCTTAACTATTATCATCCAAGCGGGCGACAGGCGCGGCGGCGGAGCAACAAAAGTACCTGATTTGGGGGCGAATTTTCACAGCAACATGCTCTGTTGTATTTTAAAATGCAGGCAATTTAATATACACAACGTATAGCAAGCAGGTATAGTGTGACCACTTTCGGCATATACACCCCGGCGGTGATGGATTAAGTACACCGTTTTGGTATAATGCTTCCGTATTTTACTTCTTATAATGTGCTTATTTATGAATACACATCCTTTTTTTTTTTGCGGAAAGAAAGAAAAAAAGCAGTTGTGTGGTAGAAAACCAGATGCAGATGAGGACAAAGCAAGGGAGAAGGCACAAGGTCCTCACTCAACAAAGTTGTAATTCATTGAGTCGGCTCAACTTAAGTCTATTAATTAATCAACCTTTTTTTAGGAAAGCTGAAGATGTAGTGGGAAACTTTGATCGATAGTGTAATAATATTACGACGGTGTATAATGCACATCTTTCTCTCTCTCTGCTAGCACTACTGGCTAATTACAGTTTACCCGTTCGAGTCTGAGTTGTAATTACAATGGGCGGCGGAAAGAGGAAAAAAACCAACCATAACAGCACACACAATGAAGCCCTTCATTGTCTTTTAACGATCATGTCATAACCACCATCTCTTCCAGTCATACATTCATACACAATAGCCGAGTATTGTTTAACAACGTATGTGAGAACGAAAAATAGAAAGCAAACTAGGCATGTATTTCCTGTGTGTGATGTCTGTTGTCTACTCTAAATACAATATGAACCCAGTTGTTGCCCGGTGAAAAAAAAGAACGCATAAAAGCCATTTCTCGTTGCTGCCACAAAGGAAGCACTAATGTTCACGATTTACGGCGACTTTTTTTGTTATAATGGAAACCCTAATAGCGGTCTATCTTTGTCCCTCCGAGTCAGCTTCTGACAACCTCCACAGCTCTTATATGATGATGACGTTATCCTCTGGTAATAATTAGATATACCTGGTAAAATAATAAAACTGATAATAATAATAGTTAACAAATAATTGACAAGTATGGTTTTTCTGCTGTTATGTAGTAAAATTCATAACAATATTATTATTAACATTTTGCAAATCTATTATTGACTTGGCATGTTTGATGAAGAAGCTCAATAGCTCAATAGAAGGTGTTCCAGGTAAACAGGAAACATTAGATTTCATAAGCATTTTCCCATTCACTCCTGAAACTGCTGACCGAGTTCGGTAACGCTAAAGATAATGGGAAAGACTTGAAGCGCCTGTCTACCCAACAATAATTTCAAAATTGACTAAAAAGGTCAAATTTCTCATTCTAAATTATGACTTACGTATTACGGAGTGCCTTTTAATTTCACTGGAAATATATTTGGCGCTGCTGCAGATAAACAGCATCCAAGTAGTGCAACAGAACCTTAATAATTTTTCCTTTCTATCAAAATCCTTTGAAGTATTATATTACAAGCCGTGTGATGACTATATATGGTGATGGAACGGTTCCATTATATTTACATATTCGCAACGTCAGCAGCAAGTTCATTAAATATAATAATAATTATTTACCAGAACTCTGTTGAATCCGGCATAACAGTCTGGGCCCTGGGAGTGTTATATGAACATCTATTTTATAAAATCTATATGGTTCCATAGGTGCTCCCGTTCTTGCTTTTTAAAAAAGAGTGTTACTTTACTGTATTACGTCAGATTCTATCCGAATTTCCAGCTAAAGTAAACTTTTGAGTGAGTTTTATTTTGTAAAAAAGGATATATACCATATACCGTGCGCTTAGCGTTGTATGATGGAAAGGGAAAAGAGTTTACACTTTTCTTCATGACGTCTAAATTTGAAGGTAACAGCCAAAATTGGATTTACCAGCGGAAATTATATTATAGTTCTGTTTGATGAACACACATATATACTATAAGGCACACACAGTGAGAGTGAGAGAGACCTAACTCTTATTACTATTATTATTATTTACATCCATGAAAGTGAAAATGCATAGGCGTTTGTGAATTATACGAGCCTGGCGAAGGAAAACGCATTTTTCTCATCTCCAGTGAGGAAATGAGCATTACAAGCAAGTTACTGGGTTCCTGGAACACCCCAGAGTCACAGGATAGTTTTTGATAAGAACCACCACCACCCCCTATCATGAATGCGTGAAAGTGAGTGAATACTACGCAAACATGTAGTTTTTCATTACGCTGCCTACAGTATGATTTACACACCTATTCATTATTGAAAGAAGAAGCTGCAATATGTTCGGAAGTTTTTTTAAGGAGCTTTTTTCTTTGCTCATTTTCTGTTTTGCTCTTTCCAGTAGGTGGTACGCAGCAACGCAGCTCATCTTTTTATGATTACTATAGAGTTGTACTCAACGCCTTTTCTGTTTATCGCTGCGATTACCACCCAGAAAAAAACCTTTTTTTGCTTCCCCCTCAGTACCTACACAATTTTTGCATGGTCACGTGGACGCCTACTGCACTCAAGAATGGGCTGCTCTGAGCCCCTTGCAAAAGTACAGCATACTTTGCGATTTGCACTGATAAATAAGTTTAGCATTTTACATCACAAGACCCTCCATTCCATCCTCGTGGAAACGGAAGAAAGAATTCATGATTATGATATAACAACGGTGCAAAATATTTGCTAAAATTGTATGGCTTACGAGAGGATTTAATACAGGGTAATACATCAAAAGAAATACTACTCAGTCCACACAAACACGCACACAAATTTAGAGCGAACTGCTGCTGTTGCTGCTGCTGCTAGAGACAGAAACTTGGAAAATGTTTAGAACAGTGAATATTATAAAAAAAACCTGCTTTCATGGAAATGAAAATACATGCACAATGAACATTGGAAAAAGTAAAAAAAGACATAATATATAATATATAAAATATATTTTGCATTCATATATATACATGATCCATCTCCTGGTTTTGAGAATTCGGATATGTCTAACATTTAAAGCTACAAGATCCAGATTGATGCAGAACTTTGATAATGAATTTTCACCAGCTTGTTCATATTAAGAGCAGTGATGATAATAATAATGCTCCTGCTATACTACTGTGACGCTGTACAAGGCTTAATATTTCTCCATTTCTTCTTTTTTTTCTATTATCTCCCACTCTCCTTCCCTCTATCTCTCACTCTCTCTCTCTCTTCTCTGATGTCAGAGTTATATTTGTTGTAAGTATGAATGTTTTTTTCTTCTTCAGAATTGAAATACTTTGCCTTCTTTTTGAAGATTCACCAGCTTGTCTAATGGAGTAAAAAATGGGAGTTAGCGAAAATGAAGAAGAGCAAAGAGAGAGAAGAATGGAATAAAGAAGAGAGCAAAAGGGGAGAAAGAAGAGAATACGAAAGGGATACGAAGAAATGGCAGTTGTATAACAGGATTCTTAGCTATCTGCAAATATAAAATGCAGTTTGGCAGATTTCAGCGCAACCTTTCACTAGCTGGAAAATTATATAGGCAATAAGTAAAGAGCACAATGTGGGTGTATAAGAGTGAGATCGGGTGAGGATGATGATGATGCTGCTGCCTGAAAGGAGATAGAAAAGAAAGTTGAGACCTTATGGTTTGGAGGGGAGAGATACATATTCTCTCTCGCTCTCTGTGTTCATTCAGCTATTATTTATTTTCCTTCCTCTTCTCCTCCTAAGACATATGAACACATTCAAAGCAATCATCAAAATTACTGACTGAGTGAACGGAGAAGCTTGGATTGACAAAAAGAAAAGAAAACGGAATTAAATCTGCACTACATAAAAAAATCAGTTTTCATCCGCTGCTGCTTCTGCTGCTGTTGCTGCTGCCTGGAAACACTATTTTTTTCCTTAAGCATTCCGTCGCCCCGTTTCTCTTTTCTCTTTCTCTCTCCCTCAGAATATGAAATGCACAGGATTGTGTAAGTGACTTTTGAATTCCACGCACGAGGATTCTATTAACTACTTTTGAGACTTGCTTAAATGTTACAGCAACGAGCCTTTTAGCTTTTCTTACTTTTGTACGAATATTTCAGCCCGCAGAAGCATTTCTGGTCAATTTTACACTGTCTTCAGAAATAACAATGCAGGCAAGATAAAGGATACATGTTGTAAGATTATAAAGCTATGTGTTTATGTACGTTTTGGGTGAATGGGGAATGAATGGATGACTGCCTTTTATTATTACTCTGATACTGTTCCTCATCGTCCGACTCTGAGAATGCAGTATTGCATATTTTTTGTGTACTTATATTCTCATAGCCTTTTGCAGTCGTCCTCGTTGAGTACAAGGGAGCTTTCTCGGTACTTTTCCTACTCTCTAGAAAAGCCAAGATTTGATTCGTAATCAGTGAAGAGTATGTGAATCAAGCGGAAGCGTTCCACTATATATTTTTTTACTTAACAAGCTACTGCTTCTCACATCCTTCAAATTGCAGTGTCTGGACGCAGAGATTAGGTTGTGGGGTAGGAAGCGGCCCACTTTTCCTAGTTTATTGGTGTAGACGTACATATATTTACATGCAAATGGAAGGTAAATATGAAACTGTCGGGATTTTGAAATTTCTCAAAGAGTAAAAATGCATTGCGTTATTAACATTTTCAAACATGCCCTACACGAACAATTTATTTCCCTACTTTTGTCACAATGGTGAAAATGGTTATTAAACCAAATATTAATCCGATAGATTGAGGATTATAAACAGCAACATGCACAGCTTGAGTTTTCACTATTCAAATATACATGCAGCGGAATTAGAAAAGGCAAGTTTCTAAACAATGCCATGTCAGTATACTCAGAAACAGGCACAAAAAAAACTAAAAGCAAACGTGACACACATATGCAGTGATGTGTAAAATTAAATGGAAGCGCTTCACATTAAAGGAGTTCAGGTAGCAACAGAGCTACCTCAAAGTTTCTCATGTAAAAATAACAATTGCATTTTCATGATTACAAGTAAATATGATATGCGACTTTTGGACCAGCAGTTGTTGGAAACATGCTTTTGCGAAAGCCAAACAAAATAGTAGTAAGGGAAGCAGAAAATTGTGCAGGAATCTGCATTGTGGAATAAATGGATATTCATGCCTGACGTTAGCATTCTGGCGAACAATGGGCATTAGTTTGATTGAATGATATTTGTATTAACAGGTCCAGAAGGAATTAATATTTTCCTTCTTGGAATAGCGATACATGCTTTCACGAGATGCTTTCCATTCAGGCATTGAAATTGATATCAAATTAGCTTTCTACTTCCACCTTCTTCGAATGCGGAGCAGAATGTTGGATAAAAAGCAAAATACTTATCAACGAAATATTTTCTATAAATACGATATTACCGCTGGCTATATATATGGCTTGGATTTCTCCATTTCATTCACAAAACAAAATCCCACGTCTTGTAGATGTTGTTTAGTTACCGTGTGTTGTAATCAATGCTGTACGAGCTTCATTTCTAGCGTGGACCAAAATTTCTGATTCGACATCCATTGCCAGGTATACAATACAATTAGAGGCGGGTTAGATTACAATCAAGTCGTTGGTGTAAATTAAGTTTTCCCCCGCTGGAGAGAGGTATTATATATTAATGAGTTTTTCAGAATCACTGCTCCAAGCGGATGACTAGCACAATCCTGTTTCATTCATTAATTAATAATTAGAAATATTGCTTTGTAGTATTACTGGTGCCGTTATCCTGTAGCTTTGGGCAACGACAGCGTGTAATGTTATACGATATTGTACAACATGTCATAATCATAATCATCGTATAACGTCAAATCACAATTATTGTTTTTCTTTTAATCTATAAATGTTATATTAACATGCATACTTATATAATTGGTATAAATACAAAAAAACCTAATCATACATACTTTTGCATATGCGCATTAGCAGAAATTGAATGACCATTGGCCAAAAAGCTTTATTGCAATTTTAGTGAAAGCAGTTAAATGGACTTATTATAAGCCCTCCAACAGAAATATTGAGCACATGAACACCACCAACACACTCACAACACTGATTAATTAGCAATGTGCAGGTGTGGCTACCTACTACGTGGAGTACCGGAATGTATGCGAAAATGGGCAAACCGGTACATTAAAAACAACGCGATTTTCAACTGCCTGCTCCAGCTACTAAACCATTTGTTACCCATAAGCTATAATTTAGCATGGAATATGGTTGTTGCGGGAATTGTTCTCGCATTCTGCAAAAGCGGTTTGGTAGCTGTGTAAAATTTTTAGACAAGCCATAAAAATTGCTTGGAGTAGTACTCATTGTTTAAAGCTTAATTGAGGGGCTCGCTGACTGGTGTACGGTTGCCTCTGTATGGAATTTCTTCAGAAAATGGAGTAGCGGTCGACAGACATAAAATGGAAACTCCCACAAGCAGCAGCAGTCTGTTCGAATTGGTATAATATAATCGTATGGTTAGATAAATTGTAGGATAATATCCATAGCTGTTTCAACATTCAAAAGAGAAAATTGGGTGTAGCAATAAATGAATGGATATCATTTTTCAAAAACATTCAACTCCGACAGGATATAAATTAGCATTTCATAAACTGGGAATATTCGCTCCAGATATATGTATATACTTATATATGTAAATGCTCTAAGGATCCAACTAACGTATGTACAAAGTTTCTAAACACTCAACAACGCAGTAGTGTGCCCAGTTGTACAAGTGTGGCTGCTGCGAAAGAAATTTCCTACATTGTTGTTGAGACGGACAACATCCTGGGTTGCGTCTTCCCATGGAATATAATATGCCATGATGAAAGAATACCCATTTTGGAGAGTGGCGTAAATGAGATAGTTTTATTGCTAAACCCAAAACTCTTTATATCTTTACCTTAATTTGGAAATTGTAAATACGGGTTTAGTGGTGGGCTGCTTATTTTCAACCGCCAGTTTGGTCTCCCTGCACCAGGTTTATTTCTTTGGGACACACACAACTCAACAAAACGCAGCAACAAAGTATATGAGAATAACGAGTAGTGGTGCAGGGGATCATGGGATGAAAGTTTGACCAGTGAGTATATAAATACCTATTTAGGATAGGAATGAGCAAGATAGTTATGACTTGCCCTCCATATAACTAATAGGCACATTATGTCCTTTACCCTTTAGTATTCTTCCACTTTTTTTACGAACACACACCAATGACCAACACAATTTCTGCAACATCTTCTCCCTATAACAATAAACTTGAAGACATATTGCAACGGAAGTATCCTAATAGCGTGATCTCTATGCCCAGTACTCAAAATTCAAAATGAAATTTAGTAGTAATGGATTATGAGAATGGCTTACTATTTGAGAAAAACGACAAATGATTTTAAAGTCTGCTAAAAAATCCATTTTGCATCTTTAGGCCGTGGGACCCTTGTGACATTTCGATTAGTTTTGAAGATACCAAACGGACAGACACGGCGAAATCATAAAGTAGCATATGCTACTTGGTAAGTTGCATGTCCGAATAAATAGGAGGAGAAGGCTGCTTAGTCATTATGGATAAGGCGAAGTCCATCGCAGCAGCTTAGCGTAATAACTAACGCACTCGTGCACAAGTATTTTGGGACGTGCATGCAAGCACATTTCTAAGAAACTACCGCAATCATTTTAGTCCGCATCCTCCCTCATCATCCGACTTACAATCGTGGTGCGAGAAGATATGCTACATATGAGGAAACCATGCAAGTACAATGATGAAAATGATGATGAAACTATTCACTGGTCCTGTCTGGCCCGCTACCACAACCACACACACTTGCCCCAGTACTTTCACAGAAGTGTCCTTTATCCTTTCTTTTCCTACATTTCCTACGTTTTATGACACGAATTACTTTCCAGTGGCAAACTGTACCTTGACAGTGTTACACTCTCCGCGCTTTAAGAGAGAAAGCGAAAGAAAATTTAGTTACACTTGTTGTTGAGGAGAAAATGGCAGACAACAGAGTATAATAAATTACTTGTTCATCAACTCGTAATATGGATCTTATAAACTTCAAAGAATTATCTAAATCGAATCAAGTCTTGTGTGCATGTAATAAGAGATTCCTGTAGCATGGCATGAAAAAAAGCTATAACTGTGTTGCTCCCTTTGGTGTCCATCCATAAAGAATCAAACGACTATATATGCGCAAGAAGAGGTACTGCGTAGAGTCCAGGAATTCCAATTTGTCATCATGAAGCTGGAACACACACACACACACACTCCCTCACCACATGCATGGGCGAAATCGGGAAGTTGTAAATCACCGTGGATGAAATGGTATCACTCAACATCAGATAAAGTCACTAGAAATAGTCAGTCAACTTGTAATCAGTAGCTTCCATCTGTGCACAAGTACATTATTCACATTGTAGCAGCGTGTACATTTTTTTACTCTGAGAGATGCTGTTCGTTCTACGCTGCTAGTGTACAGGAGAGTGGAGGACGAACAAACCGGGCTAAACGAAACGGAAGTCGAGTTGACAAGGCAGTCCGCCCGCTCCTACACACGAATGTATGTATGTACACACACAAGTGAGTAAGTAATGTGCAAGGTTTAATTGTATTACTCCGTGTCCCCAGAGATGAATTACGAGGGAAATGGACGACATGCGGTGCGTTAGTCGATAAATGTGCTGTAAGCTAACAACAACAACTAACCAAACGCTTCGCTGCTGCGTTGTCTTTTTTTCCTTTTCATGTAATATCACATTTTGTTTCACAGTTAATGTGCGTGTTTTCTTCCCTGGTAATGTATGTCGAACATTAGTTCGAATTAATATAGGGGCATGTATCATCATCCTCCAGTGAAGTATGCAGATACAGAGCATGTACAAGGATTACTCCCGTAAAACGATGACTATAAATAGAAGCCAAAAGGTAAGGTTCCCTAATGTGAGATGTGGGCATCATCATCAGCATTCTATTATCAAAGGAGAAGGAAAAAACATTGGAAAAATAATAGCGTTCCTTGATGTTGGAATGGATAGAGATAAAAGCACATCACCCAGCAGTCGGCGTGGGTTGACTATCTACGAAGGTGGCAGAAAAGAGAGAAAGAGAGACATGAAGCTGAAACGCTTGGGAAGTACATGAAATTAATTAATTCGACATCTCAACGACTGTCTCTTAGCATGTTTGACCATTATACAATTAACGACGTCTCTAAATATTTACAAGACAGTAAGATTCCCATTTTCCTTTCTAAATGGTTCTAAAAATCACCTTTATTTATTTATACTAACCTTGTATAAACTTGAATGGGTTCTCAAGAAAAGAAAGGGAAAAGAAATATATGTAATCCCCAGAAAACCGTTCTGGAAGGACAAAGAAATATAATAGAATCACAGAAAGTATTTTTTCTTCTTCTTTCTCGTCGCCGTTAGTTTCAATAACGGCTAAACACTCTGCTGGAAAATTTAATGGACAACGCAGACTGATCCTGCGAGTGAGTTGTGTAGTCCACCAGTTCATTTTTATTATTGCTACTGAAAGTCGTAACGAAATGCATGCCGATTGAACATAACCATGACAAATATTGTCTGCCTCATTTCAGAGTTTTTACATCAAAGAAAGCAATTTCCAGAGAAACGGTGCGTTTTCTTCATTAAAATGTGTGCTTGGAGGAGGACAAAAAAAGTTGTAGCTATTGAAGAACCGTCTTCTAATACGTCATTCTTACGTACAAACCATCAATGTCGTTTCCCTCCACCACTTTCTCTTTCTTTCTTTTGTTTGCAAAAAAATAAAATATATAAAATTCTTGTGAGTTGTGATACCAATATCTCCTCCTCTTTTGCTACCTGATACGAATCGCTGATAGTTGTTACAACACGTAGTTCATTTCTTCTTTTTTTCATTCAACTAACTACCACTATTCATATTAAGTAAATAGGCAGTAAATATTACTGCAGCAGGTTTGCACGTAGTATGCCTAAATAATGAAAGCGTCATTCCAATTTTTTGGTTTGCTCATTGCATGACCATTTTATTGAATGCTAAGTTGCTTTTTTTTCTTCCCTTTTTTGTTATCCAAAAAGCTTGACAATGGCAGAAAGAAAACCCATTTTTGGCTAGGCTCGTATGAAAATAGACATGCATGCTACTATCCAGCCAGGTAGAAATACTCAGAACTACTGCGCTTTGTTACTACTATAACAGTATCCTGTTATACTTTTTTACAGTTTTTTATTCTTCTTTCTTTTTCCATCACATCCACCTTTTTGACAATGGTCGTTAGTTGTAGTAGAGGTGGTGGTGGTGGTGGCAATGGCATACGCCTTCATTTTATAGTATCAAAGGTGCACCCCCCAAAGATATTTCAGTCTGTAACGGAGCAGTAGAATCAGTTGTGTGGATGGCGGTTGCAATACAAGAACTTACTGGGTTCCTCGTGCGGTTGTATTATTAGTTGTGTTGTAAAGTGATGCAACGTTGGCCAAAAAGTTGAATGTTGGTTGCGTTGTTGATAATAATGCGGGTGTTGGGAAAGGTGAAAGGAACTATTATCGAGACTTTCGTGCAGGCTTCCTAACTATGTGCCCAGACATTCGAAACTTTCCTGAGACATTGAATCAAGAAAATTGCTTTGTCCACAATGCATGAAGAAGAAACTGTTAAAATTTCCCGATCTAATTTCCATTGTTTCCTATACACGTTCATGGTAACTCGCCGTTAGATGCATAATAGGATCCGGTATGAAATGAATACCTTTTGTGTTGTTACCTTATATGCGGATGCCAACTAGTAGTGTTTAGTGTGCATGTGTCTAGTTTGTCCTTTTACTATTTATCCTTCCCCTCTCTCTCTTTTCTTGTATTCTTGTATCTTTGCTTCTACCTCTTCTGCCGTCAACACCACAGGCCACAGGCATGGCAACATCAATACACACTTGTATAACCTTATGCCACGCTGTTCTGCTTTCATGTATCACACAGGATCCTTTCACTCCAGCGGGAATGTGTGGATGAGATAAATAGATGAGAAAGAGAGAGTGTGAGTGTGTGTGTGGGAGAGAGAAAAAAGAAGAAAGGTAGTTTATGCATATCATATCATTACAAATACAAAATATTTCATAGAAAAAGGAGAATATGTTAAAACTCTTTCCCCGCCAACATCAGCAATGCATCATACTTTATAGCGTCAAGACATGGAGAGTATTCTTTTGCATTTTTCTCCTTTCACAATTTACTACCACCACCACTGTATATTATATATACCCACCACACAAACAGGGGAAAAGGGTAGTTTTTTAGAGTTTGGCACAAAAAATTTGCTTTCTCTTTCTCTCTATTTCTCAGAGAAACACTTTCTTATCGTCTCGACTCCCTCTCCCCTTTCCCTACCTCTCATTCTCATTCCTTTCAAAAGCTCACATAGTGTAGAAATAATAAACTTTACTCTCCTTTATGCAGATAGTATCCTTCTGCTAATATTCCTCAGGTGTACGCGTAGTCAAAGAGTGAGTGAGAGAAAGCGAGTGAGTGAAAAGACAGCGGAATATAATGCTTCGTGGTTTGATTGTCAGTCTAACTTCCGTTGCTTGAAACAAGTATACAAAATTCTCAAAGAGACACCAAGGCCAGACGAATCACATTTACACGATGGAACGTAGGTGTGTGTGTGTGCTTTATACACACACACATCTCTCTCTCTCTCTGAGCTGCTTATGATGTCTTTTCTCCCTCTCCACTCTCTCCTCTCTTTTCTGTGTCAACATGCAAGCCATGATGTGAAAAGAAAGACGATACTTGGAATTTGCTTTTCCTTTGGTTAAATATGATGAAATGACGATGACGAAGTAAAGAGACGAGGAGTGAGTGTTTACCAAGGGTTTTATTCCACTGCTTGTTCAATGCAGTTATGTTGTAACCATCACTTCTTAACTCCTGCTGTTTTTATATTGAATTACCTACAAAACTTATAGACAAACAGGCAGAAACAAGGAGCAGCAGCTCAAACAAATAGACACACACTCTTCTTCTTCTCCTCCTTAAATAAAACCTAGTCAGGCAGCCAGCTGGAAAAGTTGACAATGGCTTTTAGCGATACCCTTCGTTCGGGAAACATTGTAAATTGTAACATGAGCCTATGTGTGTAGGTATGTAAGTGTGTGTGCGCGCGGTGTGTGTACACAGCATTTGGAAGGTACAAACATATTAAGGGTCGTGTCTGTTCAAGGGATTGTATGTGTCTGTAATTGGAAACATGTCATGACAAAATTTGACAGCGCTAAATAAAGCAGGGCGAGAGAAATAGAGAGAAAAAAATGTTACATGCATGTACCATTATTGCTTCCGTACCTACTTGCATCATGACTCATGCATCAAAAGAGATTTTCTACCTGTTTACGTTCTTACTCTACTCGTGTTAAGCAGGTCTTCCAGTGAGCATCAAAATGCCGTTCGTATAGTGAAAGCAAACATTTTTATACGCGTTTACACACACAAAATACATGCAAAAAAACCTGTTTCTATTCTGTGAGAGCTTCCTCCTTTCATAAAATTCCTTTTCTTCAAATAGAATATATATAACAAAAAACCTTTCATGATGAATCTTACTTCCTTCTGTTTCAGAACATCAGGTTTATTGCTCTGAATGAACCACCACACACACACCAGAAGCTAAACCGCACAAAACAAATTCCAAAAAGTGCGACTTTAGGCTTTTACTCTTTTCTTTATACATTTGCAATCACAAATTTCAACGGGATAAAATAAAAAGACGTACTATAGTCGAATGTCTATTATTATTGCTTGAGAGTTTTGTGAATCTGAAAAGGGAAAATGTACGCGTTTTGTTTTAGTGCAGTTTTGTTGAAACCAGAAGAAAGAAGTTTTTTTGTATAGGCAGGAAAAGGTAAGTAATGAATGTTCTAGAAGCAATCGTTCAGAGTGAAACAACAATCGGAGGAACAACATCGAAAGGATTACAGTGTTTTATCACCGTTGTTGCATGAAAATTATGTTCCCCCGTAATCCGCCGATATACACCAAATACGCCAATGTGGTTTTCCTCTTTCATTAAACTCCAGCGCACAAGACATGTGACAGGCTTTGGCTCATTTGAAATTGGCACATGGCATATAATTGCAGTTAGCAACACATACAGCGCTACTATATATACTACGTCACGCATCCGATTTCCAGAATAGCTCCAGTATTGAGTAACACAGAGTGTTTGGTGGTGTAATTATTATTATCAACCGCAATTGCAATGTTTTTCAATCGCTCCAAGCCACAATGCTTTCACCACACTACGCCTACTTTCACCAAGGAAATGTCGATACGCAAGTGAGTTCTTTGAAAGTGGAACCGGAATGACACTGTAACCTTTTACAAGCAACCATTTCAAGGGGTTCAAATTCTGCTCATATATACGCTCATGATATAAACTGGGAAAATTGTGCAAGTTACAGTGATGTAATGGAAAATCTCCTACCTATAGTAGCTCACATATAAAAAAAATCCATGACAGGGAACAGAAATGTATCCCGATGACTGTCACGTTTGTCGTATGAAACACAATCCTTTTAGGTTTATGTTAACGAAATTAACTTAATGGTGAAGAGTAACCGGCAATAAAATCATGTGTACCAATAACACACACATCTACAGTAGTCACCTCAGTAGGAGCAATGAAATGACAAAGAGATGAGGTGCGGCTACAAACAGGGTAATAAATTTGCGCATTATACTGTGCTTAGGTTGTAATAGGAATTTTGATCCCTCAAAATCCTGATTTACACTTTTTACTGGAAGCATCGATCGGCCAACAATTGGAGACATTTGCTTTTGTGTTGTATACGCAGCATAATCGAAAAGTAAACTACCTATCTACCTTATATTATGTACGTCAGTTGACAATGTTAATGTATATGCAATGGATACAAAATTGCAAAATAAGCACGCACACGCGGTATCCTCAATTAAATGGTTTCAGGACTTGGCTAGATACTGTAAATAGACCAAGGTTATTTACCACCTCAATTCAATTCTAAATAGCTATCACCATTACCTCAGCTCATGGCGACGCTTATGCAAAGTGTAAGAAAATTGGTTAACTGACAATTTTATTGCAAGTCGTATATAGCGACAAACCGATTACTTAAGGCTTTCAGATAACATTTTAGGTCCGCTCACATAAGCAAAATCTCCTTACATTTAAAATAGGAAGGTAAATATTAGTTTCGTGGAATGCAAACACGCCGACATTGTTTGACAAATTCCTCTCCCACTATTATTATCACAGTCGGATTGTTGTGCTTGGTAAAAATTGCCACGTTTGGAACGCCTACACTTGAGCAACACATACACATCATAATGCACACTCACAGTACATACGGAATGGTAAATGAGTTTTAGGAACGCATTCTTTTATTACATTGAGCAACGTCACAATAAATTAAATTACTTAAATATGAGGACATGAATGTTTTGTGTTCGGGGAAAACTTACGGTCTGGTGATCATTATTATTTTCATCATCATCGCACTGACACGATTCGCTTGGAAAGGTAAAAGGAAGTAGTGGAGAAAGGATTCGCACAAATAATGCTCTCTCTCTCTCTTGCTAGAGGCCTCCAATAATAAACTTGTTTTTCGTCGATACGTCACAAGTAGGTAAAACATGAAACATTGGTAGGTAATTGTGTTTACCTATCCATTTATGGGTATTTTGATTTCACTGCTCGCTCGTACGATAACTCGGAGTCTAGGAACCAAAATAAACACATTATTTTCCGTTTTTTTATTCGTCTTGAGTTCGATTGTGTTTCATATTCCAATTTACTCTTGAGGATGAGTACATTTTTCGTATAAAGAGAGAGAGAGAGGGAGAGCGAGAGAGCTTGCAAAAAAGGCATCTGATTAAATATGTCTTGTCTGTTTGTCTACGCACACGTTTTCTCGGAAATCCGTTTCCAACGCAACTTGGTATGCGAGGGAAGTAAGGGACGTAAAAAGCTAAAAAACAACTTCACAACCAGCTTTCCCAGTTGAATTGGCTTACTGTACACCCATTCGGATGTTACATGGGTGGCGGTTAAGGTAGACTACCTGCCTTTTGGATAGGTAAAATTTTTATGGCATAATTTTATCGTCTGTCTGCTCGCTTGCTCCTCTTCTTGTCGAGCTACTTTATACAGACATACTTTCCGGATTTATTGCATTGTAAAGCTATACTTATACAGAAAGTGAAATCAATGTTTTATGTAAATAGAGGACAAAAACTAATACCACACACACACCATCTCCACCTCCTCCACTCACGCCCATTCAACCAGCAAAGCTAACTAAAAGAACGGTACCCCTTTTCCTGTTAAGCTGAAGAAAGATTCCGCTTTCTCTTTCTCCCTTTCTGCCTTTCTTACCACCTGCTGGGCTTTCCAGAGTTGTTCATGAAAACAAAGGAACTCGAGCAACGAAGGTATTTATCTTTACGGGGCTTATTACTCCTCTAGATAAAGAAGGGAAAATGGCATGTTCGTTTCTATTGCGATTTCATTCAGCGAGTCTTTGTTTCTCCTCACTTCTACCTGCTACCACCGTACCTGTTACAGGATCAGTTCCCTCCTCCTCCTCCTTCACTACTTCCACCAGGCAATAGAATATATAGAGGCATGTTGGAAATGTTAGTTAATTCGTTAACAGATTCAAGTGGTTTGGAAGGAGGAAACTGTGGCTCTAACTATGTCGCATGTCTTTTCAGTAGTACGACGACCGTCGCAAATGAAGCCAATTCTATAAAACGTTCTTTACGTTAATTGTCTATCAATTATCATTACTTTTGCGAAAAAGGAAAACGTGCTTTATAGGAATCAGTGGCAATCATGTTAGTTTCACTGAAGGAGAATAATCATCCTCATCTCGAGCTAATGGCAATTACCGAGCAAGCTAATAATAGTAGATTGTCTTTTTATAGAAATTTTCCTCTATGTCTTTGTTTATCTTTAAGCTTGTTACATTATTTATCACTTGTACCATTACCGGACTCATTACCAGTAAATAATACATGGTCTTAATTAAATCTCATCACTTACACATCGTAAATCAAAGTGGAATTGAAGGTTACAAGAGAGTCGAGTCGAAAAAGTTTTGTGTGAGAAAAAGTGTCTTAGGAGAAAGTTTATTTTTTCATGCCAACTAATCCGCTCAGAGACTCTATTTGATTTACTCATTTTCTTACTTTTCTTTGTTTTCAAACTTTTTTATTGGAGACTTTTCATTAGTACAATTCTAAAGTACATAATTGTGCGTGAATTAGATAATTATTCGCTTTAATTCCACCAGTTACATTATAATTATCGTGAGACAATTTTGCATTGTTTTTGGGTAGAGAAATGAAAGTGCCACAAGAGAAAGAGAGGAAGAAAGAAAGAAAGAAAGAAAAGGTGCCGTGTGAACCAACTTTTTATTAGAATCTTGTATAAACAGTTCCGGTTTCCATTATTTAAATCTATTCATCTGAGTCCCTATTAAAGCTTGTCTTCCTAAGTGCTTTGGTACACGCGGCAAACCATTTTCTCCTATTATTAACTCAACCGACTGGCAAGCAATGTGACAGAGCACTTTTATAATAGCCCATTCAAAATGTTTGCTGGTGACAATGTGAAAAAAAACGTGAAATGTGTTGCATTATTTGAAGTGTAATCACGAAAATTGAATTTTGTCAAGTATGTACTTGCAATTCCTACTTTTAGCATACTTTAAGCGTACTTCTTGTATGTACAGCTTGCATTGCAGCAATGAATGGGAACGATATATATATATACCTAGTCATTTTTATAGAAATACCACAATAGTTAGTTTATTACCATAATTTTGCAATAGGACCGGCAATGATTCTGACGAGCATGTAGTACCAATTTCCCCTATTTGATTGTTAGCTGGCATTATCAACTATGATGTAGGACGAAGCCTCGCAGTTTCCCAGCGAAACGCTACACTTTTCCCACAGTCTGGAACACCGCACACGGTAGTAATATAATAATAACGTGTAATTTATGGCGCGCAATGTGCTAAAGAGTAAGCCACCGAGTCAACCGCTACTACAATTTCGCTATCAAAACGAAATGAAGTCAGAGTCAGGAGGGTGTTTTTATGCGTTTTAAATCAGTGATGATATATAATGCTGTTTGTCATTGCAATGCTCATCTATTTTTTTCCCACACACAGCAAAAGGTCGAAAGTACATGCGTCCTTCCGGAAACTGTGTCGCAGTGAAATGAACGACTATTTAGGATAGTTCCCTCATGTCCTCATCTCCATAAAGAAGACTTTGTATGTCATAAACATTTCGATCATTAAAATAAAAACTGCCTGGATTATTATTCACGGCGAGTACACAGCCGCTTTCTCCTGCCATTTTTTAATAAAGTGTTTTATTGGCTAAAGCAACAAGTACGTATACATGGCCCTTATTTCGAGTGTTTTAGAAGAAGAAGACGAATAAGAAATAATAATATCTTGTTTGAAAGCAGCTGGACGAAATGAGTTCTAGCTGAGCCAGCGCATATTTTTTTCTTACTAGAAAAACTTTCACAGTTGCCTACACAACTCGGGGAAAAGGGAGCCCTAAACGCTTTGTGGGCATACAAAAAACTCATATATTCATTTTACTTTCTTAAATATCTGCTGCTGCGTGTTTTGAGAAAGTCAACGAAATAGTTGGGTGGTAAACTCATTCTTATTCGTATAATTTGCCCATTCAAAAAGTTTTTAATTTAACTTGTTATATTAAATAAATATATGTGTTTCCGCTCGTCTTCCCATTCCTTTTTTACTTTTTTTTGTTGTTATTTGCTGATGTATGGAAATTCTGAAATGGAAAATCTTGCTGCCAGGCTTAAGTTGTAAGTAACAAGACAACGTATTATTCTTGACAAGCAGCATTGTGTACATGTTACGGATGGAGGATTGGTGGTGGATGTGCATTCTACATCCATATAAATCATACATCCGCCTATATCTCAACTTATCCTCCTTATTGCTTTAGAAGAAGAAAAAAAATCACACTAACAACTTGTAAATTCTCATATAATAACAATAATAATAATTCTCTCGAGTATAAAAGTACACATCATGACGGTTATCTCAAAAAACGTTGAACGTAGTAATAATAGCAGCATGATGAACACAATGCAGAAAAAAATGCTTGTTAACAGCAAAATGCCCTCACAACTTGTATGTGTTTGTGTCCTGCGACCTGACCGTCATCATAAAGGTTTTGCAGATATAAACTGCAGTACTAAAAATATAATTGCATTGAATACTGTACGTATGAAATGAACAAGAGCCCATATTAGCCGGGCGCGTGGTTACGTCTCAAGGAGAGCTATAGGATTCGGAGTTTTTAGATACTTTCTTTATTTAGGTTGGATCCGAAAGCCTAGCCGAGCAGGACAATCACCGAGACAGTAAAAATGCAGGAGAGCACCACTATTCACGTCGTAGCCAGTCATTAGAAGAAAAACGATTTTCTGAATAGGCAAAAACGACGTATAGGTTATGTAGGTAGCAGACAGGTATTTTTGTATTTCTTCAAGTTTCGAGACGAACTAGAATGATGCTTTCATTGTGTGTTCGTCAAAATTGCGTTTGTGTGCAGAGTGGCGTGAATGAAACTCTATACCGTTCATAAATTTGTCTTGGAAAGAAATATCTGCTATATTTATAAGTAATAGTAATAATAATAAAAAAGCAAGTCGCCAAGGCAGACAGCATGATGCAAGAGCATGTGCAGGAGTGGAAGGAAGAGAATGTTTGGTTTTTAAGGTACATTGAAAATAAATAACAAACTTTCATAAATCCTTGCGGAATCAGCGGACTAAAGTTGTGTGGAAACTTTATCGTTCAGTCGATCCCTTTTCTTGTTTGACAAGGACAAGCGGTACTTTCACCTCTTTACTAATGAAAAGTACAATAAGGTATGACGGGCAGTACATTCATAAAATATCATGAGAAGCTATATAGACTACACTACATTGTTGAAAAGAAGCAATTATGGAAAATACTTTTGTATTTAATTGTGTAGCGGCACAAGTGCGTTGTGATTTCAAGTAGATACCAAGTCGAAAGTATATGAGCATTTTATATATTAGTCGCTTCGCGTTGAATGAAAATAAGAGAAACAATTTTGACAATTCAACAAAATATACAGAATTAACCACCTTTCATAAACTATTCAAATATCCACTTTAGCAAAAACTTGCCATATTAATATTTGAGCCAAAAACTTTTCATTTCAATTTGCGGGAAACAATAGAGCTATTCAGAAGTGGAAATCTGCAATAATTCTAAATATAAAACATGTAACAATAGTATATGGGTATAAGGCTGGAAGAACGGTTTGCCCCGGTCGTTTAAAAGCAGACAATAATAATATGGAAGAAAGGTGATGAAGCTAAAGATTACCTTGAGAAGTGTAGGCGCAGCAGATGGTGTCGAGTTGGAATAAACTGGTTACACGTCTGACTTTTTTTACTCAGAAATATTATTTTTATCGCTCACTTAAATCTTAACTTTTAAAAATGTTTTTTATTTTCTCTCATCATCTTTATATACGAATCTTTTTCAACAACAGCAGCTATTTCGTATATAATTGGAAATTGGAAACTGGAGAAACTCGGAACAATTTTTTTTTTGCAATAGAGCAGTGTAGCACAAGGGTTTGTTTGCAAATTGCAATTTATTCATAAAGCTGTAATATATATCATTCGTTTTTGGAGGTCTTCCTAGTTCTTAAGTAACACTCACATCAGCACCACCACCAGCAACAACCAACTACAACCACCCAAGTTAGCTTTCTCCCCCTCTTTTCACCTCGTCGTACAGTTCATTTGGGGGAAAATATGAAGAGAGAGAGAGAGAACCTGGAAAAGAGCAAAACTGGAAGAGTCTTAATAATACAGGTATTCTTGTTGAAGAGAGATGAAAAGACACCTGAAGATGTGACACGACAGTTGCAGCCTTCGCATCAGTTGGCGAAACACCACTTCTGCTGTCACAGAGTCAAAAATATTTTTTTCTCTTCTTCCTACAGAAGAAGAATCTGTGCGAGTAGTCCTTGTGAATGACAGCGAAAAAAGTAGCTCTGACTACACTGTACTGGGAAAGAAGGGACGGAGTGTGGAAAGGGGAAGAATGGTTCTATTCAGAGTGAAAGCCAGTCGTCGTCGACTTGGTCGCTGGAGAAAATGAAGGAGAACAAGTGATAGAGAGAGAAGAAGAAACACGTGCATCCAGACTCGGTTCCAATGACTTACTAGTTCATTTCGCTGCCTTGCCTCCGCTTCTATACCATTTTCCACCTCCCGTTTTGCAGTTCGCTTTGCTACTTGCCACTTACCACCACCAACTACTTCTCTGCCACTGCTGCTTTATCCTCAGAAGCGCATGAATTTGGTATCAAAAAAGTAGAGCTTTTTGGTTCTTTTTGCTACTTTCATGCATGCGACCAACTTTTTTCTGCTGCTGTTGCTGCTTTGCCATCATCATAACGCTTGGAAAACTGCAAAAAAATAAGAGACAAGGGGCACAAGCAGCAGAAAAGCATCAGATACCCCAAAAAAGGTACGCTGGAGAAGTACAAGTTGCTGCTCCGAAACAGTCTTTTCATTAAGCAAGTGTTTGAGGGCACCCCGGGTTTCTGTCTCAGCCAAACTGTTTTGCCAGCACACACAGGTTCAATGAGAAAGCACAGTATGAAGTATGAATCTCAACCCAAGCTCTCGTCGTCGTCGGCGAGTTTTGTGAACATCACATCATTCGTCCGGTTTTTAGAAGAGAGTGAAAAGCACAAAAATATTATTATTATGCTGTTTTCTGCTTGTAATCGCAATCACTTATGCAATATATTATGATCATCATCGGTGCTAGTACATAATATATACAGGCGCCTCTATATATAAATAAATATTAATACATATCTGAACAAGACAAGCAAGGCATTTCATATCATGTTTAATTCAGAGACAGTCTCAGTGTCTTAGACATTGATATCTTTAAGATTTTCCTAAAGTTTATTTTCTGTACACAGACGACAGAAGAAGAAAAACTGTCACTTGCTGGATGATGTCAATTGTGAATACTATATACCTGCCTGCCAAACCAAAGTTACATTATTAAGGGAAAGCAGGAGAGAAGAAGACGACGCATTTTGAGGCCTGCCATCTCCATAATTCTATTTATTATGCATGTATTGTTATTGTGATATCTCGTTTTTAAAAAGTGTGTATATTAAATTCAGACACAACTTTGAAGTATTTGACATTCGTCAAACCGCTCCTGTTCCTTCTCATTTCCAACAAACTTAAGGGGCTCTCTTTTTCCCTGTCTACCTACCTACCCCCTTCCCCCCTCTTTTTCCATCTATCTCACTCCTTCCGCGATATTCTTACATCTTTCTGAACTCCTACCGTCGTCATGATATATGAGACAAGGAAAAAGTTGTATATATCAGCTCCCTCAAAATAATATAATTTCTTCTGAAACCGGGAATAAAAGTAGTAAATGACAGGTTGCTGCCGTTTCGCTCGTTGCCGAGAACAAGAAGGTGACACAAGTGTGTAGTATGTGGTGGTGGTGGCAAGCAATTGTATTACATTACAACTCTACCTTCCCTCACAAAACAAGTTACAAAATCAGACACAGACACACAAAAAAAAGCGAATTTTGTTTCAGTTTCGCTTGAGCGAAAGCACAAGTGCACTAGGAGGGCATATAAGAGAGCAGCAGTAAAAGTATGTTCTCTTTCGCTATTATGTTATCGTCTATTTAACGAAGCGAGCGAAAGAGGCACTTGTCACAAGAAATGATAAACTTGCTCCAAATATACCCAACAATCTATCTACGTGACGCAAACAAGTCAGGAGCGTTTTGCAGCGATTCAAAAAATCTCAATGTCAATGAGAATGAAGGAGGGAATGAGAGAGTCTACAACAAGCATGCTCACAGTTGTGTCTCAAAAAGTATAATAATAAGTAGAAACAAACTCATAATAATAACCATAAAAGAATAATGTAAATTGTTGGGAAAAATATTTTTTGTTGAGAAAACTTATGTCAAAATTAATAGATAATGCAGTCATACGTATTCAACGAACGCAGTCCAACAAATGAAACTATCGTTGACTTGGCACACACAGAGATAAACAGACAAGGATTGGACGAGTTAAACAGCAGAAAAGCACAACAGTAATGACTAATATACAAGTAGGCAAGTCATCAAGTCATCAACTACATAAATGTCAGTGTCGAGGGAAAACTGTCAATTATTTTGTCGGAGTAGTTCCCTGATTGTTTAACAATTTCTAATGTTGCCGAAACCACAATTTACTAGATAGTATATGCATTTAAATAAGTAATGTGGTTGGTGTGCCGATACTGCCGATGTGATAAATGCAACACTTATTTTGGAAGCAAATTATCCACAACAAAAACCAAAGCATGTTGCATGGAAAGGTTAGTCAATAGGATAAATATTTTATTGGCAAGATCTGTTATTTTCTCGCTCTTTAGTTTCTACTATATACTTAAGTCAAGGAAATCCTGCATGATTTATTGATTCTTTACACAATTCCATTATAATTGTTATCTGCAAGCATTTTCTGAGCAAAAATTTAACATTTTTCGGCTAAAACACTTAACAGTTCCAAAAGTCACTGCTGTGAAGTGTCAGTTATTTCCAGTCTAAATAATTGATTTACATGAATACGGTTTGAAGCACACTCGGGATGCAGGTTTGACAATAAGTAGTTGTTAGCAAAAAAAATTGGCAAACATGAAAATAGTCACTTTGCTGGATTAGAAGTTTCGCACTTTTTTTGGATACTCACGCACTCCTATTCCTATTAATGAGCATTATAATGAGTACAAAAACCCAACCAAAATCGTTTATTACTGTCATTCAATTCTACGTTTATGATACGATATCCATTTATTCCTTCAACATAAATGATTATAATATGACGTAAAACGATAAAAGATGTACAATGAAAATTGCATTAAAACAATACATAAAAGTCCGACTTTGATGTTTGACTGACAACTAGAGACAATCCACACACGGCCGCTGTCGTCCATTCTTCCTTGGCATTGTTCAACAAATGAAACGACTATAGCTCTCGGTTGTTTGCATAGGCTTGGTTAAGTACTTTACCAGCGCTCGGCACGCTGCCAGGAACACAGGTAAAAACATCCTACCCAAAATTGACTACAACTACCTATGCATATGGACATATGAATGCAGAGCGAAAGTGGAGAAGAAATGCTTTGAAATGTTTTCATGGCCACGTTGTATGCGAAATTGTCATGTAGGTCGCTGGGTCTGCTTGCTTGGGAATGTATATATTTGCGTTATTTTTTCAGGATGCCCCTCCTTTCCCACATGAAGGTCTGTATCGACATAAAAACCCGTCTAAAAGTCTTTTTATCTGCAATAAGGGAACGGGAAATTGCCACATAGTCACTTCGTCATAGTTTAGAAAGCCAACGCACACATTCAATTGCATCATCAAAAGGGGCTAAAAAAAGGACCTGATGTTGTCGGTGTCGCACACATATTCCCGATGTATAAAACTTGGCAATCCAATAAGAACACATGTTTACTCTGGCGATGATGGGTGAGATATTCTCGAGCACCTCACCACCACCACCGTTCTTTCGCTCCTGCCAAGTACATACTGCAGACGGTGGCACACACACACGTTCAAAATACATTGCCTCTGTTCTGCATGCAGAATAGGCTAATAAATATTATTATATGAAGCCTCCACACAAACACAATCATCAAAGAAGCAAGTCCATAATGTCCTATGAATGAACAACGTAGCAGTTTAGCGAGCTTCGTACAAAGTTTATAGAGACAATTTGACCCAATTTAGGTGGTTTCATGTCGTCGCCCGTAAATGTGTGTGTTTGCCGAATACCTGCTGCGATATAAAGAATGGAAATTATAGAGTGTCCTGAAAAATTATAATTTCACCGTACACATATAGGTACGCATTATATATTGTGGCGACTTTGCTGGGAGAAGAAGGAGAATGACACGAGAGAGGAGGAAGGAAGCATTTATGCGTTTACCAGTGAAAAAAATGAGTGGTGGCAGTAGTGGTGATGGTGGCAACAAAACAGAAAATATACTATAGCCAATCAACAACGGAAGAATTCTAGTTAAACAGGAACACCGAAAATCGGTATAAAAGGGAGTGAGAAATAGGGAGAATGTGTTTTTGTGAGACAGAGAGAGAGAGAGAGAAGATGTACACACAGGACGACACAGAGAAGGTAACGAGTCACTTCTAGAGAAATACGACCTAGATGATGATGATGCCCATGGACCCTTTCATCGTGAACCGAAAACTAAGTTTCCACTCTCTGACTCTCTTCTGACTACATACTTGAACATGGCACATATACATACATGACGCGATGATGCACTCTGGAGTAGTCTGCACGAGGTTGGATAACGACAAATATGTAATATAAGAAGACAACACCTTAGCAATCATTTTTCGTTGAAGTTGTTGAGAAGAGAGAGAGGAGGCAAGACGCCAACGTCATATCGGCTGCCACTATCCTACTCCCACAACACACACACATACATCCCCCTTGGTCCTCTTTGAATGCTTTTGAATAGCGTAATTTGTGAGTGCTTTTATTGAACTTAGCGTCTTACACTGTAGCGCACTGGCATGTCAAATTTCAAAGTCAATAGAAAAGGGATTTGGTGTATGACAGAGAACCGAGCTTGGTGCTCAAGTAAATACAATATACATACATTTAATATAAGGTCAAATCACAATAAAGTTGCCTGACACACTCAAAAAAGCAGGATACATGAGAACATAGCACACCGATACTTTGATATAAATAGGTACATACATTATTATGCAATATGAAACTTTTTTTACCATTCTGGATGCCGCTTTTATACAAATAAAATATGGATGTATAGGCATGCACTTGTTAAGTTGACGCCAGCTTTAGCGATGATATTATTGGCATATGAGCAAAAAAAATATTGGGTATGTTTGCAGTTTTTTTTCTTTGTTTTGTTTTGCATTACCATTGAGGAGGAGTAAAAAGCTTTTCTTGGTAACTTAGAATACTACCCCATGGCCCCGTTTCTTTAGACAGAGAGCGTAAGTGACAAGCAACAATAGTGAAGTTTGATAAAGCTGCTTGCATCAAGCGGGTTGACAAAAGACGAACACTTGAATCAGATTGAAATATGGATTCATTGATGCCTAGAAAACTTTGCATAACACACACACTCCTAAAATACAGCGCCATATCCGTATAACAAATTACTTAAACCTAGATTTTTTTAAAAAGAAGCAAAATGTGTACCCTTTCCTAGTCAGCCTCTTTTCTTGTCAAACTAGAAGAGTTGCAAGTTACTCTTTTTTGATGATCCGAATATGTGATAGTGAAAGGGTGTGTCGGTTGCGTTTCTCTCTTTCTCTCTCTCTCTCTTGCTCGCTAAAACTGCTCACATACGTTCAAGTACATTTAAGACTGCAACGCGAGTAAAAACGCGACCTCCCTGCGCTCCTCGCGAAATGCAATTTCCATTATTTTCCTCCTTGATCATGTCATAAGAGAAAGGGGGAAAAATTTGTTGCCTCGCAGAGAAATGTGAAATGACTCCACCTTGGGAAATATGCTGTGTATAAAAAGAATTGAGATGCTATACGACTACTTTTCAATTTCTCAACTATGGTTGATCTCTGGATATTTTTGTATCTAAACGCTATGCTCGCTTCAAAATATGGCATACAGAGAAAGCTGATCGTACAGTTCAGGGAATCAGCAGCGGTAGCAATTTGGAAGTATTATTCCTGAACAAGCCAAATTATAATCTTCTAGTACAATGGCTGCTGCTACAATTTTATTTTGCAAGTGATTCATGATACCTGTGTGATCCCAAATTAGGAGTTGCTATATGCCGTAGTCATAAGCTGGAAAAATAATTTGTTATTTATAAGTATATTAGATCTGTGTAGAGAGAGAGAGGGACAGACAAATGAAAAATCAATTTAGGATTTCCAGCTTATAGGCTGCGGAAGCGAATTCTTGTACAAGTGTAGCTTTGTGAGGCTTGTAAGTAGATTACATTCATAAAGTACGTGTGAATCCACTCACTCGCGTCTAAAGCTGGCCGCTGCGCTGCTGTTGCTGGTGAGATGAGTAGTTCCAGGAAGCTCACTATTTCCGTTCAAATAAACAAGAAACTCTACCTTTTATATAAAAATGGTAGGTAATGAAAAATCATGTCGGGAATCATAGCGGATGATTGGGATGATGATCCCTGAAGCTTTATTGTGCAAGCCAAGTCAGTATACAATTAATGAATGTACTACTAAATGCTGAGTTTAATAAAATATTTTAATTGTTCCAGGGAAATTTGTTTCATTACGCCATAATAGAAGCTCTCAAATAGCAATATCTGATAGTTTTACAAATCATATCATGAGCTTAAGTAGGTAATAATTGGCAAGTTCATGAAAAACAAATTCAATACTCGAAAACGCAAAGAAATATTTATTATCGTAAAAATAGTCCTTCCTTCAAAAAAGTATCGTAGCTTATACACGCCTCGTAACTCATAAAACAAAAGCACTTAATTATCATATGTAGTACAAACAGGCAAAATTATGTAATTGGGCAAAATGAAATGGGCAAAATTAAAAGAGCAAAATTAAATGGGCAAAATTAAAATGGGCAAAATTAAAAAGGGCAAAATTAAAGGGGCAAAATTAAAATGGGCTAAATTAAAAAGGGCAAAATTAAAAAGGGCAAAATTAAATGGGCAAAATTAAATGGGCAAAATTAAAAAGGGCAAAATTAAATGGGCAAAATTAAATGGGCAAAATTAAAAAGGGCAAAATTAAAATGGGCAAAATTAAATGGGCAAAATTAAAATGGGCAAAATTAAAAAGGGCAAAATTAAAATGGGCAAAATTAAAATGGGCAAAATTAAAAAGGGCAAAATTAAAATGGGCAAAATTAAATGGGCAAAATTAAAGAGGGCAAAATTAAATGGGCAAAATTAAAAAGGGCAAAATTAAATGGGCAAAATTAAATGGGCAAAATTAAAATGGGCAAAATTAAATGGGCAAAATTAAAAAGGGCAAAATTAAAATGGGCAAAATTAAAATGGGCAAAATTAAAAAGGGCAAAATTAAATGGGCAAAATTAAAAAGGGCAAAATTAAATGGGCAAAATTAAAAAGGGCAAAATTAAAATGGGCAAAATTAAAAAGGGCAAAATTAAATGGGCAAAATTAAAAAGGGCAAAATTAAAATGGGCAAAATTAAATGGGCAAAATTAAAAAGGGCAAAATTAAATGGGCAAAATTAAAAAGGGCAAAATTAAATGGGCAAAATTAAATGGGCAAAATTAAATGGGCAAAATTAAAATGGGCAAAATTAAAAAGGGCAAAATTAAATGGGCAAAATTAAAAAGGGCAAAATTAAATGGGCAAAATTAAATGGGCAAAATTAAAAAGGGCAAAATTAAAATGGGCAAAATTAAATGGGCAAAATTAAAAAGTGCAAAATTAAATGGGCAAAATTAAAAAGGGCAAAATTAAATGGGCAAAATTAAAATGGGCAAAATTAAAATGGGCAAAATTAAATGGGCAAAATTAAAAAGGGCAAAATTAAATGGGCAAAATTAAATGGGCAAAATTAAAAAGGGCAAAATTAAAATGGGCAAAATTAAATGGGCAAAATTAAAAAGGGCAAAATTAAATGGGCAAAATTAAAAAGGGCAAAATTAAAGGGGCAAAACTAAAATGGGCAAAATTAAATGGGCAAAATTAAAAAGGGCAAAATTAAAATGGGCAAAATTAAAAAGGGCAAAATTAAAATGGGCAAAATTAAATGGGCAAAATTAAAAAGGGCAAAATTAAAGGGGCAAAATTAAAATGGGCAAAATTAAATGGGCAAAATTAAAAAGGGCAAAATTAAATGGGCAAAATTAAAAAGGGCAAAATTAAATGGGCAAAATTAAATGGGCAAAATTAAAATGGGCAAAATTAAAATGGGCAAAATTAAAAAGGGCAAAATTAAAATGGGCAAAATTAAAAAGGGCAAAATTAAATGGGCAAAATTAAATGGGCAAAATTAAAAAGGGCAAAATTAAAAAGGGCAAAATTAAATGGGCAAAATTAAATGGGCAAAATTAAAATGGGCAAAATTAAATGGGCAAAATTAAATGGGCAAAATTAAATGGGCAAAATTAAAATGGGCAAAATTAAATGGGCAAAATTAAAAAGGGCAAAATTAAATGGGCAAAATTAAAATGGGCAAAATTAAATGGGCAAAATTAAAAAGGGCAAAATTAAAATGGGCAAAATTAAAATGGGCAAAATTAAATGGGCAAAATTAAATGGGCAAAATTAAAATGGGCAAAATTAAAATGGGCAAAATTAAAAAACGCAAAATTAAATGGGCAAAATTAAAAAGGGCAAAATTAAATGGGCAAAATTAAATGGGCAAAATTAAAAAGGGCAAAATTAAAAAGGGCAAAATTAAATGGGCAAAATTAAATGGGCAAAATTAAAATGGGCAAAATTAAATGGGCAAAATTAAATGGGCAAAATTAAATGGGCAAAATTAAAATGGGCAAAATTAAATGGGCAAAATTAAAAAGGGCAAAATTAAATGGGCAAAATTAAAAAGGGCAAAATTAAAATGGGCAAAATTAAATGGGCAAAATTAAAAAGGGCAAAATTAAATGGGCAAAATTAAAAAGGGCAAAATTAAATGGGCAAAATTAAATGGGCAAAATTAAAAAGGGCAAAATTAAATGGGCAAAATTAAAAAGGGCAAAATTAAATGGGCAAAATTAAATGGGCAAAATTAAAAAGGGCAAAATTAAATGGGCAAAATTAAATGGGCAAAATTTAAATGGGCAAAATTAAATGGGCAAAATTAAAATGGGCAAAATTAAAATGGGAAAAATTAAATGGGCAAAATTAAAAAGGGCAAAATTAAAATGGGCAAAATTAAAATGGGCAAAATTAAAAAGGGCAAAATTAAAAAGGGCAAAATTAAATGGGCAAAATTAAAAAGGGCAAAATTAAAATGGGCAAAATTAAATGGGCAAAATTTAAAAGGGCAAAATTAAATGGGCAAAATTAAAGGGGCAAAATTAAAATGGGCAAAATTAAAGGGGCAAAATTAAAATGGGCAAAATTAAAAAGGGCAAAATTAAAATGGGCAAAATTAAAAAGGGCAAAATTAAATGGGCAAAATTAAAAAGGGCAAAATTAAAATGGGCAAAATTAAATGGGCAAAATTAAAAAGGGCAAAATTAAAATGGGCAAAATTAAAGGGGCAAAATTAAAATGGGCAAAATTAAAGGGGCAAAATTAAAATGGGCAAAATTAAATGGGCAAAATTAAAAAGGGCAAAATTAAAATGGGCAAAATTAAAGGGGCAAAATTAAAATGGGCAAAATTAAATGGGCAAAATTAAAAAGGGCAAAATTAAAATGGGCAAAATTAAAGGGGCAAAATTAAAGGGGCAAAATTAAAATGGGCAAAATTAAATGGGCAAAATTAAAATGGGCAAAATTAAATGGGCAAAATTAAAATGGGCAAAATTAAATGGGCAAAATTAAAATGGGCAAAATTAAAGGGGCAAAATTAAAATGGGCAAAATTAAATGGGCAAAATTAAAAAGGGCAAAATTAAAAAGGGCAAAATTAAATGGGCAAAATTAAAAAGGGCAAAATTAAAATGGGCAAAATTAAATGGGCAAAATTTAAAAGGGCAAAATTAAATGGGCAAAATTAAAGGGGCAAAATTAAAATGGGCAAAATTAAAGGGGCAAAATTAAAATGGGCAAAATTAAAAAGGGCAAAATTAAAATGGGCAAAATTAAAAAGGGCAAAATTAAATGGGCAAAATTAAAAAGGGCAAAATTAAAATGGGCAAAATTAAATGGGCAAAATTAAAAAGGGCAAAATTAAAATGGGCAAAATTAAAGGGGCAAAATTAAAATGGGCAAAATTAAAGGGGCAAAATTAAAATGGGCAAAATTAAATGGGCAAAATTAAAAAGGGCAAAATTAAAATGGGCAAAATTAAAGGGGCAAAATTAAAATGGGCAAAATTAAATGGGCAAAATTAAAAGGGCAAAATTAAAATGGGCAAAATTAAAGGGGCAAAATTAAAGGGGCAAAATTAAAATGGGCAAAATTAAATGGGCAAAATTAAAATGGGCAAAATTAAATGGGCAAAATTAAAATGGGCAAAATTAAATGGGCAAAATTAAAATGGGCAAAATTAAAGGGGCAAAATTAAAATGGGCAAAATTAAATGGGCAAAATTAAAAAGGGCAAAATTAAAATGGGCAAAATTAAAGGGGCAAAATTAAAATGGGCAAAATTAAAGGGGCAAAATTAAAATGGGCAAAATTAAATGGGCAAAATTAAAAAGGGCAAAATTAAAATGGGCAAAATTAAAGGGGCAAAATTAAAATGGGCAAAATTAAATGGGCAAAATTAAAAAGGGCAAAATTAAAATGGGCAAAATTAAAAAGGGCAAAATTAAAAAGGGCAAAATTAAATGGGCAAAATTAAAAAGGGCAAAATTAAAGGGGCAAAATTAAAATGGGCAAAATTAAATGGGCAAAATTAAAATGGGCAAAATTAAATGGGCAAAATTAAAAAGGGCAAAATTAAATGGGCAAAATTAAAAAGGGCAAAATTAAAATGGGCAAAATTAAATGGGCAAAATTAAAAAGGGCAAAATTAAAATGGGCAAAATTAAAATGGGCAAAATTAAAAAGGGCAAAATTAAATGGGCAAAATTAAAAAGGGCAAAATTAAATGGGCAAAATTAAATGGGCAAAATTAAAAAGGGCAAAATTAAATGGGCAAAATTAAAAAGGGCAAAATTAAATGGGCAAAATTAAAAAGGGCAAATTTAAAATGGGCAAAATTAAATGGGTAAAATTAAAAAGGGCAAAATTAAATGGGTAAAATTAAAAAGGGCAAAATTAAATGGGCAAAATTAAAAAGGGCAAAATTAAATGGGCAAAATTAAAAAGGGCAAAATTAAAATGGGCAAAATTAAATGGGCAAAATTAAAAAGGGCAAAATTAAATGGGCAAAATTAAATGGGCAAAATTAAAAAGGGCAAAATTAAAATGGGCAAAATTAAATGGGCAAAATTAAAAAGGGCAAAATTAAATGGGCAAAATTAAAAAGGGCAAAATTAAATGGGCAAAATTAAAATGGGCAAAATTAAAGGGGCAAAATTAAATGGGCAAAATTAAAAAGGGCAAAATTAAATGGGCAAAATTAAAAAGGGCAAAATTAAATGGGCAAAATGAAAATGGGCAAAATTAAAGGGGCAAAATTAAATGGGCAAAATTAAAAAGGGCAAAATTAAAATGGGCAAAATTAAATGGGCAAAATTAAAATGGGCAAAATTAAATGGGCAAAATTAAAAAGGGCAAAATTAAATGGGCAAAATTAAAAAGGGCAAAATTAAATGGGCAAAATTAAAAAGGGCAAAATTAAAGGGGCAAAATTAAAATGGGCAAAATTAAATGGGCAAAATTAAAAAGGGCAAAATTAAAATGGGCAAAATTAAAATGGGCAAAATTAAAAAGGACAAAATTAAATGGGCAATGTGAAACCGGGGGAAACAAATCAACAGAATTAAATTGGCAAAATCCGTATGTACAGGTATGTATTTTAGAACAAAGGGTTGAATATCCAATAACGCACCAAACGTCCGCTACGGTCCTATATGATTTGCATGTCACATTTTCAACATTTTACCTATCACATATCCTGAATGTGTTTTCTAGTACCTCAAATGTAAACCGTTAAAGTAAAAAATAACAGTAGTACCCGCAAATTGATGTAAACGTTACTCAATCAGATTAAACTTGTTAAAAACGATAGAAAATAATTAATAGAATGAGGGTTTTGCGGACAAATAAGTCGAAGGGTCAAGAGGCATGAAAACCCCGTTCCTGTCCAACTGTCCATTTGTTTGGAACGTGTCGACAACGCTTATTTAAAGGATTAGTGCGCTGCTGTCAGATACAAGATAAATTATTTTCGGTCCCTGCTGTTGCATGCCTTTCCAAAATATAATTTACCCATATCACATCGTTTCGTATGGGCAAGTGCGCAAAAATCTGCTTTTTAAATTTACGTCAAACATCCTCGTCAAAAGATAACGTCATTGCACAGTAGGCTGCACTATAAGGGTACCGGCCCGGTTCCAGTTCTGCGAGTTATATATTTTAGTCATCTTCTTCTCTCTGATGAAATTGAAATAATACCCGGATGTATGCAGTTATTGAAAATGTCGAAAATACATAAAGTAAAAAAAAAATACCTAGCTGAACTGTGGCAAAGAATATGTGCATGGGTTTGTATAAATTTACTACCTTGGTCACATTCCCGCAATAACTCAAAGAAATCTCATAAATCCAAGAACCTTATCGATTTTTATAAAATTGTCGTTCTTCTAAAATTCTTCAACTAGGATATGATTATTAAGTAGCAAAAGCTACTTAATGCGAATGTCTGCGTCTGTCTGTCTTGAAATTGCGGTACTTCTGGAACCATTTTGACGATTTCAGTTTGCTTTTACTTCTAGTGTGGTAAATATTTTTTTGCATATTTTGATGGGGGAAGTAAATCCTTGTTAACTGATCGACTCAACAGTTCCACAGCCACTACTTTTTTAAAATCTAATGTGCTTTTGCCACTTCCTTATATTTCGATTATTATTCGGTTTATTCTAATTCAGATTTTATGCCATCCATTCTGAATACGTCAGGAAGGGATATATATTGATAGCTAGAAACTTATTGCGAGTTTTGCATACTCTACTGTCAAACGGAATATTTTAAATGCGTAAAAGGATTGATATTGCTACCTTGGAAGGATTGGTATTGCACCACCGTTCTGTTGAGGATTTAAGTATGCACTTACAGGTATAAATGTTATACAATCGTTATGACGCTGAAAGGAACGCCTCCGCTCTGCATTATATTATCTTACAACCGCTGAAGATATACAATGTTTTATTGGGTTACTTATCAGCGTGTACGCGAGCGTGTTCCATTTTTATGGAAATGGAAACCGACCCATTAAGCGGATATGATGTACATCGATCGTTCGTTCATGAGATCCTTTGCAGTAACAGCATCAGGATCAGCTTCAGCTTGATTTGATCTCAAATGTGGATTCAGAAATGCATCCGAGGACGACGAGGACGACAAACGCGACGTGAAAGCAATAGCAACGTATAAAAAATCTAAGACAGGTACGTAGTGATGTGCAACCGTATCTCGCAGAAATGCAGGATGAACATGGTTTTCCAAGGTAAACTATTAAATAAGCTGTAACCGTACCCATTTATCTCATCTTACCCCAGTTACAATGGAGTGGTTGAAATGATGTGATAAGAGAAAGAGGATATGTGGAAAATGGAAACTTTTCCTTTCCAAAGTGGATACCTAAATATATGTACCTACATATATTACGTACATAATAAAGTAGGTATAAAGATAGGTAGCCTTCGTGAGCATATCACGTCAATCCGATAGGAATCTCAATTTACTCGCACTCAGATTTAATCGGCATGAACATCCTCCTCCTGAAATCAAATGAAATGAGGCACTTAAATTTTAAAAGTATTTATCCATATTTAAATAGTATAAAATCACGCTAGTTAGGTATAAGATTATAACGTCCAACGTCGGCTTCATTAATTTCAAGCATGGGGACTGGGAATTGTTGGAAGATTTCACAGGTGGATAACCTGCAGGATTGCATGCGAGCTCAGAGATGAGATTGGCAACAAGGGAGCAAAGTACTTAATTGCATATTGAAACGTCGTTGGCTCAACAAAAAAAACTCGAGTATGCCAAGCAACTCTTCTATAATTGTATTTTTATCTTAAAACGCTAAAATAACAATCCG
The DNA here is from genome assembly GCA_004115045.4 of Sinella curviseta. Lineage (NCBI taxonomy): Eukaryota > Metazoa > Arthropoda > Collembola > Entomobryomorpha > Entomobryidae > Sinella > Sinella curviseta. The sequence goes on from CM065489.1 coordinate 34,167,498, forward strand.
TACGACTACATAGCAACGGCGGCCGTAAAAGGGCAACCGGTCGGAATACCAACATTATAATAAAATGTACAACAATAATGGTGAAAGTCGGCTTCGTTCGATCTTGTCGCCACATTAGGCACATATATGACTTTCTTTTGATGGCTGATTGTATAAAGGATGCATAAAGAAGAGAAAGCGATGGGAACATGTGTGTGCATTTTTCATTATACTTATAATACCTATCCAACCGTGTTGACACTTTGCGTATACATTTTTTGTGCAAGTCAAAACGTCAGGAGCAGAGTCGCAATAATAGATGCACAGGGGAGTTACATCCATTCAGCGTGACAGTAAAGATTTCCCTATCCACAAATTACAAAAAAAGTGTTATTACGTTTTTTTGTCGCAAACGGAGAAGACAAAAGAGTGGAATTGGGGTCCCCAGGTGCTGGCTTACATAATTACTTTGATAGAACAGGTAAAGGAACGTGTTTCCCTTAAACTATATCATGCAACATTTGTAGGCATGGTCTTTTACACAAGCTTCAAGATGAAGATGATACAATTGCAATCATACACTTTCACTCTGTGATAAATTATGAAGCATGTCATAGTCATCATCAGATCCTTTTTTCTTGAAAAGAGCAACGGAACATACATACATACCTTTTGTATTACGAGTGCGTATAGAGTATACACATCTATTGCAGTCAGTGCAGCAATTCCTGCTTACTTTCAAATTCATAGAAGAAAGCCGTTGTGCACGAGTACCAGGGAAAGTTAGCACTGTTGTATAATGAAATCCCATGGTTCCAAGTATCTTAATGGACTATTACGCTATCTACACATCCAACCCGTTTCTTTAAAACCTTCAAGCGTTTATACTCATCTTCTGCAACAATTTTCCCGTATTATCTTAATACCATGTGCAGAGAATTATGACATATTCCTGAGAAGAAGAGGAAAAAAATCTTCACAGAAAGTCTGGAATAATGAAAGAAAAATGAAAGTAGTCGTTGTGGAATTGAATTCCATTCATATTTTTTAAATCCCTTGATGTTTTTGTCAGATACAGAGTTAAATATGTAGGACATGCAGACATGATGATGATGACGATGATGATAGAATGCTGATATTACTATTTTATAACATAAACGATGGGTTTTTGTCTCAGTAAAAAGAAAAGCTTGATGACAGTGGTATGCTATGATCATGCTGATATGTCATGGATTTCTCTTTTTTGCATTTCACAACTCTTAGTTCTATAAAGTTGGGAAATCACAATTTTCACAAAGTATATATAGGTATATCTGTATAGGCTTAGAAATCGACATACACTTTTAAACATCAGTTTTTTTCCACGTTCGTACATACGAAATAAAAATGTGATTGTACTTTTTTTCTGTTTTTGAGCGTACACTTTTTTTCAGCAGAATGGGCTTTAGATTTTAGTAGGAAGGAAATCCTAAGTAGATTTATATGGACATACAAAAGTAAAATTATGAACGCATAATGGCATATAGGGTAATATTATAGTTTCCGTTTTTATGAAAATGGAAACGTGTAATGGAATGGAGACGCATTCCACTCATATGGACGAGACAAAGGCTTATCCACTGACGCATGTTTGACGGTAAATCGTTGCTTTGGTGATGTCATTCCATTCCACGCGTTTCATCGAGGAAAATGTTTTTTAACAGTCGAACCGGATCCTTAACAAGAATTTACTTTAAATGATTATTTATGGGGGCTGAATTCGTTGGGAATAAACGTGTAGTCCTTCGGCAATGACAATTCATCATACATGGATGTAGTACAAAAGAAAGTTGTTGACGTAATAACCGATTTAGCGCTTTGAAGATATTCCTATGACATAAGCAATAGCAAAGTGTGACGTTTTTGGTGTGGCTTGGAAACCAGCATGTTCTCAATTACATGATGTGTTTTAACGTGAGCAATTATATGCTTCAAGAAATATGACCAATGGACAATGATAGTATAAATTTTCACACTAATGTGACTGTTCAATTCACTGGAGTAGTGGGGAGGCCTATAGGTTGACTTAATTTTTAATTATTCATGATTTAATCACTGATTAGAGTTAATTACATCCGTCCACGGGTGCGCTACCTAATTAGGTACCTATATAGGGCATATGGTACCCATATAATAGGTATATCTAGGCTCTGCCTATGATACGGGCTATGCCCGTAATGCGTACACGTACACTATATATATATGCAATATGCATATTATAATTAAGGTAGTACTGCTACCAATTAATCTAATTTTACTGATCTTGATCGTAATCAGCAACTCAAGACAAACGTGTTGCATATATTTTATGCGGTTTTCGGACCTGCTCTTTCACGTGAGCAGGTCCATTTTTCTGTAACATGTACCGTTTACCTTTTTCCAGCTTCTCATCACATCATTTAGTAAAAACTCGTTTTTACGCACTCAAGCAAACCATTTGTACGCAACACACTTTCGTCGTCATTTCATTCATAGTAAACGAATGTACTTTTTTCTCCAGGTCATCCCTTCATTAGTTATGTACATATTTTTATACCATAATCTTTTATACGCAATACACATTCATCGTATCAACCCTTCCCTAATTACTAATTACATATCCCCTTTCATCATATCATCACCGTATCGTTATTTTTTACTTTTCTTATGCACAAGTTCAGAGCCTTTATTTTCCAGCGCATCATCGTAATTTCATTCGTAGCAAATGAATGAACTTTTTTAGCCTGTTTCTGTGCATGAGCACACAAACAAGCTAAAATATAACCGTATCATCATCATATTTTGAATACATGCACACATGCAATGTGCATCTTTTGGCTCGCTTTTCATAAGAACGAATGTTTACCTAGCCATCCAGACTTACTCAACATAAACAAAGCTATTTTATATAGTTTTTATATAAAATATAGTGGTGCTGAGCTACTACTGTAAGTAGTAAGCGAGCGAAAAACCAGTTTTTACTGGTTCCGTTGTCCAGTACACAGTGATGCACTGTTGCATCAGGGGAAAAACGTACCCATCAGCGTACGCACTCCCTCCAAACAACTTTTTCATCATCATCATCACTATTCAACGCACTTTTTGTACACATTGTTATACTTAACATGAACGTTTTTTCCTTCGAGCTGCCCTTGTAGAGCAGAATCTTTCAGTTTGAGCTCAGTTCTAAACGAACTTCTCAACCTTTTGCTCCTGTTTTTCACATGCTGCTCATTTCAAAATAATTTTCATGCATAATTTTAATTTTTACATGCACAGAAATATTTTTTCCCAAATATTCTGGTATTTTTGAGTTCAAAACTATTTCGACCAAGCTTCCTTCGATCAAATTTTAATTTTTCGAACATATTAACTTTTTCGAACATATTTTAATTTTTCGATATAAGATTTATCGACAAATATAATTTTTCGACCAGTTCGAAAACAAATAACCATGGATAAGCTAAAGCACTGTCCTTTATGTGACGACTTCAGCTCTTTATGTGCTGATTCGGTCATTTTTCATTTACAAAAATATCATTTGAATGATTTAATGAAAAAGAAGCTGCGTATTACAACATGCATTCTCAATGGATGCGGAGTGCAGTTCGGAAGTGTCGGTGATATGGTTTACCATTATCAAACGCACCCAAGAACTTGCAACTCATGTAACTATATTGACTGCGCTTGCCCGCCAGGTGAGGCATAATCATAATTATACTTCGTCACCTTGCACAAGACAAATATATTTTCGTGTTATTACCATGTAGTATTTCTCAATTCTAGTGGGAACACCCGAACAATTAATGGACAATGGGGAGTTGGATGACTGGGAGGCGCTTATGGGTGACGGTAATTTTAATTACTTTGTGCAAATTTCAGCTTGCAAATGTAATTTGCAAATCGCAAAACCAACTAACAAATCATTTTCTATTGCAGGGAATCAAGACCCTATTCCACTGTATGACGTTAGACGGCAACCCAATTGGCAAAATCTAAATCCGCAAATTGCAAATCCGCAAATTGCAAGTCCACAAATTCCTAATTGGCAAAATCCGCAAAACCAATACTACCATGGTAACCACCAACAGCCATTCCAAAATCATTTTGCGAATGGTAAGTTGCAAATTTTATGCGAATTTCTGCAAATATGCCAATCTCTGCAAAATACTTAGAAAATATTTCTCCTTTTCTAGGTTTTGCTCAACCGGAGGCCCAGTACTTCCCCACTCAACAACCAATGCAAAACCAGTTTGCAAGTGGTAAGTGGCCAATTTTTGCAAATATGCGAAATCGCTACGTTTGGTAAATCATCCATGCAAAATACTTATTTTTCGTACTTAATTTGTTTTCTAAAGGCTTTCATCGCTCTGAGGATTACGGTAACGTGCAAGGGAACAATTCTGGTTACGGCCATATGAACAATTCTGGTTACGCACAAGGAAATGCTGGTTTTGGACAAGGAACTTCAGGTTTTGGACAAGGAACTTCTGGTTTTGGACAAGGAACTTCTGGTTTTGGACAAGGAACTTCTGGTTTTGGACAAGGAACTTCTGGTTTTGGACAAGGAACTTCTGGCTATGGACAAGGAACTTCTGGTTTTGGACAAGGAACTTCTGGTTTTGGACAAGGAACTTCTGCTTACGGACAAGGAAATTCTGGTTACTGGCAAGGAAATTCTCGTTATGGGGAAGGAAGCAGTTTTGGTTATGGGCAAAGTGACAACTTTCAACCTCCTGTCAACCAAAACTTCACTTTTCGTGGGCAACAAAATCCAATGTACATGAATATGGACGCTTTTCGTCAAGATCTACTTAATCATGGTAACGAAGGCTCTTCTACTGGTAAGCAAATACTTTATTTTCAAGAAACTAAATCTTTAATTATGGAAAATTTCAACTAGATGAAACGTTTATTGTTTTCATCGCTGCGCTGAAACTTCTGGCTGCTGCGTTCAGAGGTCTTGCTGCTGCAGCCAAAGGAAAACAAAGTTGACAAGAAACAAAATAATCATTTTATTTATTTGTTAACATTATTTTAGGATCTTACCAAACAGCTACTCCAATCACGTCCTACGCCCAGGAGATACCTTACCAAAGACCGACAGGTACATATTCTCGTTACTCTTCAAATATTTTGTTAAGGATGATTATACAGATATGAATATTTCTAATGATGTTTAAAATCTATTTTACACAGGAATTCTACACCAAAGCGGTGAAATTCCAGGTCCAAATCGAGGTAATATGCCAGGATCTAGCTTCCAATCTACCGGCGACGCTGGCGAACCAAGAGCTTACTGGTTACCCAAAGTGCCACCGAAACGTAAAAGAGGTACGTAGTTATCGTTATTTTATGTACTTGTCATGTTTTCTCTTCGGAAAAGTTTACCATTCTAGAAAAACTATAATAAATTCGTTCTTTACTTTCAGTTGAACCAACTCCAGAACAACAGGAACGCTTCAAGAGATACAAATTGTTTCAAAAATCAACATGTCCAGTTTGTAATATTAAGGTAGATAGTAGAGACGAGTTACTCACGCACATGATTTTAGAGCATCAAGATGAGGAAGATGTTCAAGAGGTACAAGTAGGCAGGGGCGCAGAACAGTTAGAGTTGAACTTGACTAGCACTTTGCTTAAACGAGCTTACAAAGTTTACGAAAGTAATCTTGAAGATACAAATATCAAAGACGTAAATGTCTTGTTCGGTTTGCTTAGAGAGCAAATCTTTCAAGTTATGAAAGATAATTTGCGTGACGAGTTTGGGAAAAATTACCATTGCTACAAGATTCAGTTTGATATTAAATGCGAGTTTATGAAAGAGAGCGGTGACGAAGTCCAACGCGCCCAGGTGCCGATGGAATCTTTCAACTTTACAGTTGAGAATGAGGTTTACGCCAAAAAGATTTATCCACTCGCAGTAGAGCATTTTATAAGTCGCATTGACGACTTTGAGCAGTTAGGAAGTGGGTGGATTCTTGAGAGAATAGGGGAGTTTAGGATTTTGATTTCTGAAATCAACAAGTTCTGTGGTGGGGCACAGCAGTTAGAGTTGCCTGTTCTACTCCAAGATAAATACCGATCTCTTGTGAATGTACCAGGAGCCGATGGTTATTGTTTTCAACGTTGCATTATAGCCGCAATAAAGGGAAAAGATTTACCAAAGAAAAACAGGAAAGATAAGCTTCAGTCCATGATTTTTTACAGGGATCACTTAAACAAATCTGTAGAGTTTGAAGGTGTAAAAGCTGATTTACGTGGTGTAGGAAAATACGTCGACTTGAGAAAAATTGAGTATTTTGAGAAGCAGAATCCTAGCATAGGGGTTAACATTTTTGTTTATGACGAACATCAGGAATCTGTAGATGTTAAGAAGAGGGAGGAAGACGAGAGTCCAGATACAGGGGGTGACGTTAGGAATATGTTTGAGGATGAGGCAGTTGAGGTTAATTCCGTCCAAGATTTAGAATCAGAGTCAGAAGATGAGGCTCCTGTTCCACAAAGGCGTAAGCCTTTTAGTGACGATACAGATAGTGTCAATTTCGCAGATCTTTACGATAACGAAGATGAAAATGAGCTATCCGAGCATCAGAAGAAGGCCAAAAAGTATGAGGCTATGATGGAAAATATTTATCCGTATCATGTCTGCAAGAGCGAGAAAGAAGTTATTATTGACATGCTACTTATTTGGGAAGGAGAGATGGGGCATTTCTGCTATTTAAATAATTATGTAGGATTCTTCAAGAGTCCAAAGCACCCGAACGTTAGAGACATTTGTCGTTACTGCCTTCAGAATTTAGGTAAAAATACTTACAAAGACCATGTCAAGTACTGTGCATCACTTGGGAAGCAGAGAACTAGGTTTCCAAATGAAAAATTCAAGGCATTTAGCCACTATGCGTTCACAATTAGACAACCATTCTGCTTTTATGCGGATTTAGAGACTTTATGCAAACCAACTCCATCCCAAAAAGGAAATATCACCACAATAGCTACTCATATTCCTTCAGGATATGCGTTTGCTTTAGTTGATTCTAACGGAGTAGTCCATGCTTACGAGGAATACGTTTCAGAGAAGGAAGGTGAAAAGGTTGTAGAAAGAATGCTGGAGCAAATGTTGGCTTTAGTTAAAGAGAAACAAGAAGTTATGAAAGAATGGGAAAAGGTTGCATATGAGGTAGCTGAGGAAGTTTTAGGTGAGCATCCTTTGCCAAAGGAAGATGATCCTGAACCAGAGTGTTATTTCTGTGACCTACCAATTAAATATGGCGACTGCTGTCGTCATCATGATCACAGTCCTCCTTATAAATACAGGGGCTTTTCTCATAAGGGTTGTAATGTCAATGGAAAGCAGAATATCAAGTCGATTCCTTGCTTTTTCCACAACCTAAAGTCGTTCGACTCTCACTTCATAATCCAGGCTTCAGCAAACAAAGACTTAGTAAAGACAATTGACGTGATCGGAAACTCTTCTGAAAAGTTCTTTTCAATCACTATCAACAATTGTCTCAAGATACACGACTCTTTAAACTTTTTTCATGCGGCTTTGGGTGCCGTTGTTGGTACTTTGAAAGGAAATTTACCAATAACCAAAAAGTTCTTCATGGAAAAATACAATAATGACGAATCAAAAGTTAATCTCTTGCTGCAAAAGGGCTTTTATCCATACTCGCATATGCAATCAGTGGACACATACAAGGAGACAGAGTTACCAGGCATCGATAATTTCTATAACGACTTGACTGAAAAACCAATTAAGCAGGAAGACTATGAACATGCCCAAAAGGTTTGGAAAGCATTTGATGTCAAAAACTTGAAACAGTACACAGAGTTGTACGTTTCTTGCGATGTTCTCATTCTCGCTGATGCGTTTCAGGCATTGCGAGATATGTTTCACGGACAATTTAGACTTGATCCTGCGCATTACATTTCCTTACCACAGCTCAGTTTTGACTGTTGCTTGCGCTACACAAAATGCGTTCTTGAGAACGTTATTGATCCAGATATTCACGTCTGGTTGGAGGCTTCAAAGCGTGGAGGGATGGCTGTAGGCGGAGATATTAGAGCCTTCAAGGCAAATAATCCATATCTTCCAGATTATAACAAGGATGAACCAACATCCTATATCTCTGTTCAAGATTTAGTAAACTTGTATCCACATTGCATGACAATGGCTTTGCCAGTTAGTGATTTCAAGTGGGTTGAAGGTGAAGAGTGGGAAGATTTAGTGACTAGAAAGGAGGAATTCATAAATGAGACAGGAGAGAACGACGAAACTGGGTATATGTACGAGGTAGATTTAGAGTTCACAGAAGACACACATGAATATTTTGAGCAGCTTACTCCGGCTCCCTATCGCAGGCAAACAAAGTTTGAGGAAATTTCGGATCATACTGCAATTTTTACAGAATTACTTGATCCAATGCATTCAGCACTTAGGTCTGCTAGGTTAATTTGCGACTTGCATCCAAGAAAAAACTATATAGTGCACTTTCGTACTCTTCAGCTATACATTCGCTTGGGAATGAAACTTACTGCAGTTCACAAGGCGCTACGTTTCACTCAGAAAGATGTATTCAGGCCGTACATTGAATATTTAGCTCTCAAAAGAAAAAATGCTGCAACGGATACTGAAAAGAATTGGTACAAGTTAGCAGGGAATGTTGTTTTTGGCAAAAGTTGTGAGTGCACAAGGGGAAGGCGAAAGTTTATAATCGTTAGATCTCATGAAGAAGCAAAGAAGTTTAACAGCAAACCAAACGTTGACAAAGTTATAATTATTAAGACACCTCCAGGCGAGCCAGAGTTGGCCATCGTTTGTTTAAGAAATGTCTCAGTTTACTTGGATCGTCCAATTTATATTGGAACTGCTACCTTAGATTTGGCAAAACTTGTCTATTATTCCTTTTACTACGATCATATTAAGCGTATTTGGGATCGTCCAGAAGAGGGAAAGAAGTTGCATTTGTTAGGTGGGGATACTGACAGTTATTTTGTAGCAGTCGAGACAGAAAATCTCTTTGATGACATCAAGGCGAATAAAGATGAGTTTGACATGAGTAATTTTCCAAAAGGGCATAATGTTTGGGGACAGTACTACGACGGTACAAATGAGAAGAGATTAGGGAAAGTTAAGGAAGAATGCGCAGGAAAGGTTATTTCTCACTTTGTTTACTTGAAACCGAAAATGTACTTGTACAGATATTATGAAGAAGTTGAAGGTGAGTTTACCGAGAGGACTTATGGCGACAAGTCGTATCTCTTTAGAGATGTAAAGAAGGGAAAAGGTATTGCTGCCGCTGCTCTTGAAAAGCAATGTAATTTTGACCAATTTGTCACTGCTCTAACCCAACCAATTCAGTTCTATACTGAATCTAACCACATTAGAAGTTACAAACATGAGGTTAAAACGGTTCGAATTAAAAAGAAAAGCTTGAATGGCATTTGCTATAAAAGGTACAACTTGGCTTGCGGAATAAAGTCTTATCCCTTTGGCCACAAGGATATTGCTAAATTCCAATAGCTTTCTCAATCTGTTCTGTAAATAATTTTTATTTTTAGATAAATAATTAAGATTTTGCTACGAAATTTTAGTTACTTGCAAGTTTTGATGGTTACTGACGACGCAAATGGTTATTAGATATAGTTTTGTAGGGTGTTGTTTGTATGTCGTTCATAGAAATAATTTTAAATTTAAGGTAGTAAAAAGATGTAGACGAAAGTTGAAGAATATTGATGAGAGTTCATGAATTTTTGTATTTCGTTTGTGTGCATTAGTGAGTAATTTTGTAAATTTGTAAGTATTGTAAATATGTATTATTTGTATATATGTAAATATTTAAGATGTGCGTGAGTAGCTCCTGTATAGTGTACATTTTGTAAGTTTAGTTAATTGATAAGAAGTGGCCATGTATATTTTGTAAGATTTGTATTTTTAAGTTTCGGATTTGCTTGTAAGTTTTTTGAGATTAGAAAAATAATAAATTTTGTACATTTGTAACTTTGACGGTTTCTCAGAAATATTTGTAATGATTGCATCATTTTCCTGACGTACATAAAACGTTTCGGCTTCTCGACAGTACTTTAAGCTAACGAACATCTAAGTAAAACTCTCAGTTTCCTTTGGAATTCCCTTGAGAACAGACGTTTTCGCTCTTGATACTCTTTTGGTTTGTGAGATATATTTTTGTAAATCATTTGAACTGACTAGGCAAAAAAAAATCAAGATGGCTTCGTGCAGCTGCAACAAATGTGACATTAACTGTTACAAAGAATTAAAAGCAGAACTTGCGTTCAAGCAAGTTAACTTGGACCCTTCAACGGATTGTCACTCCTGTTTTAGAAACTTTACGTTTGCATCGGCTTCGCTGGTTATTGGGAACACCTTTATCAACGAAAAGTCAGTAGTAGTAGATCCTGAGTTTCTGTTAAACTTGAGAAATTACTACATTCTGCTCTCCTGCACTAGAAGTATGTGCCATCGATTTCACAGGGCACGTAGGGGTGAGCTCTGTTCAAATTGTTACAACACACTTGCACCTACTTTTGTAGAACTTTCGAGGAAATATTTCGGTTTCACCGGACCTGTCTACATTCCTTTGCTGATGTCCTACGTCCATACAGTAATCGTCGCAAATTGGCGGAAGTGTCCACAAGGCTGCTCTGATTTGTTCATGTCTTTGAAGCCACAAGGAGGACCAGAAATGACGCAAAAGAAAAATTGCACGGAGAGTTAGTAATCTTTATATCTCTGCCCTCGCGGAACGTGAACCTAAATGATGTGACGTACCGAAGAAACTTAATTCATTTGGTTCTAAGATGTTTCCATCTATGGATTAAAAGTTTCATCTAAGAAACCAAAAGTTTCATCTAAGAAATCAAAAGTTTCATCTAAGAAACCAAAAGTTTCATCTAAGAAACAAAAGTTTCATCTAAGAATTAAAAGTTTCATCTAAGAATTAAAAGTTTATTCTTAGAATGAAAAGTTTATTCTTAGAATCAAAAGTTTCTGTTTTTGAGTATGCTGAAATTTCTGTAGCCTTTGCTGTTCAGCGGAATTGGGGTTCAAGAGTGGAGTTTAGATACGTAGCGATAGAAGCTACGATGGTAACCTTCAGTCGACTTACGGTCGAAGATTGTATTTTAGAAAGAAAAATAATAATAGTAAGGCAAATTAAAGAACCATTTTTTCTCTTATGGATGTTTGAAATAATAATTTGACATTAGTTTATATTTTTAAAGTTTCGAAAATAAAAATAAGTTTTAAAAATTGGTTAAAAAATTCTCGGTTGATGTCTGAATTGTTAATTTATAATTATAAGTTTGTAAATTGTTTCGAAAAAGTTACTTAAGTTTTAAAAATTGGTTAAAAAATTCTCGGTTGATGTCTGAATTGTTAATTTATAATTATAAGTTTGTAAATTTTGTTTCGAAAAAGTTACTTAAGTTGCTTGCTTCATGTTGGTTGCTTATTGAAATTTTTTTGAAATATTATTTACAAGAAAAATAGTTTTAACTAATTTGTCTCTGAAATGTCTCAATAAAGTTGTTTAAAATTGCGAGCCTGTAATTTTAACGCTCATGAAATGAATAAAGATTTGTCGCTGAACATGACAAAATAATTTGAAGTTAGAGTCACTTGCTTATTATCATAATCAGGAAAACTGAATTATGCATAAAAGTATGTTTCGTTCTAGAAGAACGTATTGCATCATGTCTTAAGACTAGAAAGATGACTTTGGTAAGGACAAGCATGCTTCTTGCCAGCAATTAGAATGTATAGCACGAGTTACGCTTGGAAAATCCAAAAGATTGTTCGATTTGTATCAAGTCGATGAAGTATAATTACGTTTGTGCTTCGCACAAATCGCAAATAATAGTGCATAATTTTGATATTGCTCCTCCGTTCTCGAAAAGTATAAAGTAAAATGAATATCTCTGAGAGATAATTATTATCATACTTCGCATCCTTCGGCAAGGTTGTGTTTGATAAAAAAGTATTGAAAGACAATGAGAACATTTGCTTTCTGATGAAATGCAATGATTTGTATGTAGCTATACTCTGTATAAATAGGGAAATAATAATTGAGGTATTTAAGATATTTATGTGTAGAATGAATTGTTACACTGAACATTTTCGAAGACGATTTTCAGAAGTAATCTACTTAAATAGAGAAATTTGTAACAAATTAATGAAAAATATTGTAACATTTTGGATGGAATGTGTACGAAACCAAGAAATTCTATCTATGAAATGAATTATTTCGCTTGGGGTGCGTGCTGAGTATGTTCAATGGTACTGCTAATCGAAAAAATACGTAAAAAGCTGATTCGGCTACGAAACGAAGATGATTCGAGTTACACTTAATACGAGATGAAGAGAATATATGCATTTATTGTGCATTTATCTAAAAACGTAAAGCCTGCCTACGTATTTACAACATTGTTTGTATGGAACAGGAGAAAAAAAGTACGTTGACTAGTGATGATGACTATGAAAAAGTTGTTTGGAGGGAGTGCGTACGTTTTTTCCACTGATGCAACATACACTGACATGTTGCATTGTAAAGTACTAGACAGAAAAACTAGTAAAAACTGGTTTTTCACTCGCTTACTACTTACTGTAGTAGCTCAACACCACTATTTTTATATAAAATATATATAAAATGTAGCTTTTCCCTATGATGTAATGCTGGATGTGCAGGTAAAAACGTTCGTTTTTACGAAAAGCGATCATATTTGGTTCTGTTGTATGCGTATATTACGTAAAAATATTCATTTACAATGAATGAAATGACGATGATGCGCTGGAGATGAAACGATTGTGTTCGTTTGTGTGTGCATTGCGTAAAAAGTTCATTTATTTGCTACGAATGAAATGATGAGGCGCTGGAGAAGGAACATTATGTATTTATGAACGTAAAAAGGGTTAAAATGATACGGTGATGATATGATGAAAGGGGATATGTAATTAGTAATTAGGGATGGGATACGCTTAAAGTGCATTGCGTATGAAGTATAAAAAATATGTACATAACTAATGAAGGGATGACCTGGAGAAAAAAAGTACATTCATTTACTAAGAATGAAATGACTACGATGCAACGAAAGTGTGTTGCGTACAAATGGTTTGCTTGAGTGCGTAGAAAACTGGTTTTTACTAAATGATGTGATGAGAAGCTGGAAAAAGGTAAACGGTACATGTTACAGAAAAATGGACCTGCTCACGTGAAAGAGCAGGTCCGAAAACCGCATAAAATATATGCAACACGTTTGTCTTGAGTTGCTGATTACGATCAAGATCAGTAAAATTAGATTAATTGGTAGCAGTACTACCTTAATTATAATATGCATATTGCATATATATATAGTGTACGTGTACGCATTACGGGCATAGCCCGTATCATAGGCAGAGCCTAGATATACCTATTATATGGGTACCATATGCCCTATATAGGTACCTAATTAGGTAGCGCACCCGTGGACGGATGTAATTAACTCTAATCAGTGATTAAATCATGAATAATTAAAAATTAAGTCAACCTATAGGCCTCCCCACTACTCACTGGTTATTAACCGGTGGTTATTTTCTCCAGTTGGTTGTGCAGGGAGTACGACAGGTCAGAATAGTTGTAAAAATGGTATGACACGGAAGCTTTCGGATGGAGTCAAGACTTTAGAACGAAATTCGTTCAGCGAATCACGGAAATGCCAGTATAAACTATAAAAGTGTGATTGCCACAGGTAGAAAAAAAACAATAATAATGGAATAATCGCATATAAATGGTAACTTGAAGATATATTGTGCTAAAGACTCCATCTCTTTGAGCTGGGTTGCCATGTAACGTTCCTACGTGCTTCCCGTTTTTATGACGAATAAGTGAAATGATGTGCAATAAAAAGCATATACCACACACACACTTAAGATATTAGTATGCAAACAACGTGAGTGAGTAAAAAGGGTTTACCGGTTTTCCTTAACAGATTCACTGTTTTATTTTGCATCAGCAAGACATGCAAAAAATTTTATGAAATGCTTCTTTAGAGCTTGTAAATATATATGTATATATTACCAAGTCATCACGCTATTTTATTATACACTCCTATTTTTCTTTGCGAGTGCATTATATACCTACCTAGCCAACCGTAGTTAACGTAAATACGCCACGGAAGAAAGAGAGAAAAAATAAGAGAGAGAGAGCAGGCAAAAATATTTCCTGTCAACCGAAGTAAGACGGAGTGTGTTTCAACAACAACAACAACCACTAAAACTGTGCGGATTTTATTACATTCCAACAAGATGTACTTCCGGATTTTCAGAGAATTTTAACTATCTTCCATATAGTCTTTCACGGGTTGGCATTGAAGAGTTGAGAGTGGTTGAGGATGAGTGCCAGTGGAAATCTCATGTTATGTTGAATGAACTATATACCTGGGTACGTTACATACTTCAAAAAGTATTTTCTTTCGGTTTTATTTGCAAATTTAATTTTTTAATGTATGCTCTCTCTGTCTATATATACCTATTTTATGTCCTTTTATTTGCCACTCTCTCACCTACCTGCTACATTACACAATTTTGGCTCTATAGCAAAAACACGCAAAGGAAAACTTTTTTCCCTTTGCCAGTTTAACACGCTATCAACCCTTTAAAATCCTTATACGGTCACAGTTTACACACCAAGCTCCAATTTTCAGTTGTTTGTTGAGGAATGCATAATTTCAAGGTGGTTCTTTATAAAGGGACATTCATTGTTTTCTGGGACGTACCTACTTCCAACTTTGTTGTGTAGTATGTTTGCAAGTGATACTCTAACTGACGCATAACTAACAAACCTGCTTTAAAAAGTTAGCGTAAAAAAAGTTTTCACTGGAATTTGATATGCTTCCAGGTAACATGCTTGGCTTGAGTTTGTGTCGCACTCACTCGTCCTATCCCACGTTATTGTCACTCGTTAATGAGTAATGATCCATTTGAAGCTTTACTCTAAAATTGCATAAATTTGAAAATGTCAGGGAAAACTTTTCATTTGACATTTGTGGCGAGTTAATCGATTGAAGACCTAAAAAGTACATAGAAATTCACACCCTTACTTTTAATAGGCATGAAATATTTTTTTTTGTGATAAGCAAAATAATATGACATTCTAATAAGATGAGTTCAATTTGTGCTCATGTAATTTTTCATGTGCAAATTTTGGCATTAAGGTAGAGAGATTCAATTTGTTCCTTGTTATTACTGAAAAAAAAATATAGAAGGGAGGATATTACATAAGCACAAAACTCAATCCGCTTTTTAACTTTTGACCCGCAGCACTTGTACTTGTGCTGTTACGTGATCGTGATGTGTGTTCACCTGCCATGCAAATAGGCTCATGTGCAGAAAGAAACTTGTCTCCCGTCGCCACGCGGACTTACAATTACCGTAATAAAAGAAAGTTGACACACATTGACACACACGGCCGGATAATATGTAATATCGTTTTTATATCCTTACATACATGACCATTGTCAACTCTCTCTCTCTCTGTGACATATACATTTATACAAAAACTGGAGGTTTCCATGCAGATGAAAGCTGCTCCTCTTGAATTCCAAGATCCCCACACCTTATAATAGCTACACAGCATTTTAAGTGTCCTTTCTGAGAAGAGAGAATCTTCTGGGGAAAGTACTCGACTCAACCCAGTAGTGTATGTGTGTGTCTGTGTGCGTTTTCAAAGGCGCGTCTTACGTATGGTCAAGTTTGGAATTTTGATCGCTTCAAAGGCCTTTCATCCTTCTTTCTTGGAGTGAAGAGCTCTTCCCTTTCAATAGGTGTCATCTTAAAACCGAAGTTATTCAATCCTCCTCCTCCTACTACTCCACACAGAAAACGACGTAATATTCTATATTGAATAGAAAATAAGATCTTCTCGGCTCCGTGGTCCGTTGTCTGCTGTGGGCTGTTTGCGTGATGTGGAATGGACGACACTTATTCTTCAGCATTCGCCATATATTTATAATATGTACCCATGCACTCGGGTTTACACAATGACCTAAAATGTCCCTTCTTCTTCTTCTGTACAACGTGAGACATGACATTAGTTCTCATTCTCGTCGTCCTCGCTCCCGAAATATTTTGCATACCTTCCACTTCGCAGCATCTCCAGCAATTCTACACAGAAGAACGCGGTCTAATAATAATAAGTCTCAAAGATGGACTTTTTTGAGATGACTCCAGGACATGAGTAAAGAAGGATGCCTACTGAATAATAAATATATACTAAATATCGGTACCTTTGGGCAGTTATGTGCTATCTTTACATTATTGACCAAAAAAAGTAACATTTTTTGATATGATGCAATGCAACCTATTATATTCTGCTGCATACTAAGAAAAAAAGTTTTTTTTTTCTCTTGTCCACAAAAATCAAGGTCCTGTAAGGGCCCCTGGCAAAAGAACTACAAATAGCTAGTAACATTATTGTACATGCATGCATGAAATTAGGAGTTTCCTTGTACTCTCGGTACTAAAGTTTAGTCCGTCTAGAAATCTTACTAGAAATCTTTCATGAATCAAGTTTGCTTGTTGTCTGAAGTGAAAAATCCTTTTTTAGAAACAGTTTTTTTGTGCCCCCGTCTGAAATCTGAAACGGTGACGTGGTGACGGTGACTTTCCTGGGAAAATTCACTTTCCGTCTTTTTTTTTCTTGTTCAACAAGAGAACAGTTTGTCATGGCAATTATTTACGAGGAAAAAAAGAAAGGGAAAGAAAAATGCGTTTTTAACAAGGACACAATCTCACAGGTATATTCAGCAAGTCAAAATAAATAGGAAGCAGGAGCGAGACACACGGTAATTAAGAAACTGAATGAGTTTAAATGGAAGGAACATGAAATTCAAATGTTCTCAAGAAAAATTAACTATATATTTCTTATACATATTTACATAATATACCACTTCATTACAGCAATTAACAAGTTTAATTTTACTTTATGTTTTTGAGCATTTTCGCTAACTCTACAATACTTTAGACCACAATTTTATGGTCCTTGCAACTAGTAAAGCAGTCAGAATGTTTCCCTTGTCATAATAATAACAGGGAAAAAAGATTTCCTGAGGGAGGCTAACTTTATGTTCTTGTTCGCTACTACTTCTGGTAACTATAGCTGCCTAAAACAATGAATTGTTCTCATAATATCCAAAAATACATTTATAGTAAAAAGTAAACTATTATTATTATCACTATAAGTCTATATGCAAAAAAAATTGTTACATAGAACTGCTATGCAACAGTTTCTTCTGAAAGATGTAGTACTTTTTTTAGTCTTTTGTCGGCTTCCTTGCATCTCCAGCTATTAGACGGATTCTTTGGTAGGTGCATCACAAGTGCACAAGGCATTAAGCACACGTAGCCCCGATGACCATTGTTACAAGTTACCAAATGTCAAATCTCTTTTTCACTCTATTTTTATCGTGTTATCTTGAACACTATTTTGATAACCTTGATTGTAATTATTTTGGCCGATACTCGTAATCATTTTTTTTTGTCCTGAAAAAGGAAACCTGTTCCAACACTGTTTGGGATGGTTAATGGTAAGTATGTACGGTATTATTAGGTATTAAAGCGCGACATAAAGATGCATCATAATTAATCATTTATTTATTATTAAGTAGCGCTAATTAGTTAACATTATATCTCGCCAATTATAATATTTTAATTTTTTTTTCTGTTGGTTCGTTCAATTTCGAAGGTTAAAGGTTGATAATGTCTTCGGCCAGCGAAAGTGAACCGAACCCGAATTGTCCAATCTGTCTGGAGTCCCTTGGACCGGCTACAAGAAATAGAACGCTGTTAAAGACAATCTGTTCCCATTCTTATCATCGCGAGTGTTTGCTAAATTGGTTGAGACGGTAAAAAATACAAATCATTTAATGATTTTCATTTATTACGGAGCTACCTCAGTTAAGAACAAGATTGAAATGAAAAATTATTAATAAGCTAAGTAGCTGCACTAATCAAGTCTGAATCTCTTGATCGTTACCTTGAATTTAAATGGATAAACAGCTAGAGCATTATATATTTTTATTTGATTATAATATGAACTTGTACTGATCATCCTTCCATCTACCTTAACGAATTCATCTGTTAATCTCTCTCCAGTTACTGACTACTATTAACTATAATTTAAATTCATAAATTTATAAAGGAACTATATATATGTTCTTTTAATTACGAATTACTTGATGATCCTACCACTAACTGTATTATTATTTTGCAGCGGAATTCCAGGCGACTACTGCCCCCTGTGTAAGCGAAGAATTACAGAAAAGGATACGTATTCCATAACTTTGAGAGACGTCAACGTCAACATCCGACGAAGCTCACGTCTGCAAGATCGTGCCGCAGGTGGAAGCGTACAAGTAGCTTCAACGTCGAACCCAGCAGCAAGCCCCGCCCCACAGCAGCTCCCGCCCCCGCCCCCTCCGTCACCACCACCGCAACGAGGACCCATAATTATTGTCCAAGTGCCTGCAGTGATCTTTCACCCAGGACCACTACCCCCACCTCAGATACCTCCACATCTACATTTGCCCTATCCTATACCGATTCCAATACCCCCACACGTAAGAATTGAGTCCCTGTTCCCATATTTCCCTTATCCAAATCCAAATAATTTCTTCGCCGTACGTAGAAATAATAGCTACTACCTTTGGGTTTTTGACTAAGCCACAAGGATTATCATGCCGGTGAGTTTGTAAACATTTTTCTGACATTGTAATCATTAATTAGCTAACTGTCCATTAGTATTTTAGCATTAACAATTCAGAACAGAGGTGCATAATATCGTGTATGTGTGTTGTGGGAAGGTTTTCTGTATCTTGGTGGTAGACTGATAAATGGCATTCATTCTCTCAGTCTTTGTGCTCGCGACGATAATAGCAAGTGCCACCATCTATTAACCGCACCGCATCCAAAAAAGAATAATATTATTATTACAGCTTTTTCTATCTACTCAATCTTAGCTGCACCGTTCTCGCTCAGCTCAGAGCTACTCAGGTTTCCCAATGATTATTTTAGATCCTACTTTTAGGTGCATTAAAGACAAAACCTTGCCGTTTTTAGCATATTTAACCGTGACCAGTTAGCAAGGAAAGTTCCGGGACATCTATATTTTAGTGTGTATCATCAAAGTTAAGTGTTAAAATTGACAGTTAAGCTCAAGCTAGTATTAAAAAATGTTAGAATCTATATGCAAACGGGTTTTTTGATCTTCTAGGCATCGAGCTAGGTGCGAAGTGTGTGCAGACATCTGACGAGTAAGACAAGAAGTGGTTGAACGGTGACTAATATCATCTCATCACCTTGATAGTAATAATAATAATAAAAAGGATGATCGCAGCAGCAGCAGAGTGAATAAGAGAACTTGTACGAGTCCAATCCTAAATATTATTATTTATCAGCCGTGGTGTAAAAAAAAAGTGCAGTAGGATCAATGCTAATCTCGCCAGAGAGACTGGAGAGACATCAATCAAAGGCAAAAACATTAACTGAACCACATCTAGAGAAGATTTTTGTACATCCACAAAAAAAACTTACTTTTTACAAACACAACTAGTTCTACTTCTACATACTCTTCTGCTGCTCATCCGATATATTATTGCGATACAAACGCAGCAACGTAGGAGAAATAAAAAGGAGAGCTCTCACACACTCTCACTCTGTCTGATAGAGAATAAAAAACGAAGAAGAGTATATTTTATTATTATTTCTCTCGTTCGTTTGTTCGTGTGGCACTTAACAATAATAATATTATCCCAAAACTCCTCTCTCTCTATCTATGGAACACATTCACACTACATATTATTTTGGTTTATCCTAATTATTTTTCCTCTGTCTTGTAATTTTTTTAGTGGCCCCCCAAATGTCTCGTAATAATAACTGAAGTATTTTTTGTCGTCTTCTTTTTTGTACAGTTTTTTGCAGTAAATTCGTTACAAATGTGATGGTTATTAGGCACTCGAGTCCTTTATATTTTCGTTTATAGTCAGTATTGTCAATTGAAAATGGATTAAACTGTTTGGGAGTAGTTTGAGGCGTTGAATGTCACAGTAGTTTGCGTTTACAGCTGAAGCAATTGTACTTAAAGATTGGAGTCTAGGATGGCGGTTGACCAGGTAATTGGGGTGATTAGTTGGGAGGGGAAGTAATGGAGGGGGGAAATTAATGGGGGATTAATTGGCATGTTTGTTGTGTGTTTTTGTAGGAGATTCAGCAACTTGAGTTGCTCTGCAAGCATCTGTATGAGTCCAATGATCAAGTACAACGGGCTGAGGCGGAAAAGGCGTTAGTAAATTTTCAGGTCAGTCCTATGTTTATTTAACTGGGCAGGTCATTTTAATGGAGACATTTTTTTGTAGTTGTAGTTCAAGAGTTGATGATGGCAACTAATAGTGCTGAACTTTTTGTGTGTATAGAACTCGCCAGACACGTTGGTAAAATGTCAGCTACTCCTAGAAAGGGCAACATCATCTTATGCGCAGTTACTGGCAGCGACAACATTAACCAAACTGGTGTCACGTCCAGCTCAAATAATCTCATTGCAGCAACGAATTCAAATAAGTAAGCAAGAGGGGCAATAGACGAGTTGATTGTTGTAGAGTTAGTTTTGATAGGCAATAATATTTTTATGGCTTCTTTTTATCCTTATTTTCAGGAAATTACATCTTAACGTATTTGGCAACACGCATCAAGCTGGACGCGTATGTGGTGCAAGCACTGACTGTACTATTTGCTCGTATTACAAAACTGGGATGGTTCGATATGGAAAAGGAGGAATATGTGTTCAGGAATGTGATTGTCGATGTTGGAACCTTTTTACAGGTAAATGAATGATGAATCTTTATGCAAATGGACCGAATTGTGCCATTTTTCTAGGACACTTATAGTTTACTAACTTAATTTGCAATTTAATTTCCGCAGGGGTCAGTAGAGCATTGCACCATTGGTGTTCAGTTGCTGTCGGTTTTAACAAGTGAAATGAATCAAGTGTCTGAAGCAGATGCCAACCGTTCTTTAACTAAGCACAGGAAAATTGCATCCTCGTTTCGGGACCAACAACTTTTAGAAATATTTCGCCTCTGTTGCACACTTCTCAAATCAGCACTCGAAAGTAGGAAGACGATTAATTTTGAAGATGGTTTGCAGGTAGGACTAGATCAGGTCATTATCAACACGAATACTGTGACACTAAATATTTTAACATAACTACCCACCAGAAATAATTGTATCATTTTTACTTATCGGGCTTATATCTGTTCTGTTTCCAGAATGCGCTAATGAATCAGTCTCTTCGTCTCGCACACAATTGCTTGACGTTTGATTTCATTGGCACATCAACGGATGAGTCATCGGATGATCTCTGTACCGTTCAGATACCTACTAACTGGCGACCAGCCTTTCTGGATTTTGGAACGCTACAACTCTTCTTTGACCTTTACCATACGCTTCCATCATCTTTGTCACCTATGGTATGCACCCTTTACTTTTCTATTTTCTACTCTTAAACGCACTTAAGTACATAGCTAAATATTACCGTATTATTTCTCAATTTCAGGCACTTTCCTGTTTAGTACAAATTGCATCCGTCAGACGCTCGCTGTTCAGCAATGCTGAAAGGGCTAAATTTTTAACGCATTTAGTTAATGGTGTGAAAAACATTCTACTGAATCCCCACATAAGTGTAAGTAACCTGATGAAACCCACCTTAATATTCTAAATTTTTATAATCTTTGAAAATCAATGATTAACAAGAGCTTGTATTTCCTTTTAGGGCTTAAGTGACACAAACAACTATCATGAATTTTGTCGACTACTTGCACGATTGAAATCTAACTATCAGCTAGGAGAACTAGTGATTGTTGATAGCTACCCCGAGGCCATCCAGTTAATAGCCAAATTCACTGTGGATAGTTTACGGGTATGTTGAAGTGTTTTGAATACTTGTGTTGAGGGATACTGTTGCGCGGCGTTAGTGAATCTTATGTTAATTGATATTTATTCCTTGACAGCAAATGCTTCAAGTCGCTCCAAACAGTGTCCACTATCTCCTGAGCTTGTGGCAACGAATGGTTGCATCTGTACCCTACGTCAAAGCAACTGAACCTCATATGTTAGAGACTTATACTCCTGAAGTCACTAGGGCTTACATTACATCGCGAATTGATTCCGTTGGAGTTTGTATTAGGTAATTTGATACACTATTGCTTACAGTACTGGCATGATTTAGTAGCGTGAAGCTTACTCTTAATATTAACTAATTATTGATTGCAGGGAGGGCACAGACGATCCGCTTGATGACACAGCTATGGTTACCCAACAACTTGAGCAACTCTCAGTCATAGGTCGTTGTGAATATCAGAAAACATGCGCCCTAATTGTTCAACTGTTTGATCAAGCTGCTCAAAACTATCAGGAGTTGTTACAGAGACGTACACCAGCTCCGGTTGATCTCGCTATTCAAGAAGGTAAGAAAATATTGTCCAATATTGTCAGTAGAAAATTGTTAAAGTCACAGGCGCCTTCAAATGTATTTCATTGTCTATCTTGCAGGTCAGTTAACGTGGTTAGTGTACATAATTGGAGCTGCAATAGGTGGTCGTGTTTCCTTTAATTCCAATGAAGAGCATGACAGTATGGACGGAGAGTTGGTTTGTCGGTAGGTTTGTAACGATTATTCTAGTAATCATCAAAGGTAGTAAGCTGATTATGATTATGATTGGAATATATATTTTTGTTTTAGGGTTCTTCAACTAATGCAACTCACAGACTCCCGACTGAGCCAGGGTGGTTGCGAACGTTTAGAATCTGCGTATCTTTCATTTTTCGAGCAATTTCGGAAGATATACGTGGGTGATCAAGTTCAGAAGGCGTCAAAGGTTTACCGGCGCTTGTCAGAGGTGTTAGGCCTATCAGATGAGACCATGGTACTTAGCGTATTCATCAGAAAAATGTAAGAAATCCCGTAACTAATGTTCATGTACTCAGTACGTATGTGGTCATGTGTGTCATCAACGTATATATTTTTTCATTCTAGAATTACGAATTTAAAGTATTGGAGCCGCTGTGAGTTGCTGTTATCAAAGACTCTAAACTTGTTGGGTGATCTTTCGGTCGGTTATAATAGTGTGCGAAAGCTAGTCAAGTTGGAAGAAGTGCAGTTCATGCTCAACAATCACACTGTAAGTTTCTCATTTTTTGTACTAAAGACCAAGAAGACTGATTGCATGGGTCTCATTTTAAAGATGAAACTTAACTACAATTTTCAGGGTGAACATTTTCCATTTCTGGGACTGAATCAAAATGTAAACGATCTACGTTTTCGTACTACCTTTTACACTGCACTGGGTCGGTTGTTAATGGTTGAACTGGGAGAGGATGAAGACAAATTCCACACATTCATGGTGCCTTTGACAGGTACGTGTTCTTTGCAGGAGAAAATATTTATCTATGTGGCTTAGTGAGAACTTGTGTCACAATTTGAATATTTTTTTTAATTTGCAGCCCAAATCGAGAGTGTCGGTCAGTTGCTTGCCAATGCTGAAACCACTATGTTAAGGAATGAAGAGGCCAAATGGAGGATCGTAGGATTAGCTAGAGATCTACGGGGCATAATCTTTGCATTTAATACTAGGCATACGTATATGATGTTTTTTGATTGGATGTAAGTGGTTTGTTTTGTCCCATGATTTTTTACACCTAACTTTAAGCTTTCCAGAGTTTGATAATGAACCTTTTCTTTCTTTTTTCTAGTTACCCAGCATATACTCCCATTCTACAACGAGCTGTGGAACTCTGGTTTCATGATCCTATTGTAACTACACCGGTGTTAAAGCTATTTGCTGAATTGGTACAAAACCGTTCGCAGCGGTTGCAGTTTGATGTTTGTTCACCAAACGGCATTTTATTATTTAGAGAAGCCAGTAAAATGATCTGCGCATATGGTAAGTTTCAGAGTCTTTTTCAAACACTAGTTTCAGCTAAATGTGTAAAATTATTCGAAAATTATATGAAGGACAATTAACACCATTTCAATTTTCACTTACTCTATTTAGGAAATCGTATACTTACTGTCGAGGTACCTAAGGCACAGCTGTATCCTTTGAAACTGAAAGGTGTTTCCATTTGCTTTATGATGCTGAAAGCGGCTCTTTGCGGTAACTACGTTAACTTCGGTGTCTTCCGTCTGTATGGAGATGATGCACTTGACAATGTGCTTAATTGCTTCGTGAAATTACTACTATCCATTCCCTTGTCTGATTTGATGGTATGCAAGTTTATAATGCAAACATGTGCACGTTTTATGGAAATATTTGTTTGATGAAGAAACTAACATTTTCTCTTTTTGGTTCTCCTAGGACTTTCCCAAATTATCGCTCACCTACTATGTATTACTAGAGTGTATCGCTCAAGATCACATGAATTTTCTCGCATCACTGGACCCTAATATGTTTCTTTACATTCTTTCTTCAATTTCTGAAGGACTATCTGCTCTCGGTATGGGTAATTGAATTCACATTTACCCAGTAACTATATACATAATTTCCTCCGTAAAGACGCATGGACTGTTTGGTGATACTCGACATTTTATGTTTCTATCTTAGATACGATGGTTTGTGCTGGATGTTGTGCTACGTTAGATCACATCGTTTCCTACTTGTTTAAGCAATGGACATTAAAAAGTAAGTTATCTTTTGCTATAAATTCTTTCAGAGTAAATGTATCTACAAGCTGCAGTCGTGTAGATATCATCGGATGACCTGTTGTGATGGCATTCTGTTGATGATGATCTATGTATCTGTACGCAGATCAAAATACACTATGTAGTTGCTAATTTAATCATTATTTTTCTAGATCGTAAGCAACCACGGCCATTTTCCCTCGGGAGCAGCGAACGCGTTCTCCAAACCGTCGAACAGCACCCGGAAATCTTACAACAGATGCTAGAGACTGTGTTAAATATTGTGATGTTTGAAGACTGTCGCAATCAATGGTCCATGTCTAGGCCCTTATTGGGATTAATTCTACTTAATGAAGAGGTGACGGCTTTTGTTTGTACATTAATCCTATTCAGTAGTGAAATGACTTGCTGTAGTACTTTAATAAAATAACGTATGTGTAATTCATGCTTTGCGGTATTTTCTCAATTTCAGTATTTCGGACAGCTACGAGAGAACATAATACGAAATCAGCCTCCAGAAAAACAAGCAAACATGGCACAGTGGTTCGAAAACCTGATGGAGGGGATCGAACGAAACCTGGTGGTGAAAAATAGAGATCGCTTCACTCAAAATCTCACTGTCTTTCGTAGGGATATAAATGAATCATTAAAAGGCCCAAATAGTAACACTACTGCAGTCAACGATATGATGACCTGTTAAGTTCACGAATTTATCAGGTCATCATATCGTAGTATTGAGCCCTTCAAGGTAGTGGTCGCCCCGGGCCATCATTAGGTGGCGCGGGACGGATGAGACCCTGGAGGGGTCAATAGTAAAGCTACAGTCAGACTGGCTGATATATATTTGGCCGTTAAGGCTACCTCACGTGGTTTAATATAGCTTGGCATTGCAAGGTTGCTTGCTACGGCCAGATTATATTACAAACTTCATGGGGCAGATTTAGCGACCGAATTTGTAACATGGATGTAACAGTCTGAAGTGTAGCACATAATACGATGACCTGTTAAATTCGCGGAATTTATCATGTCGGAGTAGTAATACAACTGCAGTAGACGATGTGATGACCTGGCAAATTCTGTGAGTTTGCCAGATCATCACGTTGTCTTCTTCGTCTTTAGGTCAAAAATGTGGGCTCATCGTATTTGGATTTAAGCTATATGTATTGTAATTAAACTTTATTGAATCTATTTGCGATTGTGAACAAATTTGTTTTTTAATAATGATTATGATAATAATAATATAAATAAAATGGATGATTCAGATTTTTAAACGATTTTTAACACTTCTATTGTTTCATAAACACACTGTTGGCATATAAAAATATTAACACAATAAGGGGAGATACTGCAGTTACATATTTGCTGAATCCTCACGAATCAATAATAATCGTAAAGTACGCAAATTGCATAAAGTGTATCGTGTTATGCCTAGTTCACTTCGGAGAACGTGTTTTGTTGAAGTATGCATTTTAAACCAGTAAGACTGGACTCAAATCTAACTGACAACATAAGTATAGAATGCTGGTTTTAATTTTTTTTAAATGCGCATCGGGTTTATGCAGAAGTATGCCAAATTGACAATTCTTACAAGGAATTCAATTGCCTGTTAATTTCACTTATCCACATGATTGCTTTTGTACGAACATTTAATAGAATGCAATGCTATCACATGATACTCCATGAGGGATATAATATGCTGAACGAGAAAATGCTCAAACAAATGAAATTTATTGAATTTTATTAGTTTTTATTGAATTTTGTCACTAACGTAAGAACTACCTATTTACGATACTAATATCTTATACTAATTTTACAAATAAGTTATTGAGAAGTGCGTACGTAATAATAAGCTTTAAATACACAAACATTTGTATCAAAACTAATAGAAATATACATTATTTCAGTGTGACAGAAGCAGCACATGTTGCGATTCATTATCCAACAAAAATTCCTTACAAAAGAATTCAGTTTTTGGCTTAAACATCTCCACTCTACCTTTCCCTGATTTGTATCAAAACTAATAGAAATATACATTATTTCAGTGTGACAGAGGCAGCACATGTTGCAATTCATCATCCAACAAAAAATCCTTACAAAAGAATTCAGTTTTTGGCTTAAACATCTCTACTCTACCTTTCCCTGATTTGTGAGGTCGGACTTGCGTTGGTGGTGTCAATTTGGGATTGAATTCCATCTCTGTAACGTTTAAGGTTTCTGCGAGTTCCTCTGGGGCCCTAGACGGAAGTTAACGGACATTTAGTTTAGTTATACTTTTACTACTTATAACTGTTTCATTATTTGCATTACAACATTAAACGAAATTATGTGTAGCTATAATTAACTTACAACTGTGTTAAAGATCCCGGTAAAGGCTCACTTTTTTCCGGTTGCACAACCCCAAGAGCAGCTTTGGATACCCATGGATGGTAATGAGACTATAGTGAGATTAGAACAAAAACTATGTCAGTATACCAGAGTAAAGACGGTAAAGAAATGGGTGCAAATTTTACACAGTGGAGACCATACCATCAGAGGTATCATTTCCCAAAGAGTTGACGAATTCGCCCCACAATGATCAGGATCCTCAAGTTCAGGTAGATACACAGCAGTTCCACCAGCTCCTTCACAGTCAAGTAGAACTGAACAGCTTGAATGTACCTTAAATCAAATTACAAACATTCCGTTCCTATAGATGACCATTATAACAAGATGTTCCAACAGCTACAATTTTGCGATTTGCCAAAAATTCTTACGCGCATGATAGCTTTTAATTGCTGTATTGTCGCAACGGCGTCATGATACTCCACTTGAAGACACATTGTAGCTAACCGCTTCACAAATGCAACCGCTCGATGAGATGGCATTCGCTTCTTTCCTGTAGCCAGACGAGTACAACGCAACGCCAAACCGACATTGCTCTCAAGTTTTCCTGTAAAATACAACAACGATATTAATCAGCAATCAGAAATTGGTTATATGTAGTATTTCATAACAATTTCAATTTTGCATACCACAGCTTAATTTCACTAAAGTGGAGTACAGATTCTGATGGAAAGTGGTTGGATCCATTGTGAGTGCTGCACCTTGACCGTCAAGAACAGCTAACACAGTAGAAATGCATAGAAGAAACTGTCGATCTTCAACCACGTTGTTCTTAAGAAATCCTTCTAATACTTTCAACAGATCCTCAAAGTAATCGATGTTTATCACATGAGCAAATCTAAAAAATACAAAATTATTAAGTTATTCACAGCAACATTTTGTGTAGGTATGTATCACAACGTCTTCAAAAAAATTATTGATACTTACTTTGATAGTCCTTCCAAAACAGCAGTCAAAATGTGGGAACGAGCAGTAGACTTCAGGGCTCGGAAATAAATCGTAAAGACAAGTTTCGTAATTTCAGTAAGAAAATGTGATTTACGAGATTTGTTTTCCTCAGCAGAAGCCTCCAAAAGTTCCTTCTCCAACTGAACCAACTCCTTTGCTTTCTGTAAGGGTTATAAAAAGTTAATATGTTAGTAAATTGTAGAGGATCAGGATTCTAAATATTTTCGGTATAAAGTTATCATAATTTCAGAAACTTTACCTTTCGTTGCCGTTTGGATAGCATTTTTCGTTGCTCAAATGTCATTTTACGACCAGGAGTAGCCTCTTCTTCTTTCTCCTTTCGCAAATCTGCCTCTTTTATACGTAGAAATAACAAAACGTCCAAAACATCCTTTCGTAGCATTCCATCCTTTCCGGGTTTATATTTAGTTTTCACTAATAGATTGATCCGGCGCACAATCTACAAATCATGACACAAATATATGATGTTAGATAAAGTTAGTCTACTAGTCGGTATTAAAAACTGCACCTGTTTATTTTATAAAATTAATAAAATCATTGTACCTCGTAAGAGATTTCTCCACGTTTGTCATTTCGGAAGACATTTCGAACTGTGTTAGAGACTGATTCCCTCACTTCAGCATTCCAATTATTCAACAATGGAATAATAAAGTTGACAATGTTTACAGAAAGGTTGAAGTACGGATGGGATTCTAACATACGGCACATACACATCAAAGCGATCTTTCCCAACTTAAATTCAGCCTGTATTTTTTAAAACAAAACGACAATGAATTAATGCATATCCAATAATAGTTAATAGCTGATGACAGTAAAAACACAAATATTATCTGAAAAATAGCTACCTCTGTTAAATTATTTGATGACTTTCTGGGGCAGTATTTCTGGACAAGCTTCTCCAGTCGCTTCATGTACATTTTGTACTTTTTTAGCAAACTGGCCTCATAACCTTGTAGTTGACGAGTATCCTTTTTCACTGCAAAAAATAAAATATTTATTGTATTTTAAATAAAATTTAATTCATTAGGTCGCAGCATTGCTCTTGCCCAAAGTGTTCCGAATAGTTTGTAATTTGTAATAGGTAATAAATGCAGACTTACATTTTACTCCGTCAGCATTATGATGCTTTATCGGGTACAACGGCAGTACATCTTTGAAAATTGCTTGAAGAGATAATGCAGCCAACTTTGGAACGACCAATGCACATGACTCTTCGGATGTCCCCATTATGGCTAACAAACCTTCTAGATTTTGCAGCTATAAAAATATGAGGGACATTAATTTACAACTTTACTACAGCAATATATTACATTATGCATTAACTTTGTTGTATTAACTAACCCGCTTCTCTGGATCTTCCAAGAAAGAGGACGATAGTACACCTATCCTCACTTTGAATTCCGTTACTTTTTGCTTCCGTCGAGCAAGTAACATAGCTGTCGTTATCTCCATTGGCACGTTACTAGTCTCATCAGCGTCATCAGGTACTGCAGTTGTATCCGAGGCATCATTCACTTCTTCAATAATCATCGACTCTTGTTGTTTTGGTTTCGTAGGAGCTGGGAACTGAAACCCCTTAACCGTTTTAATTGGCAGAAAATTTGATTCAACTTCCATCATTGCCTGGGCCCTTTGATGTTTACTCTCATAGTCATCCTCAAGATCTTCATCCTCGACTGCCTTATAACCTTTGTTTCGGCGACGGGGTTCACTACAAAGTAATTAGTAACGATTTCATAAAATATAACATTCCAATCCAAGCAGACTTTAAAATTCAATCATAAGTTTTGGAAATAGGAAATATGTTAATACTTCGTAGATCCTGAGCCATTCTTCACAAAATAGAACTTGTTTCTGAACTGCTCTTGCCGTAAATGTGGCAAATCGTCATCGGGAATCATATCCAGCACATCTTCAATCACAGCTTCCGGCTCTATACAAGGTAAAAAACAATCAAGTTATATAATCATACAAACAAAAATATAATTTGATTCCAAACAAAAAGGCAATCAAACCCGAAAGTAAATGTAAGTCAATTCCAACAATCATCTTAAAACTAACCTTTCACATTTTTCTTATTCGCCTGATTGGCCAATTTCTTCCTCACATTCCGCTGCA
The DNA here is from genome assembly GCA_004115045.4 of Sinella curviseta. Taxonomy (NCBI): domain Eukaryota; kingdom Metazoa; phylum Arthropoda; class Collembola; order Entomobryomorpha; family Entomobryidae; genus Sinella; species Sinella curviseta. The sequence continues at coordinate 34,197,689 of CM065489.1, forward strand.
ACACCCTGCGTGCCTTTACAATTTCCTTTGACTTGGTTTTCTTTCCCGATGACAACTTTTTGCCCTTTATATTTTTAAGCTTAATTTTACTTATTTTAGGACCACTTGATTTTTTATTCTTGGACCCCATGTCGATTATTAACTAGTATTAACTATTAGTATTACTTAACTATTTTAATTAGTATTTACTATTAACAAGTATTTACTATAAACTATTACGATAACTATTTATTTCTCCTCAAAACTACTTTACTTCTTACTCCTTTCCTAACTTAATTAGAAATTATCTTCCCTCTCCGCTCAACACAGTCAAATGATGTACTGTTCACTTTTTCAACAGTAACCAACCACCAGTCCGATTAATTTCCTTGTCATAAAGCTAATCTTAATACTAGACGTAATTAAATGTCACGAACAGCAAAGCTGTTCACGAAGAAAAAAGTTTTTTTCCCAGTTATTCTTCAGTCTTCAACAAAAGGTTAGAAAAACAACCAATTCAGTAACTGACCAACAATTAAAAAACTACTGATTCTTTTTCTTGACCACAAGTCCGAATCCGGAGTTTTTAGAGACGACGAGACAGACAACCAACACGATATAGTTCTGCAGCACGTGGTGGCCTGCTCTCTACACAATCACTATCTTACTTGTTTGTTGTTTCACACACGTTATACGTTAACTTTACACTGCACTGACCACTACTACAAACCTTCTTGTCTTTCAAGCTGCGTTGTGGCAAGTTGCAAAGTGTTGAGTTGAAACCAGCAGCAGAAAAGGCTGCAAGCTAAAGTTGCACTACTTACTTCCCTCCACTGCCCGACACTTTCTATGGTTCTTACAGTCCACTCTCTATGCTGCCATGTAAGTGTAGTGGCGATAAAAAGAAACGGTGAAATGGAAATATTATGCTTAACTTCTAAGACTACTAGTAAGAAATGAAAGACGATGCATCATCATGAAAGTGGATTAAGTGTATGTTCGAAATCTGCACTGAAGAAAGTCATTTAAAAGCTATCGTTTCTTTCCTATTATGATGTATGAGCATTTCAATTTAGAGAGACTACACTTTAATTAATATTATTACTAACCAGAGGGACACTATCAAGTTTACAAGTTAACAAATATACCTTACAATATTCGCAAATGCAACTAAAAAATTGCTATTGAACTTCTACTACCTACCTTATATACTGACGATGATAGTACAAGAAAACTATAATATGATTAGATACACATATGTAAGTATTACGAATCGTAATTTACGACTAGTCATAGTTATGATAAAAATTAAAAGTTTTTCTTAAATACGTTACACAAGCTGCACAATATTACAGCGTCACTGGGCAATGATGGCTTTCCGGGTTGTTTCTAGTTAGTTACTGTCACTGCTCTCCCAGAGTCTACTCAATCAGTCTGTTGGGATTGGGCTTGTGCTAGTCGTTGTCTTTTCTCCCTCTTCAAAATTACCCAATCGAAATCATTATCGTAGTCCAACTTCAGGTACCGAAAGTATGCTCGGAACACCTGGCGCAGGTACGTGTAGTCTGGGATTTCGGCAAATTTTAAAGACTGGACATACATCAAAAATAAAAAGAATTCATCGGGGAGTCCTTCGCACAGAGAGTCGATACTAGTGCTCATCTTAGCTTCCAGAATCTTATCAAGCTTCTGTTTCCGATTTGCACGCTTAACGCCCATCCAAGGCAACGTCCCTTTCAGGAGGTAGATGAAGATATACCCCAGCGATACTAGATCGTCTCGTCGACTAGGCTGCACGCGGAGATGGGAGTTTATTGATGTGTAGCGTACGGTTCCTGTCATTTCTACATTTGTACTATGTGGAACGTGTTTGTTTTTGACAATGTCATAGAAGCTTTTAGCAAGCCCGAAGTCAATTAAGAAAATCTGGAATACAGAATGAAAAAACGCATTACATATAGGGGGATTCCATAAAATTGGTTATCGATTAAGTAGACTGATCATCAGACGTTATAAGCAATCAGTATGTCTGTCGTAAAAGTTCATTCGTATTTAATTATTCAATTCACCTGATGATCATTACCACTGCCTCCAATTACGAAATTCCCAGGCTTTAAATCGCGATGGAGAACCCCCATACTATGAATGTATTCAACGCGGCGAATCATTTGGTCTACTATCATAAGCATGGTTTTCATGCTAAATTTGGTCAAAAATCTGAAAAGATCTTCGATGGAGGGTCCCAGTAAATCCATTACCATCACGTTGAATCCTTGCTCATAACCGTACCACAGGACGTTAGGAATGCCGGTTCCTCCTTGAATTCTCTTATAAATGTTCGCTTCGTAACTTAACTGTGGCCAGGTAGTTTGATTAGATTCCATTTTCACTGCAACATCGTCTCCAGTCGTCATATCTTTCGCTTTATACACGATGCCAAAGGAACCCCTATCAAGTAAAGCTGTTAACTTGTATCTACCACCGACAATGAAGTCGGCCGCTTCCTTTTCTTTCTTTTGCTGAGACATCTTGCTCGAAATTACTTAATCACCAGGCTCGTTATCCTAAAATGCAAACATAAATAATATAAAAATAGGATTAAAGAATTAATAGATATGATCCACTCACACATCTTCATTCAAGTATTATAAATCCAACAAAAAAATGGAATTATTAAAACCAAACACTAGCCCTAGCCCCACCAAAATGATAACATCCCCCTTTACTATCATGCAAATTTGTTTTCCTTAATTACATTAAACAGAACAGAGCAGTATTAGTACAGCTTCCTTACCTTTTTATATTATGTAGTGTGAGTGTTAATTCCCAGCACTTTATTATTGAACTTTAGTTGTTGTAGTCATTAACAATTAACCACCCCGAGTAGAAAGATGTATTTAATTGGAACAATAACCACACTTCACTCTGTCCAATACTTTAATCCAAAAAGTACATTTGATATTAGAAACTAACGAATTTCATCCAAAAGGTACCGTTTTTAATTAAAACAAATTTTATTTGAGAGGGATATACTGTCATTAAAGTCAAATCGAACAACTCAAAAACCTGCCAACGAGATTTAGTTAAAAAAAAGTTTAATAATCCTTGTTCATAAAATCCTTCACTTCACTTTTAAAATGTCAATTGCCAACTTATGACAGCTTATGCTTTCGGACTTAATTCACTACTTAACTGTCTTCCTTCCTTTCCTTCCACCAATTAAAGTCGCTACTTTATCTCACTCTCAAGTGGTCAAGGCAAACCCCTGCCTGAAGTTCTTTAACCATTATTAAAGCGATAATAATCAATCTCCGTTTTAACGACAACCCGACTAACTGAACCTCTTCAGCTAAATGTCAACTTTCTAAAAAAGTACATAATTTTTAGTTAATTTTAAAATAATTAACAAAAATTAACTGTCGACACCGGCTGTCCTTTTCCCGCACACAAAAACCCTCGTTTTTTCTACACCAAAAAGCAATCAACTCGACGGCGACGACGAACTCACTGTGACTGTCTGTGACTGACCAACAACTACTCTGCTTCTTCTTCTTCTTCTTGACCGCAAGTCCGAATCCGACGTTTGTGAGAGGCAGACAGACAGGAGACGGATTTTTTATGCACACGCACTTGAACACACACACGGGGTGGTGGTGGTTGGTTTTTGGCTCACTTCTTCACGCGTTGACGTTGAACAACAGCAACAACAAGCTGCTTTTTTTACTCCCTTCGCCTTCCTTGTTCATCCTTTCCTTTAATTTCACACTTCAGTCGACTCAAACTCGCACCTATGCTTCTAAAAGCTAACACACGGCAACTTGTATTGCACTACTTATTGCACATCTTTCCTCTTCCACTGCTTTGCTGCTTGCTAGTTTGCTACACGCACTTTTGTATAATGAAGTGTTTTTTCGCGTTTTTATGCACATCTCAGCTCCTCTTCCCTCCTTCCCCATCACCGCATGTCCATCAAAACCTGACAAGTTCAGCAGAATTTCTCTGAAGTTCAGAGAAGATTTGTGGCTCCGGCTCGCCTGTATTTTATGTATGTATGCAATGCCTATATACGCATATTAGAACACAACACGCGGCTCCCTATCGCTCCAAAAATCCTTTAATTAATTAAGACAGGGTCAAGATGTAGTTTTAAATCGAGGGAAGAACAAAAATTAAATTAAAAAATGCAAGTCGCTTTTCTCTTTTACTCCACACCCATGAGGTATGAGAAATACAGAAGACAAACTTGAATAAACTATCGATAATAATAGTGAATAGAGCCAATTGTAATTTTTAACTTTGATCGTAGGAATATGAAAGCAGCTTTCTCATTTTACTTGGTAATAATAGTATGTAAACATAGTTGTTTCTAATTGTAACAAATCGTACCATCATCAATCATGTTTCCATTTCCGTTACACGCTACATGTTTCGTAGTTGGATTATATATGTAGTAGGCGACACTCCAACTTTTCTTAGAGACTCTGTCATCAAAAAATATCTTTAGTCAAGCGGTGGGTAGTCTTAAGCTACAGATAAGGTGACCCATTATTCAAATCTGTCTAAACTTTAGACTCTAAAGTTATCTATAATGAATGCACTGTCGCCAGTCAAATCAAACCCGAATCGAATGCTAATACCGTGTTCAAGTTCATCGGCTACCATACGATAAAGCCAAGAAAGTGAAACAAAGACAAGGCAAGCTATGAGAGTACATGTTGAACATCCCGATAATAAGCATTAGGTATGTAGTTCGTACGACGATGATGGGGGAGGAGAACAGCAGAAGTTTTTTAGGAAGTTGACGCAATCTAATGTGCATGCATGCATTCGTTGTAGCTTCCAATAAATAAAACCAACATGCCAATTTTTTGTACTACTTTTGATTTTGTATTTTGCATCTCTGTTTGTTATACAAAGGTGGTAGTCCAAGCGGAGGTCATTATGAAATATTACTAGGTACATGTAGACCATTGAAATTATTCAAACCAAACAACTGTAAAAGCCATCATGCATGTCAAATTACTACACATTTAAACTATGCAAGAGGAAAAACAAAGACAACAGATCGCTGTCTTGTTTAATGATGATGCCTTCCGTGCTATAGGCATGCATGCATGCATGCATGCATGTTATGCATTTCATTCTTAACTATATTTATAGTCTATATACTTGCTAGTTGCTACATACACACTGTCAATGTTGAATGTTACTTTTATATACTCTACTAATCTAATGATGATAACATTGTAATCTTCATCAATTCCATAATCTGTCCTCATGCTGCAGTCTGATTACAATAACGACTGCGCGATTAAAAGACTAAACTTCAATACCAAAGTCATTGATAGGTAGGTAGGTAGTTAGTTAAACAAACGAAATTGACCCTTGGATTTAATCGCATTTTCATTCCAAAAAACATTCCCAACAAGAACAACAACCCAACATCCTCTATTCCATATCATATCAGGACTCAGAGGACACAATTTGTGTCACACAAATGGAGCGATAGACTCCTAATATCCGCTTTGTTCCTTCCTTTTATGCATATTATTCCCAGCCATTGTTCCTTCACCTTTTTGTGGTGGTCAGTCACACAATATTTTTTCTAACAGTGACTCCGACGATAATGACCGACCATGCATGCTGATGACGATGATGATGAGGTCTGCGTCTCTGTTGTTCGTGTAGTAAGTAGTAAAAAAGGGGCTTGTGACTCGACTACTTACCAAGAACAGGAACTGGTAAACGTGAATCATCTCTTGTGTGTGTAATATGTGTACGTGTGCGTAGTAAAGCCTTCTGGCTCGTATTATGCACAAGTGTGATTACTATTACTACACACACACAAAGGACGACGGAATGAATGAATGAGCCAACAAAACAGTTTCCTTTTTCCACAAACACAACCAGCAAGCAGCGAACTAAACAGATGATGATAAGGCAGGAGAGAAGTATTGGAATGTATTTCGGTTACAAACTGGTATATATAAAGCGTAGTAAGCGATGCAAAATGCAATGATGAAACAAGTGATACGAATATACGTGCAAGACAATATATGTGGCAATGTTTGCTGGTATGGCATAGTGGTATCGCATCGGTAGCCCAGTAAACTAACAAGTATAATGTAATGTAGTAGGCGTATTATCAGTAAAGCATGTAATGTAAATACGGACAACACTTTTTTTTTTGGTGGTCGGTCGTCAGTCGGTCCGTGCGTGGTGGTGGTAGATATTATAAATAAGTAGAGGAATGAGTATATCAAGCAAGTTTTGTAATCATTTTATTGCTTATTACTATTACTACACATTCATTATTATTATTATTTAGTAGTAAGTTGGTAGTAGTGGTGGTGGTGGTGTTCATTGTAATCAGTCAGCACACAGTTTGGTTTGGTAGTAAAAACAGAGCTGACGAGAAGGGGGATGACGATGAATCACCTTCGCACACACTCAGCCTTTTGTACTAAAAACACAGAGAGCTGCTGAGTGAAGAATAGTAAGTTTTTGGTGGAGCTCTACACACATATGAGCTGTGTGACTTGTTGTCTCTTGTGCAGTTAAAAAAAATGATGGACAAACTAAACTAATGGTTGTGGTGGTGAAGAATGTAAAGTAAATGAGGATGAAACTGCAGAAACATTGTGTTTTATAGTCTTCTGCGTCCTCCGTGATAGTCTGCTGCTCCTGCTGTTGTGTGGTTAAAATAGTTAGGATAATAGTTACTTACAACAGTAGTCGTCATCGTAATCTCTCTCCGCTGCTGCTGCAGAAAAAAGAAGATCAGTTATAGTTTGATACTAGTTGTTAAAGTTATAATAGTTTGTTATAATAAAAATCCACTTGAGGCGGAGGGGAGAATACAGAGAGAGAGATAGAAAATGCCACTTCATCATCTTCTTCAATTATCCTCCTTTTAATCAGTCGTTGTAATCGTAAAAATCCATCATCAGCATCATCATCATCGTTAATCGTCAGCTAGATTGAAACACAAATAATAATGAGGTTGTACGCTGCTGCTGCTGGAAAGAAACAAGTCGCTGTAAAGTAAACTCCTTTTTTGTGTGCGTAAACCTCTTGAGGGATTAAAAGTAGTTGAAAGAAAATAGTTATCATTCTTCATTCATTGTATTTTTTGTTAATAAGTAACTTGGTTGTTAGTTAAGAAGAAGGAGTCATTGAAAAATTGAAACCGTGTGCTGTTATCGCTACATTATCAGGTAAAATAATAATAATAATATAATTAATGATTTTTCGTTGTATATTTGTTTGAGGAGGATGAATTGCTATAATCATTTTGTGTAAACATTAAAATCTCTACGTGGTTAGTGTGAGTTATTCTATGAGACGGTTTTTTCTAGCCAGTTTAGTAGTGGTTATTATTACATGTCCAACTGTCTCCGTTTATTTGGTTTATGGCGTTTTTATTAGTGGATATTAGATGAAACAAAAGATCATTTAACATTAGCCAACAGCCAAGGACATTTAACTAAACAGCTAAATTGCTGGTAGAAGAACGAAATTACGAACGATCCGATGACTAGGCGGTGACAGTGAGATGTTTATTTTTTGTTGGCGATTATGAGTTTGAGTTAAGCAAGTATATTTTATTTTAGAGCCACATGCTGTGAGTGGCTGAAGGTCATTACGGGAGTAAATAGAGTAGAGAGGATCTGGTTTATGTTCGTAATTTACCATTAAAAGTTAACTAGTGTCAATGTAATTGCTGTTGACTTTATTTCTAGAATAACAGATTAATCTGGCGGATAGGATTTCTATGAACTAGGTTGTGCAGTTCAAGTTTGCAGTCGAAAGTGCATTTGGATGACACATTCCACTAAAAATTCCAGTAGGCCCATGTCCGTTTAAAGACCTTAAAGTGCATCAAATGACCCTAAACGCATATTTGACAGTATTGACATAAAAAACCTTGAAATTCTTAAATTTATTTTTCTTATTGGTGGCAGTCTTTTCCTAAGATGGGAGATTCCTAGAAATTAACTTTCGCGTAACCAAGGCACAAACAAGCACTCTTTTGTTTTTGCTTTAATAACCTTTTTGTCTCTTTCAAAATAAACAACTCAATATTTTAGAAAAAACTTAATTCATCCGAAAAGTTAATTCTTGTAATAATCTGAAATTAATTTTGATAGTGTTAAATATTATCGGCTATTATTCACTGACGTTTTTCTTCTGTATTGCATTACTACGAATAACAATTTACTTGCCTTCTTTAGAAACACCTGAAACACTACTTCTTCACTACTACTCTTCTTCTTCTACTTCTTCTTCACCTTATCGTCAACAAGGACAACTGACCGTTACACAGACTCGAAAGTGATCTTTTTCCGTCAGGGATATCCGACATCTGAGGACACACTCCAATAACGCTCACAGTTCGGGTGGATTCCACTCCCCTTGTCGTTAAAAATTGCCGACGCGTAAAAATTATGCGTATGTGGAGCCCATGAGTAGGAGTCATTTGTGCATAAAATATTGCTATGGATCAGGGTGACATTTTACCCACAACTGTATCTGGGAGTGCTGGACGACCAAATTTAATTCACAGTGACAGTTGTCCGTGCCAAACTTAATTATTTTCAATTAAGTTTTGTTTTTTATCGTTTCGTAGTAATGCATGCATGATATTATTTTTTTAATTAATTTTTAATACGTCACGTAGTAGGCCATAATAGCTTTAGTTTATTTTTTTGCGTGAAATTATGCAAGTGTAATTAATGGACAATTTTTTTATTCGCTCAGGTACCTCGGATGATCCTAATTTGGCCCCTACTAGTCGCATCATGTCGTCTACCAACGTGCGAGAAAATCAGCCCTTACTCAGAGTAGACGATGATCGCAACCCGTCATATAGAAACTGCTTCCCAGGTTAGAAAATTGGAATATTTAATCAGAAAGTTTTATGGATTGTTGGTGATGCTATAAATATGAAATATTTAACAAAAGTATTTTTCTTCTTTTTTTCTTTAGACGATCCTTTCTTTGATGATTTAATACGGCAAGCTGAAGCTGCAATTGATTGCGGAATATTACCTGAACGAATTTACCAAGGGTCCTCTGGCTCTTATTTTGTTAAAAATGTTATCAACGTATGTCAAACAAAGTCTTTTAAAATTACAAATTATAATACTGAAATGAAAAACCCCTACTATTACCACAACTCAATCAATTTCAATGTGATTTTTCTATTCCAGCGCACGATCGGAGTTTTCAAACCAAAAGATGAAGAGCCATACGGAAGACTTAATCCTAAGTGGATCAAATGGTTGCATAAAATGTGTTGCCCATGCTGCTTTGGAAGATCTTGCTTGGTGCCAAATCAAGGTTACCTGTCTGAGGCCGGTGCCTCTATAGTGGACCAGAAACTGGGGTTGAACATTGTTCCTAAAACAAAGGTACAACGACAATGATAGAATTGGAATTGATTACCTGAAAAATTATGGAAGCACGTGCTAACGAATGAATAATTATTTTATTTTTTATCATTTAGGTTGTCCGTTTAGTCAGTGAAACATTTAACTACATACGCATTGATCGTGAGAAGGCACGCGCTAAGCGAGCTGTTTTCGAACGATTTCCTGCTCTGGGAAGACGGTTCCATAGACTGGGTTTACCACCGAAGGTATAATCAATTATATAGATTTGCTAAAAGAAATTATTATGGATTTATGGATCTTTGCAGACTTGAAATTACGACTCATCTTATAAACATTTTTTCACTGTTCGCAGGCTGGATCCTTTCAAGTATTTGTTGAAGGCTATAAAGATGCGGAATACTGGTTGAGACGCTTTGAATCTGATCCTCCTCCAGTGGAAGTTATGAAGGAATTTCAGCAACAATTTGAGCGACTTGTTGTGCTAGATTATATTATCCGTAACACCGATAGGGGTAACGACAACTGGTTGATAAAGTACGAGAAACCGGAAATTGTCAAGGAAGGTGAAGAGCAGGTGAGAAAAGAATCATGGATTCAGTATTTATATCAAACAATTCAAACATCAGTTTATGTGAAACTTCATTAATTTTCTTTTTTGCTTTACTAGGAGTGGAGAAGCACGAGACCTCCAAATATAACAGTTGCTGCGATTGACAATGGCCTGGCATTCCCATTCAAGCACCCAGATTCTTGGCGGGCATATCCTTATCACTGGGCATGGTTACCTTACGCAAAAGTGCCCTTTAGTCAAGAAATCAAAGACTTGGTACTTCCCAAAATTAGAGACCTCAACTTAGTGATGGAATTATGTGATGAACTCTTTTTCCTCTTTAGTGTAAGACGAATAAATATCATTACAGTTTTTAAAGTACATTAAAACGAGAAGATTGTTTTTATAAATGGATTTTTTCTTTCTTTTACAGCAAGATAAAGGCTTTGATCACAACATGTTTGAAAGGCAAATGGCTGTGATGAGAGGCCAAATTTTAAACCTGTGTCAAGCCCTGAAGGATGGACGCAGTCCGGTTGAGCTTGTTCAAATGCCTTCTGTCATAATAGAAAGGTATTTCTAATAAATAATTTGAAATCTATTAATAATTACCATCTTCTTTTGTTTGTAACCTTCATCCTAATAAATTCTTGATTGTTTATGTGTAGGTCGTCTGACGTAAGCTATCCCCAAACGAGAACGGCAGGAGGGAGCGGTGACTCAGCAGCTAGTCGTCTTCAGGACTTTAGTTATAGATTCAAGCAGTCATTTACTAGAACCAATCCGATTTTCTCATGGTGTTAAAAAATTATATCGTAATTCTTACTAAGTACTATAAAAAAATATGGTTGTTTTTCATGGAAAAGCTCTTATCAAAATTGAACGGAGTATGCGTATATTCTACCCGTTTTTCTATATAACCTCCGACCTAATTCTTACCTAATTCAAAATAATGTGCATTTAAGTTCTAAAAATCTGTTGTATAAAAAATATGAATAATAGAAAAAAACGTCTGTATACTCGAGATAAATTATCGGACACGCTCCTGTTTTATAATTTAGTTTTCTACCTCTTAGCCCTCAATATATATGGAAAATGAAAAAGAATCACATATTTTTGGTAGTCATGCTAAGCATTACTGTATTCTACGGTCACAATCCGAATTTATTTTTTGGGTGACGACGTTCGTTCTCTCAATCTGTCTCGCAACTTGAAGCAAGAAAAAAGAAATGCTTTCGTAAAAAAAGTTCACCATAAAACCTCAGATAGTGCTTCGATAAGTTTTGTCTGATGAGTTTGAAACCTCAGATAACATAAATCATTCTCAATATTATGGAGGAAGCAAGGCGCAGCGCAGTAAAGAACTTTCCATGTGTCTGTATTTATACATAATATATTTAAGTAACGCATCTTTTTGGTAGGACACGCGAAGATAAGGTGAAAACTACAAATTTTAAAATTATTGATGAGCCAAATATTATATTATATTAGTACCGTGTAGAGTGAGAAACTGCTTTCGCATTCGTACCAACAGTAAAAAATAAAATTGTAATTGGTTATTCTCCAGTCTGCACTTGCCACATTTTTCGATCATGAATCAGGAGTCAAAATGAAAATGCGGTATTTTAAAAATTTGTTCTCGCTTATTTACGTACGTAGATTATCCTGAATTATCGATAAGTGTCAATGCATTTTAATTAATGATCGATTGTCCCTTGTACGGGCAACTGCGCATTCATTTTGATATTTAGTAAGGATTCGTCTATATATATTTTATGATTTACAAAATAATTCCATGTCTAAGTCAGAGTCATATAGAATTTAAGTGAGTAGATGCTGATGTATGTCATATCATCACAGAAAAACCGGATGACGACGGATGCGAGATGCTGTGAGTGGTTGCATGTGGATGCAATACAATTAACTCATATAATTATTATTGTCATTATTCTAATTATTATTAATATTATATACGTAGATAGATAAATTTTTAGATCGTAGTCCGAGTGAATTATGTATTCGTTAAAACTACTTTTTTTGTTAAAGAAGTAAAAAATATAATTTCATTACACAAATAAGATTTTTTGCCGATTGAAGAAAATTGTTACTTTATTGACATTACGAATTATATAGGTTTGCTCAGATATACATTATATATTGGTTTCAAAATGGAAAGTATAATGTTGTTACGATGAATTCAAATGGTATGCTTCATTCCATGGTATTTGCTGACCTTTAATTTTTGTATTTGTTCGAATGTTGTATGCTGAATGATGAATAAAGAAAGCGATATAAATCCAACCAGATGAAATATGTGAACGTTCCTCCAATCCTCAACGGCAGCGACGAATGCATTGATCTGGACAGCATTCGGAGAAGTAGAAAGGAAGATAATCATTGTTGTAAGATGTTCGTGCACAGAATGGAGCGCTGGAAAAGCCATATCTGTCTTCTGGTTTCATTGATGGCTGCTTGCGAACACATTTCGGTGAATAGTCCACCTGGTTTCATAATTAAAAAACAGACATACAAAATTATGATGAGACTATTACATTATTTAATTATTTATGGAAGAAATATTTTTTAATTTTAAAAATGCGTACCCGATATGTGCTGCAACCTGAAAATGGGGAGCAGGATAAGTGAGATGTTGGTTCAGGCTTCATTTCAGCTCCACGGGCGTATTGATATTCCGCTGGGCAGTAGGGCACGAACTCATTACGGTAGGTGGTCGTACCGTCCATTTTTCCTGATGAGCCATCAAAGATGGACGATGGCTTAAAGAGTTCTGCGGGTCTGCCGTAGCAGCCTCGGAAATCAACACGGTAGGTAGAGCAACCATCAAAAGGAGTAGCCGGTGGTTCGTACTCGTCAATGACTTTCTTCCTTTCCACTGGACTAATGGGTTTACAGGTGAAATGCTCACGGTAGAGTGAGGTATCTGACATGCGTGCCGTTGAAGGGTCGAAGAAGTTCGTTGGTTTGTAGGTGGTGGCGGGGGGTCCGTAGCAGCCACTATACTGAGTCCGATAGTGAGAGCAGCCTGCGATGCAAAAATTCATGAATTTGATGACGAGTTGACACATTATAAACTCAATATCAATAATCTTATCATATCTTACCGTCGAATGGTGTTGACGGTGGTTCATAGTTATGAACAATCTTGACACGTGGAGTCCTTTCGGCGCACAATGCAGCTGGGCTGGGTGGACACTGAAAAAATGCAATGTAAAATAGCATCATTCATGACTTACTTTAATTAATATATCGACTATGATCATAGATTACAAAGTTAATTAGTAAAAACTGAAAAAAATAAATTGATTAAAATTAAAATGCTTACCGGACTACAAGTTGGAACCCTGCAGCAGTCGTCGCGTGGATGGTCATTGCACACTCGTCTCGGCATGCAGTTTATGGGAGGCAGTTTGCAGCCATCCCGTTCTGAAGATCCACAGATGTCGTTTGTGGGCGTCGGACGAGGCGTTGATCGAATCAGAGGGAAGCGACACTGGAGCGATGGTACAGATTCTGATTGTGAAGGGCATCCGTTGTAAATGTCCCTCAACATGCTAGGATTCCAGTTGGAGGCCGTGGGCATTGAGCTGTTACAGTTGCTAAAGCTGGAGTACGGAGCCATTGTTCTTTTACTTCCGGTTGAAAACTGATGACGTGGATGATGAAATGCCGATGATGATAGTGATGACGATGAAAAATGATCAATTAACTTGTGTGGGACAGCCGGACTTGACAAATTTAAAGTAAAATTACGTAAGGTAGGTTACAGGTTTCAAATTATAATTGCTGGTAACTTTTAAAATGGCCGGAAATACAAAAAACTGAGAAAAAAACAAGACTAAATTGGCCGATGATGATAACTGACGGAACTGACGTTAATTGTTGGTTAAAAATCAAAATTAACTGGGTTCAAATGTGCAATCCCTGAAGGGGAATCTCCGTAATTAAAAAAAGAGGTGACAGATTAACAGGTCTAATTGGGTGGGGTCAAAGGTTAAAGTTTTAAAAAAGAAGGAAAAAAGGAAAAAAAGTGAAGAGGTGACGACGGAGCTAGTGCAAGTGTGAAGAGTAAACAGCTCGGCTCTTCAGCTGCCTCGGATTTCACATCTTTGGGAAAATTCAAACTTTGGCGGCAAGGCGCCCCGCTTTCTATGGCTACGGTGGAATGCATGCATTCTTTTGCATACAAGCAACAGCTCTTTGTTCGCTTATCCACCACGCACGCGTACCAAAGGATTGCTGCTGTGGGTGCGTTTGATGCTACAATTAAAATTAAATGTTGATTTAGTTAATTACATTGAACTCGTTTAATTTTTATTTGACATCAACATGCTTCTCTCTCTGTTTACTATTTTAGCATAAAATGATTACAGTTTTCTTTTACGAATCATGTACATTTACAATAATATATTGTTTAAAGATCTTTGTATTTTTTAATAATTATAATTGATGATAATTAAAAGAAAAAAGTTAATTATTTTTTGACGACAAGATACATTGATGATACATGTTCACCGTAATTATTATATATATAGTGTAATCTTTTGCTATTATAGCTAATTTTTTGTGTATTTACGGCTAGATAACTATAACGAAAGTGTAACATTAGTAATTCGGTTTCATTTTTTTTATTACACGATTCTATTATAATAGTAGGTAATTTATAATTTGTTTATATATATGTTAATGGCTCATGAATTCATGAGTGAGCATTTGTTTCAATTTTTTGCTCTTGGATATCATCAGAGAGCGACGAGATTCCTTTCATATTTTTTCCCTTCGTAATATCGGAAGGAATGGCGGAGAAACGTGATTGTTGGATTTTTCTAGAGATAACTTGTAAAACACGAGTAGTTACTGAGAATCTAGGATTGAGAATAGAATCTTATTCAAACTAGGATATGTTGTTTTCGGCTTAATTGTTAAGTTAGTTAGATAGGTGCTTTAATTCATGACGATGACGACGACGACAGTATGTGGAGGAACGTGCGAAACCTTAGTTTAGACATGAAAGAAATGAAGCATGCATGTAAAAAATTATTTACTTTCTTCAAAACTAATTGTCGCCTCCTAACATATATTTCTGATTTAATTATCATTATATTTGCCTACGATCCCATTCGACTGTTGAAGGATCATCAAACGGTAATATTAACGGTCACGGTCGCGGCCACCACTACACATCATCGTCATCATCACATACACATACACTGAAGTAAACTATAGGAAATAGTTATGGCGTTTTCACTGATTGTGTGAGACTGCTCAAATTGGATGGGAAATTGCGAGATACATAGATATATATTTAAAACAGTAAAGTGAGTTGAGATTACTGGCTACCCTGTATGTTTTTAAACTTTTCTTTAAACAATAATGTTAACCTATGGGACAATCTGGTGTACAGAACAATTGAAGTGCTTAATGCGTCGTTCATGTGTCGGAATTTGGTGCTAGCTGAAGGATTTAACAGAAATTATATTAGCTCCAATTGTGATGATAAAGAAACCGGAAATAAATGTGATTTTCAAAATAATTAACCATCTTTTTTGCTTATATCTTGACATAGGTGGACGAACTTAATTATGTACATGGATTTCAGTCTCACTTGATTTTTTACATAATTATATATAGACCATGTTTGAAAAGAGGAATTTTGATAGAAGACGATCTTAAATAGCACTTCAAATAACGTTACATCCAACGCACACGTACAACTCATCGACTATAACATGAAGTGTAGACAACTACTAGGAATAATTTTAACTTATACATCAACATTGATAGTTTTTAGTATTTTTATGGAAACTCTGTATTGACACTGATCACTTCTTCACTTCTAGGTTGTTCTAAACCGTCATCATCCGATTTCACTTCACCGTTTAAGCCGTTATCATATCCGTCGTTTGGATGTGTCGTCGCCGCAAGAGAAATGGTGTCGTCTTGAGGGGCCGCCTCGGTATCCTCATCCACCTTGTTCACGGACAAAGAAAGATTTCTCGGCTGCTCATTCTCCGTTTCCTCCTCCATCCCAGCTTCATCATTTTCATAATTTGGTTTTGAACATTTGGTCATCAGATTAAATGGCTCATGAATTTCATGAACTGGAGGAGGTGACTGAGGAGCGTCACTGTTAATTTCTGGGACTGGCTTTATACTGCTCTCATTTTCGAATCGGGGGACTTTTGCTGCAAATCCTGCGCTGAGTGGATTGAGGGGATGATTATGATAAAAATGAACAATGTCGTCAGCGGGAGGGGAGGAGGCCTTGCTTCCATACTCGGACGTTGTACTTTCAGATAGCGCCCCTTCATGGGTTAGTACAGAACCGTTGGAGTGGTCCTCATAGGAATCTAAACTCGCGGTGTACTCATAAGACTCTGGAATCTGACCGTGGTTTGTGGTGGTCATGTTGATTGGCTTCATTTTCCCTTCACCAACGGATCCGTTAGTTGACCCGGTTTTACTTCCTTTGCTTTTGCGGAAGGTGGGGGTCTTGTCGCGACTTCCTGTGCTGCCCTCCCTCCCTTCCCGTCCTCCCTTTCCATGCACTTTGTGTTCCGCCGCTACTGCGTTGCTGATATTGTCCAACTTTTTCCATTTGGTTCGTCTGTTTTGAAACCAAATTTTTACCTGGAAAAAGCAATTAAGCACACATACAATCCATCAGCTCCATCATCAATTTGTCTTGGCCCATAGGGAATTGAAAGCAATTAAAATTCCTGAATAAATGCATACGTAGACAGATTGAATAATACGTAAAGGTATAAATATCATCTATATAGGAGTATTTACCTGCGTTTCGGTTACGTTAAGAATCCTAGCCATTTCCGATCGCTCGTTACTCGACAAGTACTTTTTCACTTCAAACTTTCGTTCCATTTCGTAAATCTGCTTTCCTGTAAACGTGGTCCGGGCTTTTTTGCGCTTTGTGCCTCCACTCTTTGAATCACTTTCTGTGTCGGTGGATACAGGTGAGGGAGGAGCGTTATCCAACTGCATATCCCGTTGATAACTATCCGCTCGCCCCTTTCCACTCAAGTCTACGATTAGTTCTAAGGGCTGTGCGTTTACATCATCCTCATCCTCGAGTGTTGTGTTTGAGTGGCTCCTCTCCTTTGTCTTCTTGACTTTGTTCTTACATTTGGTATTGGATGACCCTGGTTACAAGGATGAACAATTATATTATATTCACATTTTCCAATTATGTTCATGTTCTTACAGACAAGTTAAAAACATATAATAAATAATTAACATGTAAGATACTGAAATCATCGGGCCCCATGCTATTCTTAAACTGTAAAAATCCCTTATCATTCAAACCTAAAACCGTAGATGCCGATCATATTAAGTAGCTGAAACTTCCATTTACCTTCCCTATTATATATTTAAGTACATACCTGTGTCGATAATTCATACGCGTAATTGCGTATTATGGCGTGTATTTACAAGCAATCAGAATAAGCTCTGAATGAAAGGCCTTTAAATTTATTCTACAATGAAAATAATGTTTTCCTTTTCACCCTTTCATACTTGTACTTTTGTTGCTTTCATGAGAATCTGAAACGAAAGTGTGTGAAATATGATTCATGCGATGCACCTGTCTTCTTAAATTGGAAGCTCACGTTTCATGTAAAACTTTCTCCGTGTGTTGGTTCAAAGTTACACTCAAGTATACCAAAGAAAATATGCTTTCTTAAAACCAGCGTATCTTTCAATGTTCTTTTTCATTCAACTAACTACACACATGAATGTTATGTGATATGTTATAAACACTATAACTTGTAATAAAGACGATATAGATAAATACTAATTGTATTTCAATTGTTACGGACAGTTTGCCTGTTCTAATTGCTTGTGGGAAAATCAGCTCCTCGCGATCCCCATATAAAGCCGTAAAATACTAACTGGTGCGGTGAAAGTTGTGTTTTTTACGTACGCTTGCTATTATATGAGAGAGGCCACATATCTGAATGCTATCATTTTCTACAATAAGTTTTTAAAATATAATTAAATCTTCACTTACAACTTACTCACCTTTCAAATTTCCATTCTTTGTAACATTTTGTTTGGGCTGAGAGGTTTTAAACGTTGGAATAATAACATCGTTTGGGAGTAGCACGTCCAGCGACTTGGTGGTCGGAGCATATTTCTCCGGCAAGGATGCAATGAGCTGCGGAGTGACTGCTGCCTTCTTATTTGGAGACGCTGCTTTGTTGCTGCTGCTGTTGCTGTTGGCGGTGGAGGAGTTCTTGGTACTTTGGGAGTGATTGCTACTGCTGCTGCTGCTGTTGTGCTTTCGCTTGGCCACCGACAAATTCAAGGGCTCATCAGGTTTCACCGCGTCGATGAGGGAGGACCGAGGGAAAGGAATAGACAGGATGGGTATCTCGCCAAATGATGCTGATTTGTTTGACGTCGTGTCCATGTCGTTTTCCGATTCCTTACTGATAATTTCTGCTGATTTTCCCCAACCTAAGATATCGTTTATCGTGAACGGAGTGGGCTTCGTGTGCAAGCTTGAGTATTCATGAGCGTGCCAGGAGCCATGCTTAGAACTGTCAGAAGATATAACAACATCGGCATCATCGTTTATAGAAGAACCACCGTTTGTCACCATTTCCTCGTCAGAGGAGCGCCTGTTGACTTGGTTCGAGTTCGGATGCGCTATAATTGTTCGCTCGTCGACTATATCCTCACGCTGCGGAATAGCGACCACATCCACATCCATATGATCCACACTGATAAACCAGAGCTACGTTTCACTTTCATTTATTTTTTTCGGAGAAAGGTCTGTGTGTAAAAACTGTTATTTAGCTGAGAATCCCAGGAACGAACCAACAAAGTTTGGAAGGTTCGACCGTTCAATTAAAAGTTATTTGCATGCTTAGCTGCCCCCAAGGGTATTTACACACTCTCTAGATTTTATAGTCACTTCACAATAACTCGTATGTATATATAATTCTGATGATGTAACTCTGAGCGTTCGAATCACTTTCACTTGAGTCTACCACCTATATGTGTAGTAATCTGTTCCTAGGATTATTGCATGACATGACCATTTGACCTTTATGTAATCACTCCCACCACATCTTTATTCCTAAACGAACCTGGTAATCGAGAAAATAAAATTTGTTACAATTTGCAATGAATATTTCACGCAATTTACCTTTAGCTTATAATATTTTCCTTTTGTAAATCAATTTCAATTGTATATTTTTTTTCATAATGTTCTTGAAAGTGGTAGGACAAACGAATCTTAAGCTACTTATTTTTTACTTGTATTTATTTTTACCCACAACTCAATTGTAACTTCAATTTTGTACTTGACCTCAATCCAATCATAAAAAATGTCCGCTTACCTCTTGAACAATTCTTAAGAGTGCTACGCCATTCTTAAAACATTCATTGACATTGGATATTTTAAGTACAAAAGGTATTCTTTAAAAAGTAAAATGTTTGCATTGTATGCATGTATCATGGTCAAGTAGCAAGTTCCCCCTTTTTTCTTTAAAAAAAATAGTAAGTGGAATAAGTTATCAAAAGACTACACATGTACGATAATACGTAGGTACAAGCACATTTTTGGTTCCTATGTATTCCTTTTCTCTGACATGATTGCATCCCCTGCTCCACTGACCAAACTATTAACTCTTATGAAAGTGGAAAGTTTTTTTATGAATGAATTTGATTTGTAGTAATTAGCTCAGCTTCTGAGGAGAGTGATTACGATGACATGCATACCTATATAAGTAGTCTATAAGCGCTTTCGTTTGTCAATCAAATACTTTCACAACGTAGCCCTGCGAAAGGAAAGTGCCTTGCTCATCGAATACTTTCTTTATAATATAAAGTTGCTCCCTTTTCTGGAGTTTCAACTAAATTGTACAACTCAAGTTGTCGTAATAGCAGCGTTGCGTTGGTTGCTTTCACCAAGACCATGAAAAAGCAGAGAGAGACGTATATACACATATGCACTTTATACGCTATTCGGCAATATTAGATGATGATGGTACTTGTCTGAGTAGTTTGTTTTTCCACCAACGCAATGCCCTAAAAAGCTCAATTCTCAACAAAGGAAATCTCCATTACACAGCACTTCATTTCATAATACGCTTTTTATACAAGGGAAACAAGTTCTCTTTGAAGCGCTACAGGAGAAAGCGATGATAGAATAGAAATGACAAATGTAATGTTGTGAGGGATGTGCTTGTGAGCTTAGAGCTCATCTTTGAAGAGACTTACTTTCACATTTTTGTCTTCCTTATTATTATTTAAAGTTATGGCGAATTTAGTGGCAAAGAATGTTTCACAATATGGACAAAGGCAAAACTCATTTCGCAACCGACGAGTTGAACGAGCTCTTGAAAGGCCTTGTTTCATTTTCTATTACTAATATAACATCTCTAATAGTAGATGGTATTACAGAAACATGGCGCTTTTTATTAGGAGCAAGAAAAATATTGTTAATAATTTGTTCAGCATTTTCAGATTATTTCTCTCTAATCTACTTGTAAGTTTATGGGATTTAGTTTTTATTGAATGGGCAGTGGTGTGTATTGGATGATGATGGAACTCGAACGAGCAATGCTACTTACAAACTACTACAAAACGACCTATTCTGCGGTCTTCATTTTCTTGCTACACTTGAATTTCATTTTTCGCTTCCCGTACACTTCCAAAAGAGCGGAGCCGTGTGATATAAAGCTCACGGAGCGAACGCACAAAGAAACTGGGAGCGTTGTGGTTTCCAAGTTTCATGCGTCATATATGATAATTGATGCATTGTTTCATATAACATGTAAACCCGCTGTGCTCTGGATTATTTGCCATTGCATTATGAAATCCCCAAATTCCGGCATTCTCTTCTGTGTATGCCTAGTGAAAACTTTCATTCAGCACAGCTAGACATTATACTTACTTACATTATATGTATCCATGAAAGTTAAAAATTACTACCAATTTGGGATCATGGTTCATTTTTTTTAGAAATATTTGAATGAAGATTCCAGCCAGTGTTACCATTTTGCTCATTTTATGATGCGTGCCAGTTGTCTGCTGGAATTTTACATGGACATCCAAACGGGAAATGTAGCAGATATTTTGGGACTGAGCTGTTAGATGCGTACTTGTACATATAATATTAATAATAAATACTAGCGTGTAATAGCAATTATGCATGCATTTGTTTCTGTCATGGTCGGAATTTGGGATACATTCCCTTAAAAATACATATGAACTACAAATGTTTATGTCTACGAAAGATACTTAAAATGTTATTAAATACCATGTCATGAAATTAAGTTTTCCTGACGAGCGCTTCTCGACTTGGATGGCCTTCACACGGGATGATTACGTCTGCATTTTAATTCAATCAGATGCATCACCATCACACCACTTCACATGGATAACCATCACGATAAACGATTTTCAGCACGATCAAACGTTACCTATGACTTCCAGTCATTCTCAAGATAGCAGAGGACAGACAGATTTAATGCAACATTTTTTTTGTAACTTAACTTGGTAAGCAAAAACGAGTTGCGTAGCTATATAGATAGTTATTTCATGTAACACACCGTGAGATGATGTTGTAACGATATAAATGCCAAGATTCACTTTAAAAACAACTGACATGAGTAGAGTTCTCTAATAAAGTACGTTGGCAAATGCAGTTATGATGATGATGGCTAGTTTGAGCGATGTTGATGATGGCATCTTCCCTTGCGAGATGCATATGTAAGACTGATAGTGGGAGACAATACGAAGCTACTTAATACTAATATTGTCATGTCCATACAACACTTGCAGTCACAAATTTTGGTGTGGAAGAAGCAACCATGCGAATCTTTTCTCGCCTTTGTCCTGGCAGTTAAAGGGAATCAGACTCTCTCAGAGACTCGACTCGACTGCTGCTGGCTTGCTACTTTTCTGATGATGATGATAGCGATAAACGATGAAACAAACAGAGTGAGTGAGAGTGAGAGGAGGACGAGGTAGTAAGTGAAGGATTTTGCTGCATCGCTTACACTTGCTTTTGTATGTGTATGTGTGCCTGTGTGTAAGCTGAAGCTGGAACTGATGTATTACATCATCAACTTATATGTCAAAGATAGCGATGAAATTGCCCTCCTCCGCCTCCTCTTATTCTTATATTCTTAAAAAAGGAGTTCAGAGAGAGAGAGAGACGCGAACATGTAAACTGTGGCTTGGTGAGAGTGTGAGAGCGTGTATGTATGTCTCTATCTCTACGTGTAATAATATCTTTTGCGTTTTTTTATAATATATCTGCACAAACGAACGTTGAATTGGGTGGAAGAAAAAAGGAAGCAGATGAAGAGCCGTCCTGAAAAACCGTGTACTCACCACTGCTGCTGGTGGAAAGAGAGTGAGGGCTCTGGAAAGAGTTGCTGTGTTATTTCCACAGACTCCCACCGCCACCACCACCACCGCTGCTGCTGCTGCCGTAAAGTTTTGAAAGAACTATTGTTGCTGTTTCTGCTGCCGCTGCATCTAGTGATCTACTTTGCTCTCTCTCTCTCTCTCTGTCTGTCATGAGCTAAGCAAAAGTAAATCAGCGGTAAGTGGTATGATAGGTTTCCATAATGCAGTTACGATGGGAAAAGGCCTTTGTAAAAATCCGAGAAACTATTTTATTTGAGGGTCTATCTGTTTTTCCTGCTAGTGCCCCTTGTTTCTTTCTCTCTCTTTCTCTCTCTCTGAATCCTCCGCACTGCTCAGCCGTAGAAGTACATATACACATGAAAACCGACTGGTGTGACTAAATAGGTATACGCACACATAAAGAGCAGAGAATGATCTGCTGCTTTGGTGGTGTTTCTTCTGACTCAATGCGAAGCCTCCCTCTCTCTCTTCTTTCCTAAGCAATTAATGAGCACACGTTCAATGCAATGATGTAGAGTGGTGGAGGAACGGAGAAGAGCAAGCGAGAAGAGAGAGAGAGATCTCCTTGTGTGTTATCGTTGTCTCTTCGGAATGGTATTTAACACTCACTTGGTCCGCGCTATACGTACAAAGCTGAACTGTGGGTCATTAATGCTTGTTATTCACTTGAGAAACTTTTCCGGAGTATATCTTGCAAACATCACGTACATATTCCTGTCTACTTTATATACTCTCTCTTTCCTCTTGTCTCCCTAAAAATACTTAACTACTTTTACAGCAGCGTTTTGTACCTACCACACGACTCTTCTGGTGATAGTTTTCCTGAATATGTATCTATCTCTTCTCTTCTAAACGCAGTTCCTTTTTCTCTCTGCTTTTGTTATTTTATGCTTCCTTGTTGGTTACGAACAAGATTAACCCTTCGTATTCATTTTACGACTATGTAAATTCATTCTTAGTATGCATAACAACATAAAAAGGTTTTAAGACAAATGGCATTTTAATACGTGGTGAAAATGGCTGAAATTTTTACGATTCTTGAACAAAAAAAATATTATATAATGTGTGTGTAGTGTAGCAGGAGAAGCGGTAGTGGGATTCAAGTGGGCATAAAATAAACGCTTCCACATCGCAGCAGCATCTCTAGCATTTTTCCCCTCTAGAAAAAGATATCATATATTGAGACGTTATGTTTATATAATAGTAAGAAGGAGTACCACGTGGTTGGCTTTTGGTGCTGCTGCTGTAAACGGACTTTATTTATTGTCACATAAGCACACTAATAAACCGAAGCCTTTTGCATGTCTCCAATGATAATGGGAAATACCTTTATTTTGGATTTACAGCCAAAGAGTATTTACATTTGTAGCGCTTTTAAGTACATAGTGGATGATCGCAGTCATCACCTAATACTAATGTGTTTTCAGAAGAGATGCTCCAAACGCTTTCGGTGCAAGTAACCAAAGAGGAGAGAGAGAAAGAGAGATCGGGGTATTGCACAAAGGTTTTCCCTTGCTCCCTAAGGAGTCTTCAATAAATTACTTTGTGCAATGATCTAACTGAATAAGTTGTAGCGGAACGGAATTGTAGCACTGCTGCTTCTCCTACTGCTACTTCTAGGTATGACTATATGACTACTTTGGCTCTGGAGAAACAACACAAAAGGACCAAGAGTTGGGTTTTTAATGCCAGTTTCCTGTGTGTGCATAGGTATGGCTATGTGTACTGTTATTTTTGCCTGGAAAATAGCTGACGATGATGATGGTGACGACGACAAGGATGCTGCGATGCCGTTGTTCTTGAGTGAGTTTTCTATTGGGATGGGGACCAAAAAAAATACATGCTTATTCGACAATGATGAAAATCGTACTACTGGCAACTGGGAACGAGGGAAAAAGTGATGCAGTTGTTACTTCATATCATGCCATTCGATTTCATCGGTTGGTAAGTCGGTTGACCTGGTTGTCTACTACTTACTAACTTACTACTAAAATGCTGTTGTTACAGCTGCACATACTCCACCACTACCACCAGTTAGTACTTAAACATTGAGCACGATGTATGATATATATTATTATGCCTGTTATATGGATGTAGTATGGAAAGAAAACTTCCAGTGACTATTTAAAGTGAAGTTTTGTGAGAGAGAAAGAGAATAAGGGAGAGTTGATGGTTGTGTGAATGTGAACGTGGTTGATCCCCGCTCTGGCACATTTCTCTCTTGAAAAGAGAAATAGAAAGCCCAAAGGAACAAGATGGTAAAGTTACTGGAAAGTTGCTTGATGATGAGTGGAATATTTCCATTTACTCTGAATAATAATAATATGATACTCTATTTGTTTTGAGGCTAACTTGAAACTAGAAGTCAGAGAAGGAGAAACCAATGAACTTGAATGGAGTATAAGTGAACAAAGTGGAGGGAGAAGTGATTAGAGGGAGAGAGAGAAACCTTTTATATGTCTATTTACTTCCATCAAGTATTTGTGTTCTACACAACTTTATATTTTATCATTCATACACACACACAACCGTTTTCTACAACGATACAACCCTATTTTCTGGTACGGGCAGACAATATATACGGCACGCTCTTTGATGTTGTTGTCGTTGTCGTCGTCCTTCACTTTCTCGTAATGCGGATCTGGAAAAAATATATGTGTATCGTTTGATAAACTTCCAATTCTGCACATTAACGATCGCTTACAGTTACATATATACATATGCACATGATATTTAAATATTGCTTACTTCTTACCATTCTAGCTTTAGTTGTAATATTGACTGGGCTAATTAGCATCTGCACGTTTCCAGAATTTTTTTATCCACATGTCATGTATTCTAGCAGCACGAGTTGTGAAATGGAAACGTTGGGGGTAAATTGAGTCTGCGAGAGAAAAGCAGCAAGCTATTGTAGAGGAGGAATACCGGCTGTAATATCAACAAAGGCTTTACGGAGGCATGCTATTATGCTCTGCTGCACGCTCGGTATTGACAAGTGTAAACGATTCAACTCCAAAAAGTATTAATAAAGCCGACCAAAAAAGCTGAAACTCTGGGAAGGGTGGGGATTCTTCTCATTTCCTTTATGAATCAACCATTTGCGCCAATGAGTCAAATCGAATTTTGATAAATCTTTATTCATCGGAGATCATCATTCCGTATGCTCCTTTTTACACATCTGCCCTCGACTCTCTTATCTACGTACATCATTGAAATGACATGCAAAAGTATAATCGTCTAATATAAACTTGTATGCTTATTATTACATATAATTATATGGACAAAATGATTCACGCTTTCAAGCTCCTTGCAAGAATGAATCAATATAATGATCCTGATTTTGATCATATCGCATGGCTTCAGTCATTGCCGTTAATTGGCCAGTTTTTGTACCTCTGTTATGGGCGCCGTTTATTGGTGATGTGAGTATGAAGGTGCTATAACGGTGACAAGGTTATGTGAAGAGCAAGTGCTCCAATACAACTAGGTTCTTGCCTCGGGAGAATTCAGCGTCGTCGCAATAGGCGCACTGTGTCAGAACTAAATACAAAAATGACACATACTTGAAACTTTTTATTTGTAAAATGAAGTCTATGTCGATCATATATTATGTACACCCACAATGGGAAAGATCTTCAAACTACAAAAATTTTACGTTTTCTGGAACTAAATAAGATATCTAATAGAATCTTCAGCGAAAACTATTGTGAAGATGCCAGACCAAAGTTAAATTCGAACTCTTATTTTGCTTACTTCATTTATTGCATACCTTGCTAGTTCCGTAGACTATGAAATGCTAGCGTGTAGATTAGGTACACACATATAAATATGTTATAGGGTACATTTTCATGAAATTAGTTCCTATCGAAATCATTCTGGTATTTCAATAACAATAAATTACATAGGTATGTATTAATTTATGACAAAGAAAGACTGACGCACCAAAGTACCCGAGTTCATTTCCATTCTGCTAATTCTTTACAACTTTTTCCATTTAGAATGCATTATGCTCAAGAAGCGATAACAGTAAGGAAAATAATTAGAGGCATTTTTTTGTTCTCGTTAATTAATGCAAAATTAATGAATATTTGCATGTGTATTTTTGGTGTGTCTATGGCACATATACAACTTTCCCTTCAGTTATCATATCATCCAGATATCAAACTTCTGTACTGACTGCCATTGTTCGCATTAAAGAATTAAGTATCAAGCCAGAAGCAGTAAAGGGCAAAGCGCAACATTAAATTGGTGGATACTTTTGCCGAGAAATTGAATTAAGAGGGAGTACAACTTCAACTTTTAGAAAAGAGAGGATACTCACAAGGTGTTAAGCGTGCACGCAAACTTTCTTTTATTGTAATACTTTGCCGTTACACTGCGTTACAGAAAGACTCCGACGAATATCGCTTCTCCTGACTGAGTTAATACGACAGGCATACCACCACCGCTGCCGCGATTTCGAAAGCCATAACGAATATGCATTTGATAGTGGCTCTCTGGAAAGAGAAAGATGGAAAGAGGGAGAATGAGAAAGAGTGAGCGAGAGAGAGAGAGAGAGAGAGAAAGAGAAGAAAAAAAGAAGACCGAATGTGTATAAATATTATACTCGAATAGCAAAATTCACATTCTCTCCACTCTATACGCTCGCCAACATGATCTTTCTCTTTCCTTTCCTCTCATATCTCAGTTTCAACAACAAGGTACACACGCATATAGAGGGTAATTGAGAGCAAAACTGGCAATCTGGCACATAGTTGTGAAGCAAATCAAGGTACATAATAATGTACAAAGGAAAGTAAGTGGAAGACTTGTAGGCACTTACATCCTGACAGATTAAAATCAAACCACGAAAGCAAGCAGCTTAAGCTGTGTTGCCGTAACTGTATGTCTGTGTACATATATTATACAGTTGTTGTACTTGTACAACTTGTACCACCACCACCAGAAGAGAAGAGCGAAAGGCAGGCAGGCAGGGAAGCAGAGGCAGACTCACTCTGGGCTTTTGTTAATGTTGGAGGAAGAATGACGACAAGACAGAGAGCGTGAGTGTGTGAGAGTGAGAGAAAATGCTCTATCTACATGAAATACTGTCTCAAAACTCTCCAGCTTTTCCCATTGCATCACAACCACCATAGGACTACGACTAAAGTCCCTCTTTCTCTTCTCCAGTTTGCTCTGATGCTGCTTGCTACTGCTCTCCAGAAGAAGACTTTGATACATAATGTAAATCATACTTCGAAGTTTTTTGGCTGGTGCAGCTAATAGGGAGGGGAATACATGTGCTTGTAAATAACCATAACGATTGTTATAATACTAATGGCTATATTACACAGTGGTGCATTTAAAAATATTACATCTCTCTCTATTCTCTCTCCATTCTCTCTCTCTCTCTCGGTTGTTTGCTGCCTTTTTCGATGATGATGATGACGGTGATATTGATGAGCATAAATGTAAGAGAGGCCCATTTTGTTGCTAGGTTGACTAAGCCTTCTTTCGCAGAGAGAAGTAGCAGACATCACATCACATCTCTCTTGAAATGCCCGTCATCATCATAGCCCAGCCATGATGATGAAGATGAACCCTGATGGAAAGCAAAAAGCTTAAAGAGAAGAACAAAACCATTCAATTATTAATACGATGAGGGGCCCACTCACTACTGCTGCCGCTGTTACTGCTGCTGCTGCTGTTCTTTTCTCTTTTTTTGTTGCACAACAACCAGAGAGAGATATAAAATGAATGTAGATATTGAGTGACGGGAGGAACGATTTTCGGAACGAGAGAGAGTGAGTGACTAATGCTACTTTTTATGACGAGGCAAAAATAATGGTACACGCTCTCATTACACATGATTTATCCTTCCACTTGGTTTTTTTTAAATTGTTACTTCTGCCATGCAAGCATGGAGATAGTAGAAGAGTGCATAATTACAACCGTGAAAAAGAGACGAGACAATTCGTTCTGCTAGTGAAAAAAAAGGTTGAACTTTGTCATAAAGTTTATTTATAAAACTTTTTTTTCTAACTGAAGTGATGTATTAAGAAGAAAATATGGAGAATATTAGACGGTACTTTGATGTTCCTTGCCATGGCATATTGCAGCTCAGTATGAAATTAACAAGAATTATCAAAAAGTGTAGTCGGAGTCGTTTTAGTAGTCTGGAAAACATTTATCGATTTCAGAGAGAGAGAGAGAAGAAGAATAAAAGGGAATGATATAAAAGCTCCGGCTCACAGAGATTCGTTCGATATTTGTGCGACGAATAATAATGATAAATATGAATGCTTAATAGGGATGAAAAATAATCGATAATGAAAAGAGATCACCGTATGTATGTAGATATAATCATTCAATTACAAGCGAGCTGGAGTAGTAGTAGTAACAGATCGACGCAATCGAAACCCAGCAAGTGTATCCAAAAGATTCCCATGGCAAACAGCTTGTTCCTTCTAGTGATTCATTATTGCGTCGCTTATGACTTAATAAGAGAGCTACTTCATACTCATACACTCGCATGCTCTCAGTAGTAGCCTCACCGGAGCCCGAGAGAAAGAGAAGAGAGAGAGACAGAGAGAGAAAAGGAAGGAGAGAGAGAGAGAGAGAGGATAAAGGATATGAGCTACGGGAGGAGGAAAAACATGGTGCTGAACCACAGCATCACTTAGTAAATCATAAAGGGTGAAACTCGTCTCCTTTCATAGAATTTCATCCGTCTGTTAGTTACGAAATTTAGCACAGAAATGGCTGAAAGAGCAACACGAGAACGACAAGCATCCTGCTGGATGGAACTACTAGAGTAGTAGTGGTGGTGGTATTATAAGTGGATGGAGAAAGACCAAAAGAGAGAGAGAGAGAAAGACGGAGAAGAATAAGAAAGAATAAAGAAATGGGTGATTAATAGGAAGAGAGAAAGAGAGAGTAGAGAGGCGAAAGGGAAGTTACAATGACGATGAGGACGTTCCTATATGGAATCTTTCTTTTTACTCTTCTTCTTCTCCACATGCATCGCTTGTTGTCTTCTTCATCTCTCTCGCACTCTCTCTCTCGCTCCTTTGTCTACTTAAGCTTTGTATCCACCACCACCACCATCAGACCTGTATAATGTTATGATGTGTTGAGCGTGTACTTCTGCCGCTTCTATTACTATAACTGCCATATACTGTCTCATTCAACCTTCCACGAGAACTACTTTACTGCTACAACGGAATCGTTACAATCCACCGAATTGTGAGAGAAGATGAAGAGAAGGCATATATATTTATATGTAATGGAAAAAGCATGATCATAGTTTTTGTAGGAAAGTCGTTTCTCAATTGTACTCGTTTTGTACAAAACATCTTGCTGTATGTGTGTGTTTGTGATGATGTTGACGACGACGACGACGAGGACGACGATGATGCTTACGTAAAATATATATACAAATGGGAGGGGGCATCTCTACAATCATCAGTGTAGTTAATGTGTATATCATCATCTCTCTTGTCTACCTCAATGTGAAAACATAGTCCCCTGACTGAATCAAGCAGGAATGGTGGTAGCAAGTAGTTGTTGTGGGAGTCGCATCAGCAGAAGAGTGAGTAGCAAGGGTAACTAGTAGAAACAGTTTGTAGAGAGAGAGAAAGATAGTGGAAGTATTGATTTATGGTTAGCAGCAAGCAGCACCACAATACATGCTGGTAAAGGAGGAAAAGAGAGAGAGAGAGAGAGAGAAAGAGTAGCTATATGTATCCATCCAAAGTGCATTGAATGAAACCTATTAGGGAATCTAAAAGTCAGCGAAAATGTGTGTTCCCCTTCTTCATCTTCTTCCACTTCCACCACCACTCTGCCACTGCTGCTTTATCCCTAAGCAACGAAAAATGTACAGGAGAAAGAGAGAGAGAGAGAGAGTATAAGCTTTAGTGCTACTTTTCCTCCATTTCTGTTGCTGCTTTACTGCTGCTTTTTATTGTGAATGTGATGTGATTGTGATCATGGATGATATTATAACGGTGTACTTGTTAGCTCACAAGCGTCTCTAATTTTGCTCTCTAGTGCGTTTCACTATCTTTTTCTCTCCTACTTTTCTGCCATCCCATCATCGTTTTCATCATCACAAGAGTATCTCATTAAAAGGAGCTGTCGCTCCCCATTCAGGCCTTCATTTCGTCCTTATGCTATACATATACAGATATATAGAGAGCTCCTGCTACTGCTATTCTGCTGGTTTTCATGGATGTGGAATAGTTTTTTGAGTGTGTCGTATGTCATAGGAATGGATGAGCGTTTCGTGCTAGAGATGCGGATCAGGATGATGAGAGTGTAGCCAGTTTACAACCGCAGCAATCACTCAACTGATAATCTATCGAGTTGAATGGGCAATGAACAGCTTTGTTGCTCTCTCCGTTATTACAAAAACACGGGCGGAAAAAAGCTGCTGAAAACGATCCTTTTCTTTCTTGTAATATGGTCATTATTATTTTTTTAGCTAGGCTATATAAATTTTACATGTGCGGGGCTTGTGGTGTGGCGATGGCAACATGAATGTACATGACATGCTCACACAAAGTGGCGACCAAAATTATTTCATTGGTGGAGACAATCGCAAACTGTTAGGTAATGTGAGTATACATGTTTGGTTTTGGTAATGTGTTTTAAATGAAAAGCTACATACATAAATTATCTAGGTATATAAAATGTGTAAGTGTATATAAAAGTTTCGTTAAAAAATGTAATGACTTATGATGAATAGGACTTTGTCCATTGAGTAAGTGGTAACTAATGCTTAATGTCAAAAGTAGAAGTCGAAAGGTGAGTAAGTAAGAACAAGTTGGCGTTTCTAATTTCCTAATTTAAGACATAATTGAAACATTCGTCCTGCTAATAGCGTTTTATACCCCGAGTTTACAAATGACGACACGTACTTGTCTGAATTATGTATGTGATGACGCAATGTCTGTAATTTCTTAAACATGACATAAGGCTTGATATTTCAATTGATGTAGTCATTAGTGTAACCGCTTTGTATAGAGCCTTTCATCAGTCTTGTCGATAATTCGCACATCACAACATACAACCACGACGAAGCCACAAAAGCATGAGTTTATTTGGCGTTTCCACACTTTCACACTGTTTTATGCCAAATTGCCTTTATGGATTTCTATACTCTATTTTTCACACATTTACGGTATCAGCGCAGAATAGTAAATCCACGCATTTTTATAAAAGCAAACAAAAATAGTATGTGAGTTGAGCTGTACGTGAGCTGAAGAGAAATCCGAAACCCGCAGAATGCATGGTTTTTCTTTTCTCTTGTTTGTCTTTGTATAAGTGGACTATCAGTTACGTGGGTGTTTGTAGCAGAATGGATGGAAAACTGGGGCACGTCGAGTTGAGAAGCCATCGTCTGCATTATTTAATGGAATTGTTTCAATTTTGTTCAGCAAGCTTCTTTGATATCTTTTACAGTTACCTGTAGATTACAACATCAACACAATCTAGGTTTCAATTCTTCACGTTATGCATTCTTTTAATAATAAATATTAAACTTACATAAACTATGAAGTAATTGAGATACATTACAGAACATTGACAATTATAGTTGTTATTTTCCCAATTACTGTTAACTTTCTATTGTACATTTCCAAAATCCTTGACACCATTATAATTTTCATTTTGACGGAGATGTTGTCAGGTACGAAAAGCCAAATAATTATCATCTATTCACTTAAAATTGCTAATTAGGTTGCTAATTTCATTTGCCCCTTCTCAGCAGCAGATTAGATCGGTCGAATTGCTTTATTAATTAGTCGTGCTTACCTGTAGCAGATAATTAGGCGGTTATGCGGATGCTGAACTAGACGAGATCATTATGGCCTGACACACACGAACTCACAATATATCTAAAAATAACAATCTAGCATACCTGCATATGTAATGCCTAGTTTTACGCATATTGAATGCCCTGATTCGCGAAAATACTTTTAATTGGTGAAAATATGGAAGTTTTATACTTTTGCATGACAGAATAAATGCTTGGATATTAATCATTATCCGGAGAGGCAGTTGTTGAAATGACTCGACTTCAATACATTTCATCTCAATTCTTTCATATAAATCATTACTAGTTGATGTCTACTCCTATTTTTAAATACATCACAGCTCAGTTTTTACATGGAATTGAAACTTATTTTCTCGTTAAAATTTGCTACATGATTAATTTTATACTTATAATTTGCTCTTCGGATAATAATGAATTGAGTTCATTAAGTCGTGTCTGTGACTATCTATTTTGTATCTGATGTCAGAAGGGTATATAATATTTCCTCACATTTTTAGATTCATTTGTTCAGCGATTTCTTTCCATCCTGCTTAACATGAAAATAACTGCATAATATCTTATATTTGCTTATACTTAATTCCACACAGTAGTCTTTAAATACAAGTACTTAAAGAAA
The DNA here is from genome assembly GCA_004115045.4 of Sinella curviseta. NCBI lineage: Eukaryota > Metazoa > Arthropoda > Collembola > Entomobryomorpha > Entomobryidae > Sinella > Sinella curviseta. Next base: position 34,230,466 of record CM065489.1, read on the forward strand.
CGATTACAGGATTATCACACTGTAATAGGTAGTTACACTACTCTTTTGTTTGTCAATCTTCGTGGTATGAAATGGAACAATGAAGGATTTAACTCCATCTTTGAACAGTCCAGTTCCAAAAGAAAGCGGACGAAGACTGAAAGGTACAGCTTATGCAATATCTACAAAACTGATATGGGAGGCCTCGAACAGATTGCCAACGTACTCTGAAGACTCACTAGCGTTTAGTGTCCCGATGGTTTCCCCTTTCTCCGACAGATAGAGAAAACGGGGTCGTTTCTGAAGGTAGTGCTACTCGCCAGCTCTATTGCATCGAATGGGCAAATACGTGTCTGCATTATGCAATGCGCCTAATAATAATATGCATTAAAAAAGGAATGTTTCGCACGAATGGAGTACCGAGAGTTGATTAAATCTATGTATTTATAAATAATATGATACATGTAAATGAATGTACGTGTGAAGTGACGCCTTTTTTACATCAGAAGCATATCGTTCAGAACTGAAGTATTGGTTTTTAATCCAAATACACTAAATTAAATTAGCACAGAATTTTCAAGAGTTAAATTATATCTGACTACGTCATACTAGAAAGTCGTTAAAAATGTTGTATAAATTGTGCTAAATCATGAAGACAAACTACCACGTATTTTGATTTGTAAAACAATAATTTTTAACATCAGCATTTAAAAACCATTAAACAGATTAAATCATTTAATTTATTCTGCTTTTCATATGCTTTATTAATTAAGAATGACAAAAAAGACCAAAATGCATGCATCAAAAATTTTTGGTTTTTAACAAAAATGATTTGGTTTCAGGATATTGATATTTCGACGAGACTGAAATAAGTAAAAATGATTGAGGCCAAGGAGCCAAATCCGTCATCCGACAACTTGGAGCTCATGGTGAATGAGAAAAAAATAAATGACCTTATCTTCAAATTTAGTTCAGTAAAGAATTACATTGAAAAATTTATTTTCTTTTTTATGTACATTGACATTGTTGTGGGTTAACTTTTCGTTCTACTAACTACCCCCACAGTATATTGTAGTTTGTCTATTCTAATATGTGTACATGCCCCATTTTTCATGGGCACTAAATAACATGCAATCTATGTTATGCATGGTTTTCAGTCCTCCATCAGGCCTGACTCTTCGAAGATCAGTTGTGTTATCTGTTCAACGCTATTGCTCCTCATTACGAGGTTAAAATACTATCGTATTCGTTTTTTTTGTGACTATAAACTATTATGTAATTCTTCTTGTAAATGCTTTTTGCTAGGCTACCGGATATTTTCGTATAGTCTCCAGCATATATGCTTACTTTAGATTATGTCTAAAAAGGAAATTTTTGGATTGGGCCGTCATTGGTTTCTGCGATCAGTGCTGGAAGAGGATGGTCTTTCGGGCTGGTCTTGATCCACCACTTGGGGCATTTCACGGAGGAATGTCATGAAGTCCGACGGCGACCTTTGGATGTCGGGCAAAACTGGGAATTTTGGTGGAGCTGCGTGGCAACACTCCGAGCATTCTGCTTTACGAAGTTTTTCCAGCTACAAGAGAGAAAAAAAACAGTTATCATCACAGCTCGTAACAATATAGATATAACTGCTTGAGATTCAAATTTGCTATGTCAACAATTACCTCTATTAAATACTCCACTGCTGACACCAAATTACGACAAACGACGTGTCCATCCTTCGGAGATCCGGCGGTATTGGCCGTCGTTGATCGTTTGCCTTTCACCCATTCCCTGGTAAAGGTAATCTGTTGTGGCAATGAATGAATGAATAAAATTTAGTTTTAGTTGCTAACAAAGATATGAACGCACAATAATTAACACCTTGCACAGTTTACTGACGACACAAAAAGGAATGTACCTGAGCTATGGATGCAGACACAAACACCAGAAGTAAGAAGAAGGGAGTTACTTTCATTTTGGCGACTATTTTCTATCACAGAAGCTAAAGCTAAAAACGAAAAATAAAATGTGCCGGAGGTTTCTCTCGCCGTTGATCAAGTTTCCCGATAATAAGAAACTTTTTTGCTTTCTCTCACCACTGATTCAAAGATGAGATGGAGTTCAAGTGACACCTTAGTCTGCGGCCCTCGGTGCTTTTATAGTGAGCCAGGTCTGTCCTCCACTTTCGAATTCCATAGCAGAGTGGGTTTTTTGGCCTTTCAAGTCAGGAGAAACATTACCTAGTAATAAAAATATATATGAAAATATATGCTTCTAAGAAAGAATAGTAAGTAGGTGACTCATATCTTTTATTATTCAACAGGCATTATTTTAATCCAGGTGTTTTGAAATTGAAGTCGTAAACAATTCATTCAGCTTGAAGTGTGTGAACTTTCTCTGCTTGTTTGTCACCATTTTCCGGAGGCGACACTCTCCTTGATTATTGGCATTCAGATCCAGTACTTTTCACACAAACTCGAATGAATACATGTTTTAAGATGAGAGATCATCTTATTTTAATGTAAGGATAAGACATGATTAGAATTAACACTACGGACAAGAGGGACTGCACGAAGTGTCCACAAAAGCATTCTAAATCAAACGTGTTCGGACATCAGAGAGAAACTGCATACGTCGCTCCCAATGATGCCCCCGTGCACGTTTGCATAACGGTCTCAGAATCTCAGAGGTCCAAACGGGACAGGACCACACGAGCAGCAATGCTCCTTAGCGTATTCACATAGTCGGGGCGTTGTGAGACAAGTAGATCACCTAGCTTGTTGTGGTCTGCAAATAAGTAGCCACTGTGTGGGAGTAGTTCTCCTTGAAATAAATTTGGTTGAATGATCTTCAGTGACACGCATATTTAATGCAGCAGCCACATCGCTTGCACGGTTATGCATAATTTTGCATAAATCCTCCCACGCAATATGTATCACATTGCGATTTTATAGTGTACTGTTAAATTACGTAGGTATTACATTTGAATGGTTTTTAGCTTTACATTTTCTCAAAAAGTCGTAAGCCAAAAACTTTTCCATTAAGCCGTATGGAATATAATATACATACACCTTTCAGGAACTTACATAAACAAAGCATAATCCTAAGAAGGGGAAATGGCAAGAGATGTAGCCGTTGTGGTAAAGAGGAGATTCAGTAGCGTTGTTGTTTGTTGGAATGCTAGCTGGAGGAAGTGAAATTGATACAGTAATTTTTATCTGATGGCATGTAGGAGGATTGGATGAGCAACGCTATCATCTTACTTTGGTAAGCCTCACGTCTCTCACAACAACAAAAATACCTTGTTGAGTTTAAAGTCGTCTCTTCCCATGCATGCTGGCGGTGGTGATAACTATTTAGAGAGAAATGGCTCTCGTAAAGTCAATGAATTGAAGGTGAGAAAGATCATTCATTTCCATTGAACAAGACAAATTGAGTTCATTGCTGATCTTTGAGGGAGAGAGAGAGAGAGAGAGTAAAAGATGAAATCATTCTAGTGTAAAATCGATCTTTTGAGAGAAACGGTGCTGTATTCATGTTCTCCTTTTGTCACTCTTTTATGACTCGTGCTATTAGGCTTCTTCTTCAAGCAACATTTGATCCTTCCAATATTCCGAAATGTTTTCATCGTTTGTCCACACAGTAGCATTCGTTACCGTGTCCCTAGAAAAAATGTATACGCAGCTGGTCTTTTCGCCTTTTTCTTTGTACACTGTCATTTATTGCCATTTAAACATCTCAAAAGAAGTCAAATGGACGCATGAACTGAAATTATTTTTTTTGTTGATCTGCAGCGCTCTGTGCTCTGAAAACGTCATCAATGAACACACAAAGGTCATATCATGGTAGCTAATAAGGTATTTAGCAGGAGTAACAAAAATCCTAAACAAAAATGCTTGCTGTTACTTCAAGTGAACAAGATGCCTTTTGTGGCCTACGCTAAATACCCACTGCTCATATTATTCTTCTATTATTTATTGACTATTTAAAAACTCAAAGCGCAAGCAGTACAGAATGTCTTGAAGAACACGTGTGTTCTCTCTCTCTCTCCGCATTGCTTCAAATTTGTCATCTTTTACAGATACATTGTTCATTTTTCCAATTTTCGGCCTAAATAACTTTTAACCGTAGCTCTAATTCAATGATATGATGATAATAATATGAGGAATGCTTTAATGGAGGAGAACGTGCTACTGGAAACATTCACTGTTTCCAGTGAGCCGCATGATATCATTCTGCAGCTGGTATAATACTTTTTTTGTAATAGGCAATATATTTGGTACGTGTATCCGCTATTGAATATATCTGACAAAGATTCCCTCGGTCAAGTTGTTTAGCACTTTTTGATTTTATTTTACAATAAACTGTATCAACAGTTGATGGAAAACGTAAAGAATAGATAAAATTATTTTGTTATTTCAAAGCACAGTTTCTTTTGTTGCTGTGTATAGCATAATATAGTATTAGTAGGCATCATTGCCGTTTGATAGGTAGTATTATATGTACATAGTGTGCATATGTTGTGCATATATGTACATTGTCAATTGTGATAGTGATAAACTCTGTAATAAAGTACCTTTGCCTCTATTCCCGGATTCTCATCTCATCGCAAACAACATAACAGCGTAAGCCATAATAATACTTTAAAGTCAAGGCTGCTTAGAAAAGCATAATGTCGGTATTATTTTTATATACGTACAGACAGATTGGAGCGGACGAGAGCTGTGAATTCCTAAAGCTGAAAATCATAGGGAGCAGGTTGCGCTGCTCGAGAGAGAATGAGGTTAAACAAACATTAAGCTCTCTGCCATTCTAATGACTCGAAGGTGTGTTGTATCTATCTTTTCCACTAATACTTACGAAAGATATTTTTAATTAAGAATATAACAGCTTTCGAGCAATTTGCAGTTCATTTGAAATTAGTGTTTGATGAGTTGGATAATGCAGGGGATATACCACCACCACCACGTAGTAGCGCATAACAATTATACCCACCAACAAAAAGGAAAAGCAATGGCTCCTAAATACTTACAGTTTTCTTCTTCTTCTTGGTTCGCTAAGCTCATTGTATCTTCGTTACAAAGCATTTCCGCAGTGCATATAAATATTAGGTATATATCTGGATGTGGTCGTGGTGGTGGTTTTTTGGTTACCAAATCGTCTTCTTCTTCGTCTTGTTGGCTTGGCTAGGGAAAAAATTCAGGTCCCTGTTCTTTAAGTTGCTAATAAATAAAATGATTTTGAGTTGTGCTGTGCCACACAGCAAACATGGTCTTCATTTTCAACAAGCAGGAGGGAGACAGAAAAAAACGAGTACAACAGAATATCGTTTTTAGTCATCATGTTCATTCTGTAAAAAAGGCGTTTCGAGCAAGAGTAAGACGAGCCATTGGGAAAATAAGGGCGACTATGTAGTATATCGCACATTAGTTGCTTATCATCATCAGCACCATCATCATCATCGTTATCATCATTTTCTTTGAGATTGCATGCATGTCGTAATAAAAAGCGATGATGATGATAGTCTCTCCTCTCTCTGTGTCTGCAGACAGACACCCACACACAATATATGTGTATAAGTGCAGTAGTTGTCACGGTAGGAACAACAATAAGAGAGTGTAATCAATGTATCAAAAAACCGCATCCACACATCTTTGAGTAAAGAAGAAGAAAAGAAAGCACTATGAAATGTGCTTATAATGAGTCTCCATTGTCCCATTTGGGAAAACTAGTATTTGAAAAGTCGAAACTCTTCTTCAGCCCATTAACTCCACCCTTGTGATGATTATGCTGCTATACCATTTATCTCAAATTACTCTTGTGGCATTAACCAGGCTGTGCAGCTGTGTGAATAAGATGCACAGAATCGTCATCATTATTATCCCTCTATGAATTCGACTCAACTTTTACTGAATCCTTTTTGATGGGACTTCTTGCTGGCATGCAGGCATGATGGGCTTACTTACTTTTCTTCCGCTTCCCACTAGCTGCTCAACACACATACTTACTTGCCATATGCAAGCATTTTACCTCCATCTCTCTCTCTCTCTCTCTCTCTCTCTCTCTCTCTCTCTCTCTCTCTATTTCACATCGGTTATATTTGAAACACGCGAAAAACGAATGGAGAACGGAAGAAATAGTAAAATGTTGATTACTATTCAGCACTACTCCAACAACCAGTTTCCTTATTGTTCCCTGCCACTATAGAGTAGTGGTGGCGAGAGGACAGTGAAATGTGTGTGCGTACAGCAGTGGACTACTAGCACAGGCTGCTGAAATACTAGTGCCAAACTTTGTTTTCCTAAAGAGAAACGGGTTACTACTGATTCTCCGACAGAGAGTCCAAAATGCGTATTTTTGGCCAAAGTATTCCGGCACAGAGTAGTGGTGTATCCTCCAAAACTAAAACCATCTTCTTATATGCTCATTACATATTAGTTAAATTCAAATAAGCTCCATTCTCTCCATCTCGCAATCCGTTGTAGATCCTAAATTACCTGCTGTAGTAGTTTATTATAGAGAGGAATAATACGACACGAAACCACAAGCCAACTTTCTGTGAACATAATCGTCGTCATTATCATCAGTTTGCTCATCGTCATTCTCCTACAATAATATCGTTTGCTCCTTCTTCTTCTTCTCCCTCTTTCTCTATCTCTCTCTCTCTATTTCAACTTAACTATCATTTTAATTCTTGTCATTTTACCTTGGTTCTGTTCTATGCTAGCTTAGCCTTTTATTTTCACTTTGAAGGATATACCTATGTATACGTATAAGCTTTCATTGTCCTTTGCATTTAATATTATCTACACAATTATGATGTGTAACAATTTGATTATTTTTTATTATTACTTCACACAAGATTTTGTTCTGTCCTCGCAAAAGAGAAGAAATAAAATGCAGATTCATTAAATTCTATGAGACCATGGACTTTGAGTCAGTCACCCATTTAAAAATAGACAGGTTTCAGGTTAATTTTTAGTGGTTCCACTAATCCTTAAGCGGCATTATTCCTTCTTCATGAAAGAATGAGTTGACCATTTGTGATTACGTTGCAATAACTAATGTGTCGCTTTTGAAATGATGAATAGACAAGACTAAATTTCAAGCATATAATGACCGAAAATCGCTCCCTACATCACCGTATATTCATTCATCATCATCGTAATAATAATATGATAGCCATGTATTCAAGACGATGTTTGCCGTAGTCTTCGTTGTCGTCTTCATGACGACAACAACAAAGTAAAGTAGGTAGGTATGCATGCACATTATTACGGACAGTCTGAAAAGAAACTAATAAATGTATATATTATATCCTTTTTTCATATCAGCTTTATGATTCCTTCATAATAATAATAGTAATAATAATGAATCATGTACGGTTGAATGTTACAAAAAATGTGATCATTAAGACTCATCATGCATCCGTCTTCTTTTCAATTTATTAATTTGAAGGCTCATTGTACAAAATTAAGCTATAAGCTGAAATGTTTGATGATGATGCTAACGATGATGACCATCATTGAGTAGTGTGTAATGTAATACTGTTAAATTCATGAAGTACACACACAACAAATCTATTCACTCCTTGATTTCATGTTTTTTTTATATTTTCACTTTGTATTCAACAGCTACATACATACATCCTATAGATGGCAAATGCGATTTGTTCATTACCTGGATTTGGATTCTTGTACCAACATACCAATAAGCCATGCAATGCTGTACACTTACTTGGTTGATGTAGGCATATCATTCTCTCTCCGAAACTGTAAAGTAATAAAAATGGGGTAACCAAGTAACCAATACATATCATGTCCATACTCACCATATAATTTATAATGCATTATAATAAAAATGTTGCATTATTTGTGACGCAGATATCGTTGGAGCGAGGAATAAATACGTAGATAAATAAATAAGCAATTGGGGAGAGGTGTACAATTTTGCCTTGCTGCCGTTTCAGCCTCTCTGCAACTGCTAAACTCTAGTACACATTATTATTCTGTTTCACTGTGAGGGATTCCGTCGCACGGTGCTCTTCGGAATGAAAATCATGGGATTAGTCTCAATCATCGTAATGTAATGCGTTTTCGTTTTGTCCCTCGATTCTTTTAAGAGGTGAACAAAAAGCATGCAGAGTGTAACTAACTTAATATTGTTATTAATAATATATGGGTTCACTCACTCACTAAAAGACCAATATGTCTGTCTATGACGGCTTGTTGTTATTATTATTATTATTATGAGGTATTATAATACGAGAGTTATTAGTTGGCAGCAACACACAGAGGTGTTTTGTGTATTATACCATTAAATAAGCTTATTAGCTTCTTGCCTTTTCCCCGTCCATTTTTTTTCTTCTCGGCTCATTGTTCGGACCTCTTTTTCAAACCATTTAATAACATTTGCTGGTAAAAGGAACGCATATCATCGTTCCACACAATGCAATGATCAGACTGTATGAGGATGTGAAAAATCGACGATATTATACACTGTCGTGTTATATGTACTGCGTATTTATTATGAGTGCGTAGAGCGGACGACGCACATTCACTAATCAACATAATGTTGTTGTTCAGCTTTTTGCTTTCAAAGTCAGTAAAAAGTATTTCATTTTATTAACTTTCTGTATTAGAACAGCGTAGAATTGAAGGAACAGAAATGCATGGAGTACCAAGGTGCAGATGGACTATTAAAGCACTACAAAACTTCAAGTCCATTTGTCGTTCATTAAAAATATTAATTAGCCACTGCATTGACGGTGCTAAAAATTTACCTGGACGACTAGCTGTGGGACGTCAATTATGTCATCATTCATAAATTGAGTGCCTACTTAAGCGACTGCAATAGGATTTGGTGCTACGGAATTCCACACGGATTTGTAATCAGTCATTGTAATTATGCTCAAGTCAGTATCAAATTTCATTGTGAATGTTTGTATTGCATCTTTTAATTTGTATAATATTCCAGACCGTCCGACACTGTCATCCTTATGCATGTACATTGTGGTATGTCAGAGCGGACAAACGAATTGAAAATTTTACTCCTTGAATTTTTGCAGCTGTACATACCTATCTATGCACAATGTTTTCAATTCTCTATTGAGTACAAATTTTTTCGTTGAATAAACATATTTAAGCATTCCAAAATAAAAATATTTAATTTTCCTTCAAACAAGCTATATGGATGAAGCAACAATGGACGTGTAGTAAAGTAATAGGATAATGATGACGATGACAATGGCAGTAATAATCCCAGTCTCTCTGTTTAACTCTGAAACTCTCTGAAGGTACTTTGAAATATACATCCTTTGTCTTGCTTGTTTCATCTCACCTTATTCCGGACTTGACTCTGAGGGAACAATTTGTCAATCGGATTAGTCACCATGGTGTGTAAAAAGACCCTTTGATAATGCTCTATTTATACTACTTATCCATTACCGTTTAAGAATGCAGGCAGTCAGCAAGAAGACCAACAGTTTCATGTTTCATTGCTTTTCTAACAAGTAGTTCATATCACGTTCTAAGTACCCCCATGCATTAGAAAATAAATTAAATGCACACATGAACTATCCATGTCGTCGTTTAAACATATTTTATGCCTATGTTCTTATAAGCTATATCGTTTACAGGTATGGTGGATGCCATTAAAGTGAGCAGCAGTTTCAATTTGTGCATAAGGTATAAGAATAAAAATGGTCGGGTCTGCTATATACATACATGCAGGTATGTAGTGGAGTAAGAATCCGTAGAGTTGGGCTAATAGTCAGTCTTTCTGATAATATTATCCTTGAATTTTCACTCATTCATTTTTGCTACATGCGCAGACACAAAAGAGAGGAAATGCCTTTATTACTGCATCATTTAAGGGATATTACCTTCTTTCATCCATTCACTGCTCCTCTATTCTCGTCCTCTACACAAAAGACTGGCTGAGACAGGGGTCAATATCCATCAGACTGCTTGGCACCTAAGTGACAAATTTTCAGAGAGAGAAAAAAAACGCTATACATTGTTGCACTGTTGTGCATGTTGGCGATGATGAATTGGAATTGATCACTGGTGGTGGTGCCCAACGCACAAACTTGCTACTGCGATGTACTTTTATTAAATACCTTTCCTATTTTAGTTTCTATCAAATAAAGAATGATCCGAATGTAAAGAAAAGTTAACGGTCGAGATTAACTGTGAGACAAGCATAATATTTTTCAATTAAATTAAAACACCGTCCACTGTTTAATAGAATTTGAAATTAGTTCACATGGGTATACACTTATGCTGCACATTATCATCGCATCATTTCATTCTGCTAGATTAATTCATCAATAAATATTTTAGCTTTCAACAAGTTATCATATCTCTAGTTACTTTTACACATGTATAAGTAATATAATTAGGTAAGCCAAAGGTCTTCACTGTAAATGTAGTGTTTCCAGTAATCAACATCGGCAATAATAACTGGAGTGTGAAGCAATATTCTATATTGCTCGATGTCGTCCTATTTACTACCTGGTATTGCGTAGGTCCTGCAATGTATCTACTTGTTTGTTTTGTGTGTAAACTTGAAAGAAAGAAAAACTTTCTATTTGATATGAACAAAGTGGTGAATTATTATTTGTTACGTGCGATGTCACTGACGTCTCTCCACTCTTCTCCCACTTTTCTTGGGCATTGTGATATGGCCAAATAAAATATGAGTGGGACCAGCTGCAAAACAGAAGTGAAAATATCTCATATATGCTAAATCTCCCGAATATTTTTATACTCTCTCCTCCATCCAACGCTCCTTCCTAGCTTCCTCTCGCTCATTTCAGTGACTACTCCTAGTTCCTCCGCAGGAAAAAAGGAACATTGTGCCATCTTGCTGTTCCAGAATGCGTGCATACATCTTTAATATCGCAGCCAGGCAGCACAACAGGGTCTTGCATGGATTTATATTCTTTCTCCCTTTTCCACACACTACTCCCTCTCTTACCTAATAATAATGACTACAAACAACCGACAATTCGTTTCAAGACGATAATATGCGCACATTCCTCCATTTCCTCTCCTCTTCATTTTCACTTGCAGGCGACTTTAAAACTTGTATTTTTTGGGAATAAAACGTAAGACATTTACAAATCTTTAATGTGCTCGATTTCTTTTGTGTCAAAAGAGTGTAGCATTTTGTTTGTTTTGTTGTTCCTCCAATTTTCTTGCTCATAAAGTTAAACATATGTCGGCAACTCGAATGGCTATATATTTTTTTGCAAGTCAACATAATAGGTAAAGTGGTGGTGGTGATGGTGCATGCATGTCTTGTTGTTTAGCAAATTCCTTCGGATAAAGCCATAAGATACTTAAGATGCATCGTTATTTACTGTCAACACACCGACTAGGTTGCATTGAAGGCATCATTTTTGCTCATTTGTTCTGAAAAGACGCTGGTTCACATGAATCATGTTGCTATATATGCACATATTACACACTTATCATGCTCATTGTACTATTTCTCCTCTTGTTTCAGTTTCAACCAAAAACAGGACTTTTTGTAGGCATACTTTGAGGCATTTTGTTAGAAACAGAAAGTGATTTGCTCAAACTCGATGGGCCCAGTCTGCATTCCCGTTTTAAGCAGTAGGTATATATACAAAGTCTGATAAATCATGTGCCAGAACATATAAATATATGCATCAAGTGAGTATAAAGTAGTGAGTAGGCATGTTCACTCATATTTTTTTTTACAAAGTAGCACTTCATGAAATAAAATATGCCGTGAAAAATGTTTTTTAAAAGTATAAAAACAGAAGCAGCAGCAGCAACACTGGTGCAGTGTTCAGTATAGCGCTCTCGTCGTAGATCATGATAAACATGTGAACAATTCTGAAATGGTGCGGAAAAAATGACGATACGATGAGATTAGAGGCTTTTTTGTGATACCTTTGAGAGGCACGGACAGCTCATCATCATTTTTACAAGGAAGCGAGAATCTAGCGTAATTTATGTATTTATATTATGTAAAGTAAAAAAAACTGAAAAAAATGCTTTCCTAGATACTCTAAAAGGTTCTTTCATTTGTGCATATACTATAATATACAGATATTACTATATAATATGTATTCAGCCAGCGTGTTTAAAAATGTCGTTTCAAACTGCAGCCAAAATGGTATATTATGTACATTTTTAGTAGTCGAATAACAACAACGTCAAGGGACGTGGATATAAACTTTCCTTATGCATTATCATACACCATCCCGCGTCAGTTCCTTTCTCAGGAGAAAAAAAATGCATGGGGCCGTTACATTTTGTAGCGTACAAGTGGGTATCATATATAAAAACATAAGCAAGCTGAGCAAAATATCCTGGATTTTCCCCTGATGATTGATATAATCTATTTATTTCAGCTGCTGAAAACATAAACCTTCATCTATCACTCTAAATACGACGAAAAGGCATCATCATTGCCGAATGACAGTATGAACTGATTTACATGGAAAATACTGAATGCATACCAAACTTGGTAGCTCTCTTACAAGCATTGCTTCTTACTAGTAATGTTATGTTTAAACAATACACATGTTTAAACACGTTTTAAAACGTTTATTTAAACATGTGTATACATTTTTGAATACACAAATACAGTGCACACAAAACGAAAAATAAAAAAACAATTGTTTTTACCAATAAACAAAACAATAAACACGTTTTAAACATGTGTATTGGAACGTTTATTTTCCTTTACATCTTAGTAACTTTTCAAGTACAATCAACTTTTAAACAATTACACCCACATTTCCGGATACTTAAAAGTTTGTCATCAAGAGTTATAAGTCAGACAATGTTTGTGAACTAACAGTAAGATATTTGGAGAACGTCTTAAATCATATTATGCAGCTCCAATGTTTCTTGTGGACGTTTTTTCAGTTCAACGAATAAATGAACTGGAATTTTCAGTGAAAATTTAAGTGCTACTGCTTCTAATTAATTCAAAGTTTCCCACTTTTTAAGATCTTTACCTGTCATTTTCTAGTATTCATCAAATATTTGGATTGTAAATTGAAACCTAAGAGTTGTTTGCACATAGCGGTCATATTATTTAATAAAATAAAGTTTCCGTTTTGATGTAATCAACACCAAGTTAATAAACAAAAATAAACGTTTATTTATGTTTATTCACAAAAACAAAACGAAAATAAACAGATCTGGGGCAAAAATAAACAGATCGAGATTTTTTGAAACATTTACGCAAAAAACAAAACAAAATATTTGTGTATACACATGTGTATTTTATAACATTACTACTTCTTACTTATCAAAAAATCGAGTAGTTCTGGTCGCAAATTGTAGTCAAAATAAAAATTGGTATGTCTTCAAGTTCAAATACGATTTTATAAACTTTATACGAAATCATAGTATAAATTACATGGACAAATAAAGAAATCTATGAAATGTACAGTTGGAACGCAAACAAAGGAATCTTTCTTGAAACGTTTCTTTACTTTTATCAGGTATTGGGTTGCAACGATGTCATAGTTTGGTAACCTCTATTACACAGCATTTAACAATAAGTGTAGTTAGTATGCAAACATGTTGCCGTGTTGCCTATTTGTCTTCGACGTCGTGTTCAGTTCATTCATCACACAATAGCGATTTGTAGCGATTTTTGACTTCATTTAGGCATACCCCATATAAGCCAATTCCTGTTGTGCGTCAAAAATATGGGATTTCATCTGCTTTCATTCATGAACTGCACTTACGTTTACGCATTATGAAAAAGTTGTAATAATAACCTTTGACTGAAGCTGGTAGACTTTCTGTCGCGCATTTCTGTGCATACCTGGTTCCTGCCGGTAGTCGTACCTATGTGCTTACTTTGAGATGAGAAAATAATATGCATAAAAAGACCTGCTTGCTGTATAAGCTCAGTTTATCAAAGCCGAGAAAATATTGACTGCGAAATAACAAGGTTTTATCCCAAAAGGTCTGCATCATCAATTGGTTATTACCTATTATTGTGTACAAGCTTTTATGATTGTCAAAATCCTGGTGGAGGGTCCTGTCGCTTCCTGTTATCTACTTTCTTGCTTTTTGTAAAAAGAATGAACAAAGGTAGGTGTGTGTAACATTATATCCGCTTGTATATACCTATACACACATTTTCACGTTTATTGCACTTCTCTGAGCTGCATTTAACTTACTACCTATGTAGCTACTAATGCGGGTAGTACGCAGAAGAGAGTCTCTTGTTGCGGATAAGTGTAGGACGGACAGGTAAGAAGTCTTTCCATCAACTTTTAAACTATGCAAGTGAAGAAGCAGCAGCAGTCAATGGTGTGGAATATTGGATTAGGAAGTATCATCGGCTTCTCAATTGTCAAAAAAGGTGAAATAAATCCAAATCGATGTCATAAGCTCACGCACACAACCACTTCTGTTCCCAATAATATCCCTTCATTGACGCTTTTGTGAAGTGTAGCATAAAGGAGAGAGAGGGAGAGAGAGAATTACCTGCAATCGTTCAGTTGACAAATAGCTTGAGAAACATATTTAACAGACAAAAATCTTGTTTTTAGCTTAACAAGAGGTACTGGAATATCTGAGTGAGTGCTGCGTGATGGATAAATACTACTACATATTTTTTCGTTCCTTCCAGACGGAGCGGAGCCGACGGATGAACTTCCATTGATGAAGACCCTTCTTTTGTCCCTTGGAAAATGACCTTTTTGGCCCTTTTTCATTTCTATGCGTACGCCGGATTAGCGTAGTAGCGAAAAAAAAGAATCCTTCACAGACAGCCACTCACGCGGTGACTTTCTGACTTTCGTAGCGGTTGCATGAAATAAGCTCACCAACATCATTGTGGTGTGTAGTCTGGTGAAAAATAGAGGAAGTGAAGATTCATTCATAAATTTGACTCTAATCCCTCTGCAAGGTATAATGACACAGTTTAAGGATGATATAGATAATTTTATTCTTATTTATTACTCTACGCCTACAACGTGTATATTTTATATTCTCTCCAATTCATACACTCTGTATTTACGTTTAGTGCAGAAGTTAGTTAAATGCAAGCAGCCAATGCCCATCAATGCCTGGTTCTAGCTTCGGTTACACCGAAAGTAAAATATTTTAATACAAATTGTTATGCAATTACTAATTACTGAAATTGAAAGTAGCATTTATTTAAGTTAAGCTTCATTTACGGAAATGCCATGGTAAAGCAGTTAGGAAAATGCTTAACCAATATCTAATTATATTGGCATGTAACAGTTTTTTCTCTACGACCAGATAGCTATAATGGTTTAATTACTAAATAACTGCATGTTATCTTGCGTTATGCTTGGGCAACTTTAGAATTTTAGAATAGAGGTTAATTTTAAGTTTTTACTAGTAATGGAAATTAATTAGAAACATTTATTACATTTATATATAATAAAATTGTTAATAAACAAGTCGCTCAATTTCACTTCATATTGTTGATACCGTTTTCTGGATCGCATTATTGACCGACGTGTTTATAACACTGCGGAGATACTCCAACGAAAAAGATGAGTGGATGAATGGAATTGTAAGCCGATGGGGATTATTATTGAGTATTACGACTCTATGAAAGAAGTCTATAATGTTCACCTGGTCAAGTACTTTTTGGGTTTGAGGTGTGTTCCGAACATTTTTCTTGATTGCGTACAAAATGATCCGGCACGTAGTTAGTGAAATCCAGGTAGTCACAATAAAAATAGGTTGAGTCAACTTTAAAATTACTTTTGGATTTTACTTTTACTATGTTTAATGCTCATTGCGGATTTAATGTCATGAAATAAATAAATAAATACAAATGCAGACTAAATTTCACTATTTAACTTTCTGAAAATGTTATTTTTAACGCACATAAGAAGTGATCATAAGTTTAACATTAGTGGAAATCGTTGTACGAAATGAAATCACCTGCCATATATAAGACACATGACATATCATTAAGGTTTCATAAATCATACATAAAGTGGCACGAAAATTTCTCCAGCAAATAAAATTCAAAATTAGATCAACGTAAAATTGAATAAAATCTGAAAACGAAAACGGGTGAATTGCATGCTTGTATTAAAGGAGGTTATTTTTTATTATTCTCGTTTCTCATTTTTCCAACAAGAAGCTTGTAAACTGTACTCAATAACAACAATAGTAGGGCCAGAGCACTGAATGAAAGAGCGCATGAAAGGACTTTAATGGTGTGTAAGGGACAGTCAAGTAGTTTTCTTCCAGAAACGTAATAAGTAGGGATTTTTAAGAGCAAGGTGAATAATAATAAGTCAAATGCCAACTTGTAGTATGAACTCGTGACTCTCTAGCAGGTACAGTATAAATTTTATGAATGAAACTTTGTTACAATAAAACGGAAGAAGGTGGGGTGGCAAGGCGAACCTGTGTTGTAAAACCTCTTGGGAACAAAAATCTATGAATGAATGAAAGAATGAATGAGTTTCTATTGGCAATATATTGAACCTGTAGTATGGTATGGTACTACACACCTTATCATTCATATCACTTACCTTTATTGTCATCCAAATAGGGAATAGTAAGAAATAGTAAGAAAGCTCGAGAAATGTACTCAAACCAGACAAAAATATTATGCACTCATTTACCAACACTTGAGTACATACAAACGTACGGAGTACAATGGAGTTCACTTGATGAATGAATCTAAAATACACTTCTTCAACATTTACTCACGATCACTTTAAGGATCGACTTTTACAACTCGATTTATTACAATAATGAAACTCTCTACTCTACTTCCTCTCTATTTCATTTCATTATTATTATTACATGTTATAATGCGTTTCGTTTTTACAATTCTAAACTTGCTTACCAACAACCAAAGCAATTCATTCATTCACATTGATGAACCCAATTTTATTCGATTTTAATGGTGTTTCCTCCATGACTTGAGGAAGCTATCCATTTTGTGTACCAAACAAACCAAGTTTTTATAAACTGACGGAAAAAAAATTCTCAATAATAATCGATTACACAGATATATTTATGTACTATGCCGAACTGACCAAAAATTCTTTGCTATCTTGTCACTTTTGAAGAAAAAAAAATTGTGAAAATGTTTTCCGTGATATCTATACAAGTAAAAAATGAACAAAAAATTGCTACTATTGTGTACATGATGGAGTACATTAACTCGAACGCTCGGTATGTTATTCTCACACACAAAATTCACTTTCCTTCTTCCTGTTGATTTTGATGGATGGCCTTCTGTCACATGCGGGATATCTATGAGATGACAGAAAAAAGTAAATCTTCCAATGTCGGATTTGGATATATAATAGAACCGACATATAAGCAATATGATAAAGACACCGTTTTCATTATAAAGCATCCGCTATCCACTTACTACTAAAATATATTATATTTTGCGTATAAGCTTATATATGCTATCATATTGTTGGTTATGTGTAATTATTTTGCTATCACGGGACGTTTGTAGCAAAACGCATCATTTCCAGGTGCATTCCGTTACAAATTGAAGCAACTTGAAAACAATGGAGTGTAAATTGCAGAGGGAAGAGCTTGCCTTTTAAACAAGTGTATTGGGAACCTACATTTTTCTGCATACCCCATCTCCAAAACGTAAAGTGAAAGTGTTCCAACAAAGACATCGGCAGCTTTGTTGTCGATAAATTTTTATGTAGCATTGATGGACCATCAGGAAAAACTTTTTATAATACTACGTTTGACCAGTAGTAGTGACCACTGACAGGTTCCTGTGGCTATTCCCCGAATCCAATGCCAGTTTACAATTATTATTTGAGCAGGGTGTATGAAATACAAAATAAAAGGAGAGAGAGAGAGGCACAGTTTCCAACAGTTACTTACAGTTCAATTGCCCTCCAAAAAGAGAAACCATGAAACTAATAACATTACATGATGTGGTAAGAGTGGACATGCAGCTTGTGGTCCTGTTTTAAACCATATTATATGGTGATCTTGTAAAAATATGGGATACTGTATGAGTGGGACGCAGGTGGAATTAATGACTTACGATACTTTATTTGGATGTACTACAAACAAGAGCAACGAAAAAAAAGTAGAATGCTCACTGCTCACCACAGTGTGCCAGTGATTTCTGTTTTTCTTTACAAAGAATGCTCATTCCCCCACCACCACCACCACTTTTCTCATGTCTGTTTTTACATAACAGTAGCAAACAACATGTGCACGTCTTCATAATATTATTTGTTCTGCTTTTTTTCTCTCTCTCTCTCGCTTCCTCTCAACATCAACTTGCTAACTATACTACAGAGTCTCTGGAAAGAAACATCTATTTGTACTTACGATGATGTAAACAGGCTGGACTATCCGTTCGTGTCTAAGAGTGTCCACTGGATGAACGTCAACAAGGGAATAAAATGATGTGTCACATACAACTCGGAACATAATCACCATACATGTCCACCAACCTACCATGCTGCAAAGGAACATTAAATTAAGTTCTTTTGGTTTATTCTGGAAATACAGAGAGCCCTGTCTAAATACTGCCTTCTTGCATGCCCATTCATTTGGTGGAGATATGATTTAAACCATTGATGCAGAAATGATAAAATGTGTTGGTCAAGATTAAAAGATAATTGTTTAGGTTCTACGTTTTACCTGTTTACCAGGTCGAGTTTACTTGGAAAGTAATGTATGGGTACTAAACTCTGTATTTAAGAATGTTGTTGGTGCATTACCTAAACCGGGGATGTAATATGAGTTTTTTATGCTCCTTCAAAGAGGGTAAAAATATAACAAAGATGGAAGTGATGAACACCATTGATTTTTACATGGCCATTGGATGAAACACGGAGTATTTGCTCCTGGCTAGGCTGCAGGCAGCCACAGACCAGAATGCAAGTGGCTTTCAGAGACAAGCGTCGTCATAGTCGTGTGTGTAACAGAGTTGAGTATTTCTAACAGATTTCCAAGGTTTCCGGTAATTGAGCACAAAATCCCTCCAAGAGAAACTTCTTTAATCGGAAAAAGTGGAAAGGGAAAAAAAGAAACTTTTTTACAGCTTTCGCTGAACCAATAATGTGTGAGTGACCCACTATTTCTCGCTTTGTGAAGAAATATACAGTGGTGCCGGTGGTGGTGAGAGTCGTCTTCCATGCAGACCAACCAACTCTTCTCTCTCTCTTTCTCCCGTTCCTTCTTCTTCTCTCTCTCTCTCACTCTGACTGCATTTATACGATACACTCGTCGTAATGGAAGTAGTATTTGGTGCACACATTTTTCTTTAATGGAAAAAGGTGGCCAAGAATAATAGAATAAAAGTATCAGAGAAAAGTTGTGGTAAGCAACATAAAAACCCAATATAATGAGCTTCGACAAACTTTTAGACCTTCATTTTCTTCTAAGTTGTCTCATATGCTGTTTCATTTATAAACTACTTATAGACTAGCATCATCTCATTCTTTATATTCTCAACTGCCTCTTTCATCCTTTTTGTCTTCCATTCGCCTGCCTCCTCTCTCTCTGTGTGCTTGTCCTGCTTTTCCAGGCCATACATCCAGTATCTGCCTCCAGTCCTCTTCTTTTGTCTCTCCAAGCCATATTATATACCAAAGCCAGACATTTTACGCCTACCTATGAACCTATTTTATATTGAGCATAAACATACCTACTTTGGCTGTCGCCTGAAACAAGGAATTCATTGTCCTCTTTATTTTCCGTATAATATGCGCACTTAACTCTCTCAGCAATATTTTGTGGATCAAGCCGTAAGACGCCCTTGTATTTTTTGCTCCTCGTAGCAGCAGTATACTCATGTATACTTCTTATGTAAATATCAATTAGGCGGAGCAAATCATGAGGTGGAGCTAATCATAATATAATTAAAAAGTTGTTCCCGGCTTCCAGCTACTCAACAACTTTAATAATGATAGTTTATTTGGAACAACATTTGAGGTTATTTCGCTTCCCTCCTTCCCATCTCCTTTCCATGAGCCTTTAATAACTACACACACAGGTCTGTTGCTGTGTGTGGCCGTGTGGAAAAGTATACTGGGATGGTGAATCATTTTCTGCGTAAAATGTTTATTCACAGCGAATATTAAAACATTTTTGAGAGCAGAGCGGAGAAGCACAGTAAACAAAGTACTGTATTGAAACAAACGGCTTGTCCCTAAATGTATCTCTCTAGTATGTAGTCTCTCTAGAAGTTGTTCTTAAGCTTGTTCAGCCTTTCCGCGAAGAGTTAGTAAATGACTTTTAATTATGAGAGGGAATGTGCCAGTTATTAACATATATTATGCTGTGCTTTGCTACCACCCACGAGGAAAATTTTCCTTGAGAAGATCTCATTATAAAGTGGATATAAACGCGAAAGTTAAATTTCATTTCAAACTTTTTGATATGCCTTAAAAGTAAATGGAAATCACTCGGAAAAGGGATTCTGCACCAAATTAATTATTAATCTTGCTGTTGCATCATCATATACACAAAAACTTTTTGTTTTCTGGATATTTCGTAATTAATGATGCCGCTGGAATACACATATATATCTTTTATATTGGAAGCGTTCCAACAACAGCAAATGCGCCTGGCTCGCAGCAACGCAACTAATTTTTAATTTGATGATAATTGTAGAAAATATTTAGCAAAATACAAATAGATATAGTGTAGCGCTTAATAAAAAAACCAATAGATATGTGGAAATGAAGATATCATCGGAGCATTTGAGTAGATATATAAAGAGGAAGCGAGCAGCATAGCGGCGAGGTTTAATGTGATCATTTCATCATAAACGATGCTTTCAGTCGATCTTTTTTTTGTAACTTGATATAAAAAAAAGTTTTTGTTGTATGTGTTGTTGTATCTCTCTGTAAGTGTATCCGCATCATCATAATAATAACATGAATGTAGTAGTAGTGAGTCTCTATTGAGAAGGATTTTCCATGTAAGTAATGAAGAAAAATCTGGAAAAAGTTGACAGGTCTCTTGCTCCACATAATCTACGATTTTGAGTGAGTACAATATACACTGATAGATGGAAAGAGAAAAGAGAGAGAGAGAAGTGAGAGCGAGAGACAGAGAGTAGATGGATACAGATAGGCAGAGTCAAAACGATACATTTTTATTCGCTACATGCGTTTTTGTTGGAATGATGTAAACAGGGATATAATGGCGACAAAGAATTACTGAATTGAAAAAATGCATGGGAGGATATATAGGAGGACAGGGAAAAACTGAGTGGGATCGGGAAATAAAATAAGAGGAATAAAAAAAGATGCCTAGTGGAGAGTAAAAAGGGAAAAACGGCAAATATCACATTGAATGGTATTATTACATTCTCGTTGGCCCAATTCAACCCAAGCACCAAAAACTCTTATACCACCAAAAGACGACGACGACGACTACTTACCATCGCACACACACACACATTTCATCATCATATCCTATTATAAGGATAGATAATACTCATTCTCTTGTCTTTTCTTTTGGCTGTCTGTTTTTTTCTTGTGTGTGTGTGTGATGTGAGTGCATTTTAGGATATAATACGTAATAATAATATATAGAGATATTATGAGGCTATATGAATAGCGAGTGAATCAAATGAAGCACATCAAAGATGGGAATGGAGTTTTGCGAGGCAATAAAAACGGAAATGGAGAAGAAAAAAGAAGTGAAAGGGCAATAGTTTCATAACGTATCAGGATGGGTGAATGGAGATATCTAAAGGGAAAAGGAGGAGATGATGAAATGAGGGAATCTGTCCTGCCGAATCTCTTGGAGGAAAAAACTAAAGTACTTGATATAGACATAGAAAAAAAATTGAACAGAATGAGAGAGAGAGAGAGAGAGAGAGAATGGAGGAGGCGAACACACTGATAGACACACGTAGGCTAGTTGAGTTTACCACATTATATTAGATAAAGTAGTAGGTAGACATGTACATGCTCCAATAATACTCGTGGCTCGGTGGTGGTGGTGGCTCCTACTACAACAGCAACACTTTTACTCACTCCCCAGCACTATTTTGGTATATATTATGGTATATTATTTTACCCAGCAGCCGTATATAAAGAAACACGTTAGTTGGATATACACAAGGCATTAAGATGGTATGCGTCGACAAAATGCATGAGATAGATGAAATACAAGTGGAAACTTTGTCTTGATGAAAAGAAGAGAGACTTGAGAGATAAAGCAAGGTTATTTTTCCGTCTCTCTACTTCTTCTTCGTCTTCTTCTCATCTCGTTCCATCTGCGTTTATAGAAGAGCACACAAAAGACTAATGTTATGTAGACCTTGGTCGTCTATCTATAATCACACTGTGTGGTTAACGTCGACTAAAATTGGCTACGATTTGTAACATGGAGAGAGTGATGCGTCTTTGGAGCAACGCTGCTGCTGCTGCTGCTGCTCTTCTACCCAATAAAAATGTAGACTACCGACGGCAATAAGCAATAAATATGTTTGGAAGATGAGTATACACTTCCTTTTCGCATTTGTTCAATAAATGTAATGATATTCCATCCTTTTAGTGAATTTTTTCAAGAAACCTTCTGATTTGCTATAGTCATTCAATTGAGCCTCAAATTTTATTGATAAAAAATGTCTGATGGAGAGAATATTTGAAAAAATGGGTTGAATGAAGTTGTTACATTCGTTTGACTTGTATATGACGGCTTTTCGTATAAAAGTAGTACCAGAAAATAAACGAACAATGCTGGTAACCTTGCAAAAAAATATTAATCTAAACATTAGAGCTAAACTGCCACCGGTAAAAGTCGTAAATATGATGATTCTACCGAAACAAGAGAGGTTGAGCCATAAAGTTTAAATGACACCACACAGTGATGAAAGATGTTTTCTCCTTAACATCTCGTCAAATATCATCATTCTCCTCAAACTCTATCAGGATCGCTTAATGGGCAAACCAGCAAGTAATATGTGGCCCAATGTTTTCAAGCTGCCATAAAAATCACATAAACTTGCGTCTATGAAATAACGTCAAAGATGGAGGAAATGAGTCGGGTTTCCTATACTCGGGGAATATTTTTATGACAAAGAAATGATACGGGTTCGCTGCCTCTTTTGAGAGAGTATAAGTAGGTAGTTATGAAAGCTCGACAGATTTATGATATAACCAACCACGTTTGATGGATTTTGATAATGTGCTCCTCGTGATGATCGCCATGATGATGATGATGATGATGATGGATTAGGCGTTCAAAAGAAGCCAGGGAAAATGAAATAATATGGTGTTTAATGTCAAAGAACTTAAGTTGTTGAAACATAGGTACACATACAAGCGGTTTTTTTCTTGGAAATTCATTAACGGTTTATTTTTTAAGAATCAACCATACACTGGGCAATTTTATTATATTTTTGTGATTGCTAAAAATCGTTGATGAAATATTTAGGAGTACTATCATATATATATATATGTATTTATATATAATATGCATTTATAGTATATTGTATTTATTTACCACGATAATTATAAACAGGATTATAATATATTCGAGGGAGTTTGATTTTTTTCTCGTGCCTGTCCATATTAAAACCGTAAACAAATCACTTCCCGATTACTTAAGTTAAAATCCAGAGAATAATGCATCATGGTGGAAAATAATGCAAATTCTCAACTCACTGTTTTTGGAAGTCTTACTTAATTGTTGTCATTACATTATTTATCGGTTTAGAGCCTCGAGCTTATTACATATTATTATACTTTTTTAAGTTAAAATCACATACACAAGCGAGGGTAGGTGGATTTTTTTTATACCTGAATGTTTACAAAATAAAGCCTTAACCTTTCGTCTTCATTACTCTCCTTTTTAGAAATCCGATGTACATGTTAAACTGCATATTATCTTGATCGTGAAAATTTAAAGCTTACAGCAATTCCGGTAGTAACGTAAGTAAAGTAACCATATTTAGTGTTTACTATAGTTCCTTAACAGAATAACATACATACATATTATAATTTATATATATATAATGTGAGTTCATTGGCTGAATAAAATTGGAAACTAAAATAAAGGGACGACTGCTGGACCAGATAAAAAAATAAGTTAATCAAATCTGGAATGTCTATTTCTTCACTTGCTGATGACTTCAGATCATTTATAACAATAATCATACAACAATTACGCTCATTCTCGTAATTATTACTATACAAAAAATAAATAAATATATACTACCTTGTTTGAAATATAAACAGGTAAATTATGTACAGACAATGATTACAACCAAAAAGTCATGGCATCTCACACACTCCACATTAAAGTAAACCTACTTAATATACTGTACATTACACATTATATGCACATATAGGTATGTATTATATGTACTACTTATTGAAAGGATTGCTTTCATAAAACTATCCACGACGACGACACACCTGCAGCGCAGCAATCTTTTATCTTACAAACATACCGTACCGTTATATACCGTACTTATATAGTTTATATTCCTATGGACGAGGATAAAACGGAAAATAATGGACCCTGTAAATTTCTCAAAAATGTTTACAACGAAACCTATTCAATAAATACCAGTATCGACTTTTAGTTAAATCTATACTACTAACTCTAATAATCATAATACATTTTAAGCACGCATCTTCAGATTAGATCTGACAATCTGAATTGTACAACGAACAAGAAACTTGAATTTGACGAGCAGACCATCCGGACTACATATAATTTCACTATTTATGCAAAGGTTATATAGTTGTACGGTTACTAGTATTTAATTAGATGAAGTAAGTCTTTGGATTAAAAAACAAATCAAATAAGTGACAAGATGCATTTTTATGAAACGTGACCGGTAACCAAAATACTACCACATATTTTTTATTGCAATGTATTTTAGAAATGAAATCTTGATCATAGCGTTGATTTGTTTCTCTGTATGTTTTTTTTGTAGATACATATAATTAGTAGTAATTGTATTTACGTTGAAAAGAAAAGGAAAATTACTTAAAGTGGCTTATATAGTTATTAATCTGAAACTATCTAATTGTTTCTTTCATTGTCAATCTAGTAAGTATACTGTTTCAATTGATAAGGAGATCGCTTGGAATTGAATAAGTTTATATCATTTTAACGTAATATCAATACCGTTTGAAGAGTCATATAATATGCACGTGAAGTAGTAATCCATTTTTTTGCTTCTTAAATCCTTTACAGTTTTTTCTCATTAAAAATAATTTTGTATCAACATTCTGTAAATAGTGATTTTTTGAACGACATTGAAATGTTGCTTGGATTGTTGTGAAGACTCAAGCTAGAAATGCGGAAGGACATTGAGTGTGTGAGGGACTGACTACAAGACAGGAGGCCAATTTATTGTTGTTTGTACAATTTTTCTGATTCTTATTGACATGTTGTGTATCCAATTACAAATTCTTGAATAAAAACTGCATATATATCAGTGTATAGTAATTTTTATAGGTGAATATTTAGGACTTTTTTTACTGGAATTTTTTTTATATTTATGGTTATTGTTTTCATAAAAGTGTTAAATAGAAATATTATTTGGTTAAATTAGTGATGGTGTCGCCTAGTAAAATCGAAAGTATAGTTTTGTATGCATTCATGTAGTAGTAATATGTTGCCATATCCAATATCATTATTATAGTTACTTATTTTCTCGTGATATTTTTAAAATGTTGTCCTCCAGGAGGTTACGCTAACATCAGTGGTGATCGTCATCGTGATATTTTGATCGCTTGCCTACATGATGCTCTTGGATGAGGTCTGCGCAGTCCTCCTGATCAGATGTCTCACATAACCCCTCCGCCTCCTCCTGCTTTCTTTTTGCCGTTGCCATCTCTGCTGCGTGCTTCTTTCGCCATTTTGTTCTTCTATTTTGAAACCAGACCTATTATCAAAAAAACAAACAATGGATATCATTAAAACATGCTTACTGTAAAACATACACACGCCCGTTTCCGGTTCTCGATATCAATGAACAGCAATTCACTCAGATTATTATGTTTACAGACAAGAGACTGCTTGCCAAGCCAAGAAAAGCTGCAGAAAATACAGAGGCACAAAAAGATATAGACAAAAAACTACATAAAACAATTGAAAGTATTTTATAGCCAGAAAATGGGTACATACATTTTGGGTTATATAAATAGGAGCAGCCACCACGTTTGGATCACATAATTTAAGACAAATTTAATAGAGAAGAGCAATTAAGCAAAGAGGGTAACAAAGACGGAGAGAGAGAGAGAGAGAGAAGGGCAGATGTAATATTGCGAGTTTGTACGTTAAGTGAGCGAGCACTGTGTCGGTAAATCATGTTGTCTAGCTTTAGATTTTATACACACCCCATCATACAATTGTTGGAACAATAGCACTTTAGAAGGCAATTAATTTCGGTTATTTCTCCTTGACTTGATTCATTGGGATCAGAGGGCTGTATCTCTCTACACAAGCAAATATGATGTTTTAATGGTTTCTTACGTAGAAATGAACATACATACACACACGCATATTCAGAGGAAAATAGGTAGGTTCAATGTAACTACTGTAGCTTGTTTTCGTAGAAGGAGGAGGGCTTGCTCTGTCAATTTAATTTCAAGGAGCATAGCTTACAAATAGGCTCCTTCTCACTGTAACGAGCTTACACGTAGGTAGGTACAAAGTTCATTTGCTGATTATTTTATGAAGCCACACATTGCAAGAGATAATACGCATTTTCAAAGATACTTGCTGCAAGCAACGCTAATCAATCATGCTTTCCATTTTGCAAATTACATGCTCTTTAGCTCATATGGACGGCCCATTCATCATATTCCTCCATGTTGTAAACTAGCACGATCCCAGCAGCAGCAGCAGCCCCAAGGAAAAGGAGAGAAATCTACAGACTGGAAATGAGGAGAAAACAACCGTTTGATGAAGGAGAATTACTTGCCTCCGCGCTTTCTTCTCTCCATCATAAAATCTGTAGCAACACTTGTGAATTAAAAAATCACTTGAGCGGACTAGCATGATGGCGTGCCATTAAAACGTGTGCTAATATACACAATAAATATGTACTTGGTGTCGAGGGAGATGAGTTTTAGTGCGGTAATAGCGCAGTCTTGTTTGCCTTTTGTTTGAGATGGCATTTTTGCCTCTTTTCGCCTTGGCATTAATGCATCTTTTCAACTTGGCATTAATGCATCTTTTCAACTTGGCATTAATACATCTTTTCAACTTGGCATTAATGCATCTTTTCAACTTGACATTAATGCATCTTTTCAGTGTCTTTGTTTAATGTATTTCGTTTAGGATACGTTTTGCTGACTGCGTGTTGGTTTAGTATAAGTATGTATGTAGAAAGATCGAGTATTTGTGTTCGTCGTGCTGAAAAGTTCGAACTTTTTTCCTGCTCGTCGTTCCTTTGTAATATCGAGTTTATTCTTGTTTTGTATGTATTGCCTAGCTGTACGTTTTAGCTTGTAAGTCATTTTGTATGGTATTGTAGTGTAGATTTAGGATAGTTATGAGTAGTCTACTATTATATTTACATATTCTGTTCGATACTATATGTTAATGAATACGTTCGTCTCTTTGCTGAATGTATAATTTATTTGACCTAGTTCTGTAAGCAATGATGCACTATTTGTACATGTTCTCGTCAGTCGACACAACAGTTCCATCTCGCAGTCATGCGAGATTATAAAAGGAAGCTCGGCGGACGAGGAGGGAACTCTATTCTATTTTTGATCTTGCCTTGAGAAGATCATGCCGTATTTCTGTCGTTTAGTCCAGCCCTAATTTAAGCCAGTCGTAATATTCTTTCGGGAATATTTAAGTCGTTTCAGTAATAATTAATAGTTTCGTAGTAGGTTTAGGTAGGGAGAGTCGTTAAAAGTAGCCGTACATTAAATAAAAGACCAATGTACCTAACATAAACTTGTCTACTGACCACCTTATCATTCAGTCATTCATTGTGTTGTGTTTTACTTTGGCTACCATCAATCACGCTCATCATCTTTGGCTTCCTCCTAAATCCACGCTACATTTAAGATGGCGAGTAAACTCTCGGTTTAACGGTACAGTAAATAATATAATTAATAATTAGGCTAGTAATTTAATTCTTCGGTGGTAGCTGCGCGCGTTCTTACTACCACTCTCACAACAAGCGAGGGATCTACCAGTAATACTATTTTATTTTACTAGTTATTAATTTGATTAATTTGGTGTAAAGTTATAGTTAATGCGAACCGAAACCCGCTGAAGCCGTTCACGACGCTATAAGAAGTTAATTGTCGATCTACACAGAACTTCAAGACGCTCATCAACAGATAAAGTCTCCATATATAATTTATTATATTTGGTTTCGTTTTTGTTGATTTATAAAAAAAGAAACATTACTTATTATGCTTTAATTTAAATTCCAGCCATCTTCCCCATCCTCTCATCATTATCGCCGTTGGACATTCCTCAGCAACTGACCATTACTTCTGGAGAGTGTGAGTAAAACTATTTTTGTTTTATTTCTGGTTCAGTTAGGGGTATTCATATTTGCTACAATGAGTGAAAACGGTTCAGACGCTGGTGCTGCTGGAGGAGGTGGAGGTGCTCCAAGAGGAGCAGACGCTCAAGCAGACTTGAGAAATCTTGTCAGGTTATTAGGTACAGCCGCCGGTCGTGTTCCTCTTCATGAGGCACTTAACATCCTTAGAAAGTATGATGGTAAATCAGACGTTGACGAATATTTGAGTAAATTGGTGCAGGACCTCACATACCTGAAATACGATTATGAGTGGGCATTAGACAATTTAGATCGGTTATTAACCGCAGACGCAAAATCATGGTGGAGTAGTAGATCAGTTTACTACTTGCGACAGGTAGAAGCTAATAGAGGCGATAAGGATAACATTGAAGATATTTGGGACGCTGTCGTTCTTGAAATGAAAAGATTCTTCGATAAGAAGAGTCAACGAGTTGCACACCGCGTTAAAAATAAGCAGACGAAATATAGTAGGGGTCAGGACCCGCAGGAGTATGTAACTAAAAAGTTAGCTTTACTTCGGCTCATAGATCCTGACATGCAGGGCGACGCTGTAATAGAGCAGTTAGTTAAAGGTTTGCCGTTCGATCTCAGAGAGAAATTGTCTGTTTTGGACATAGAGTCGCCAGAAGAATTTTTAAAACTGCTCAGACGAAATAATGAGTGTTTTCTTGAAGAGCATATGCATAGCCGATCCACCCCAAGTCGATCAGATGGTGGCGCATCTACTGCTTATAATCATCCTGTGTTCACTCTCACAGGAGCGGGGCCGAGCCAATCACAAAATCAATCACAACCGCAACAACAGAACAATCATTTCAGTCGAGATCCAAGACAAGGGATCAATGATAGAGACGAGCATGGCCGCCCAATCTGTCGATACTGCAAAGTAGCAGGTCATGTTAAAAAGTATTGTTTCAAATTAGCCCAAGCTCAAAATAATAGTCAGAATTCAGGTCAGTCGCATAATAATTATTCACAGCCGAATAATGTTGGTGTGTATAGTGGAGGACAGGCAGCAGTCCCACCGCCAATGCCACCTCAGCAGGGTCAGTCGCAAGGCCAACGGCCAAATTTCCCTGCTCCACACCAACAGGCGCCTGGGAACTCATTTTTAATGCAAGTTCAACATCCAGGAAATAATGCACCACAAGTCGCTCATAATAATCCTTCGGGAAACTGAGAAGTTTGGGGATACAGGAACCCCAAGAATGTACATATCCTGTTCAGTCGCTAGTTTACTATAATAGTAATGTAAATAGTTATTTACCATATAGATCATACGCCGAAGCCGCAAAAATTAATGGCAGTGCATATAATCATTGTACTGGCCAGTCGTTGTATATAGCACAAGAAAAGTCGAATCCTCAGGTCGTTAGCACAAATATGAATAATGAATCAGTCGTAAATCATAGCCCAAAAGAAGTAATGTACAGTGTTGTAGGTAATGCTCCAATTTCAGTCGATAGTAGTAAAATAGTTTATGCAGATAGTAGTAATGTAGACGTGACCCGGAATGTTCACTTGGACATTCCCGACGAGCCGCCGCCAGTCGAAAACCCAGTCGAGATAAGCAGAGAAGAAATTGATGTCTTCAAAAGAAAGATTTCAAATGACGCTATTAGTGTAAATAGTTCAGGGGTGACGGAGTTCACATTTGTAAATAGTAAAGCATATGCATGTAGGTACAGGCATAAAAAGAAAAGAATTATTAGAATGGAGGTTTCCATTCAGGTTGACGAACAGGACGTTATGGCACTAGTTGACAGTGGAGCAACAGTGTCAGCAGTGAATAAAAATATGTTTGAGGGAATACGAAATAGCTCTATTGTTCATAAAATTAGTCATACAAATCCTATTGAGTTAAAAACTTCAATTGGTCAAGAAAAATATTATTCAGATGAGCAAGTTGAAATGTTATTTTCCATTAATGACTCAACAATAATGTGGAAATTCTATGTAGTCGAGAATCTTTCACAGTTGGTCATTTTGGGATCAGATTGGTGTTATGCATATGATGTCGCTATTCATTGTAGAGACGCCGCAATTGAGATTGGACGTGATTTAAGTAAAGACTCTCCACAAGAGAGGTCAAAGCCAATGATCTCACCGCCGAAGACGTACACTAATAAAACTGCTGCTGTTACTACTCCAAGTAGTACAGATGCTACAGCAGGAACCGACGAAAATGATACCATTCTGAATACCATGCACAGTAGCTATAAGTCACAAAAATATAATGCAATATTTGGCAATTTGTATAATTTACAGTCGGTCATTCTACCACCTCGTAGTTTCACACGTGTAAAAGTTTTTAGTCGCTTAAAAAGGGACAGTGACATTGTGATTGATCCGAATAAAGATATTGAGTCGAAAATAGGTATTTCTGTAGGCAAGTCCATTGTCTCGTTAAAAGGAGGTCACGGTAGAACATTTTTACTGAACTCCACACAGAGTCCAGTTAGACTTCCAAAATTGGCATTATTAGGTACATATGAAGTACATAATGACGACGACATCGTGTGCGATATTGATAAGTTGTCAAAAGGCCACGATGAAGCAGCTCTGTGTAATTTGAATGTTAGTCCTGGACATGAAGTATTCACAGGTACTTCTGACGAGAAGCTAATGACCATTTTGAATAGCGTGAGATTTGCCGATCGACTAAAAGATGATGGGAAGCTTGAAGCCATGCATGCACTGATTAAAAAGTATCATAATGTTTTCACTTCTGGTTCAGATGATTTAGGCTTATGTAATTGGGTAGAGCATAGAATTGAAACAGGAGCCGCTGCTCCTATTAAGCAGCGTGCATATCGTGTTTCAAAAGTAGAGAGAGACGAAATTCAGCGTCAGGTTGACGAAAAGCTGAAAAAGGGATGGATTGAGCCTTCTGACTCACCATGGTCATCTCCTGTCGTGTTAGTCGCAAAGTCGGATGGGTCATGGCGATTTTGCTGTGATTACAGAAAATTAAATGCCGTAACACGTAAAGACAGCTATCCATTACCCAGGATAGATGATGTGCTCGACAGGTTAAATGGTTCTCATTATTTTTCAAGTATGGATTTAGATAATGCATATCATCAAATCCCTGTTGCTAATACTGACAAAGAGAAGACGAGTTTTATTACGCCAGACGGTCTTTTTTCTTGGAATGTCATGCCCATGGGTTTAACAAATAGTGGGGCTACCTTCCAACGTTTGATTGACACTGTGTTGGGTAGATTAAAATGGACTATTTGCCTAGTGTATATTGATGATCTGGTAGTCCATAGTCAAGATTTTGGCAGTCATTTAGCTCATTTAGAATTAGTATTTATGGCATTACAAAGGGCAGGTCTCAAGTTGAAACCTAAAAAATGTACATTTGGAGAGGATCATATTGTATTCCTTGGTCATGAAGTCAGTGCCGCAGGAGTAACAGTAAAATCAGACGCTCGCCGTTATGTTAGAGAACTTCCAGTGCCGAAGGTACTAAAAGACGTAAAATCTTTTGTAGCTTTTTGTTCATACTACAGAAGGTTTATTAAGGACTTTTCAAAAATAGCACGGCCACTTATTAATCTTTCTAAAAAGGACGTTTCATTTACATGGTCAGTAGAATGCCAACATGCATTTGAGACGTTGGTGGAAAAGTTGAGCTCTGCTCCTGTTCTCGCTTATCCAGACGATGACGCACCAACAGAAATTCATAGCGATGCATGCAAATTAGGCGTCGGAAGCTCTCTTAGTCAAATTCATAATGGTGTGGAGAGAGTGATTGGTTATTACTCTCGGTCATTAAATAAGCATGAGGTAAATTATTCCATAACGGAATTAGAATGTCTAGCCGTCATCACTGCAATAGAACATTTTCGTCCTTATATTTACGGTAGAGAATTTAAAGTTGTAAGTGATCATCATTCACTTTGCTGGCTAATGAATTTAAAGGATCCTAATGCACGATTAACTAGATGGGCATTACGCCTTCAGCCGTACAATTTTCAGATCGTTTTTCGCAGTGGAAAACGACATGACGACGCAGATTATTTGAGTCGACATCCTATCGGAAAGCCGGAAGACTCTGAAAAGGTAGATTCAGAGGAAAATTTATTTGCCATACAAGTAAGACGATTGTGTTCATTCTCAGTAAATGATGATAACATTAGATCTTTGCAACATAAAGACATGAGGCTTCATAATATAATAAATGAGCTGGAAAGACGAGAAAATGATGATCATCATCATTTAGACGATAAGTTGTTGGACTTTACTCTTATTGACGGTCTATTGTACAAATCCAACAAAGACGAGAACGGCAGAATGTGGCTTCTCGTAGTTCCTCCGGGAATGCGGAAAATTTTAATGGACGAAATTCATGTAAATAGTGTAGAGCATCTTGGCTTATTCCGGACATACCATGCCGTTAAATCCAGATATTATTGGAAAGGTATGTACACTGATATAAGACGGTACCTGCAGGGCTGCCAGAAATGTCAGTTCTATAGGAGACGAAATGCTAATACACCAGGCCCATTACAGCCTGTATCTCCACCGCTAACTCCATTTTTTCGTATTGGAATAGACTTCCAAGGCGAACACAAAACTACACATCAGTTCAGGAATAAGTATATTTTAGTCGCAGTGTGTCATTTGACGCGTTTTGTCGAAGCAGTACCTACAAAAGACTGCACTGCCGCCAGTGCCATTTCAGCAATTGAAAGGCATGTAATTTTCAGGCATGGTACTCCTAAAGAAATATTAGCCGACAGAGGTACTCATTTTAATTGCCGAGAGTTCCGTGAGTTTTGTGAGAAGTACGGAATTCGTTTGTTGTTTACTTCTCCATATAAGCCAAATACAAATGGCTTATGTGAAAAACAAAATGACACATTAAAAGGTATCATTGCCAAGAAGGTAAATACAAAGCACACTGATTGGGACAGACATGTTAATAAAGCAGTGTTTGCATACAACACGTCGGTTCATGCAATTACTAAATATAGCCCATTTTTTCTTTTATATGGACGTGAAGCTCATATGACGTGTGACAATCAATTTCCAACCAACTTGGAATTGATGAGCCAAGAAGACGCTGAATTTGGAGCAAAGTTGCACTTAAAGGCTTTGAGTGAAGCACGTAGTCGTACAATCTCATTTCAAGAAAAATGTAAGATTCGTTTTGACCTGAAGCATCCTCCTAAACAGTATGGGGTAGGCGATAAAATCTTGTTGGCTAATTTTGCTCGTAAAATTGGTTTGGTCGCGAAATGGTTAGTCAAGTGGCTTGGTCCATTTGAAGTAGTAGCTCAAACTGGTCCTATTAATTATTTAGTTAAGGATCTACGTCCAAATAGTAATAATATACTAAAGAATGTGTCTGTTAGACATATGACGCCATATTATGATGAATATGAGACGGAAGAAGAACGTGAGTACGCTCATGACGAGATACCAACAGCCGTTAGTAATCTTCCTGTTACTGAAGCTGAAGTGGATATAAGTAGCTTGAGTGATTTTATTGTTTTTCATAAATCAGACGACAAACAGAAAAGCACCACTTCAGTAACTGTCGTTGATAGTGACAGTCATGTCACGGATAGTACTGCGTCTGACGATCAAGGTGAGAATGTAAGTGACGCTGATAATTCATCTTCAGACGAATTTCATTCTCCTTGTAGTCAGGTTAGTACGAAAAAACAAAGCCGATCATCTTCATCACCAAAATCAACTTCTGTGCTAGATACTGTTCCGTCGATAATTAGTAGCACACCAAGTCGTTTACCTTCAGTGGTAGCAGTGAGTGAGAATGCACCCACTATTTCTGCTCCTAGCACATCTGCAAGGGTCAGTGGTAGAGGGAAAAGTACCAGAAGTGTCAGAGGTCATTCACGTGTTAGTTCGACAGTCGTAAATGTGAATGAAAATAGTGATTCAGACGCAAGTGTACGTTCGAGCAGTCGTATAAGGAAGCCAGTTGATCGTCTGCAGTACACTCATGAAAATTTTAAGATGCCGTCAGTCAAATCGAAAGCTCGTAGCAAAAAATGAATCACTAGTCGTAATATTTGGGTTTTGTTAATTGATTTGTTGATCATAGATTATGTCCACACTGAGAGAAATGGAGGTGGTTGAGGCTGAAGTTCTTCAGCCGCAGTCACCGCCTGATCCAGTCATTCCTGCCGTAGTCGAAACCGTAGTTCCTGACAATCCGGTCATTTCAGCAGAACCGCAGAGCACCGCACTCGTTGTTTTCCCTGTCGGTGATGAGGAAACCAACTCACCTTTGAAGAGACGTAGACCAACAGATACGTTCCGCCGAGTCGTTAATGGCAAGACGCTACCACAATGTTTCAAATGCCATCGTGTGGGACATGTCGCTAAATTCTGTCGTGGGACTGCTCGAGTTCCAGAGAAGCCAACTTTAAAATTATTTAATAAGTTATTGTTAGATGCTAAGGCACGCCACGGCGTGAAGACTTTGTATTGTTGTATCTGTCGTCAGCCTAGTGGCTCTGATTGTTTTTGTTCTGTTCATTCTTAAATTTTGTAAATATTTTTTTCTATCAATTATAAATTGAAAGGGTTATAATAGCGTCGAGGTCGTCGCTCAATAGGAAGGAGGTGTATTTGTAGTGTAGATTTAGGATAGTTATGAGTAGTCTACTATTATATTTACATATTCTGTTCGATACTATATGTTAATGAATACGTTCGTCTCTTTGCTGAATGTATAATTTATTTGACCTAGTTCTGTAAGCAATGATGCACTATTTGTACATGTTCTCGTCAGTCGACACAACAGTTCCATCTCGCAGTCATGCGAGATTATAAAAGGAAGCTCGGCGGACGAGGAGGGAACTCTATTCTATTTTTGATCTTGCCTTGAGAAGATCATGCCGTATTTCTGTCGTTTAGTCCAGCCCTAATTTAAGCCAGTCGTAATATTCTTTCGGGAATATTTAAGTCGTTTCAGTAATAATTAATAGTTTCGTAGTAGGTTTAGGTAGGGAGAGTCGTTAAAAGTAGCCGTACATTAAATAAAAGACCAATGTACCTAACATAAACTTGTCTACTGACCACCTTATCATTCAGTCATTCATTGTGTTGTGTTTTACTTTGGCTACCATCAATCACGCTCATCATCTTTGGCTTCCTCCTAAATCCACGCTACAGTATAAAGGTAGAAGAAAAAAGAAAATAGATTGAGTGTGAGTTTATCTTCCGAGTAATGATCAACTTAGAGCTCCGGAAAAATAGAATAAGTTTTTTCCGTAAGATTTTTGTTAGCGATAAATTAAATACGCTGTAAATCAAAATTAATTAGTATAATTCAAGAAAACTGTTAAAATACTGATTGTTAATCGTTCTTATTAGTGATTGTAATAAAAGAGCACTGTTTCTCATCAGTAAATCGTGTCTTATCAAGATAGGAGTTATTGTAGCATAGGCAAAAGTGCACGTAGCTTGAGATCTTGTTGACCGTAAGACTGTAAAGTAACGCATCTCTGAAACACCGTTCGACGCAAGATTAGAACCGAGGGACCTGCAGATCTGACTTTTTAAGGCGTCATACGTACTTGGCGTTTAAGTCACCTAACTCAGTCGCTCACATCAACATTTGGTGCCGAAACCCGGGAGACAACGGATTCGGAGCCGCTCAGAGATTACATCATCAGGTGGAGCAATTACAGAATCATCAGTGTTGGAAGAACAGTTTCAAGTGGAACCACATTAGTGATATCTACCAAGTTTGCAATGGCAGAAGGAGGAAAACGACCATCCATCCCACCATTGAGGTTAGGATACACTGGATTGGGGCAGCAGGGTCAAAGTGCGCCCCAAGGAACATGCTTCATAAGTGAAGGAGTCCTTCAACTGGGGCAGCAGGGCGAGTTAGCTCCCCAGAGGACTACGTCGACCACACAAGAGGCAGCAGAACCAGGTGCAGTCGGAGGATTGAGGTGGCAGGGCGAGTTAGCTACCTCAGCAGCAGAGACGACAGCATCACAGGAGAATCCCGGAGGATCAAGGAAACTGAGGAGGCAGGGCGAGTTAGCCCCTCAGTCTAGAAGTCAGATTGGAGCCCGCGAGAAGCTTCAAGAGGAAATCGAAGGAGTTGAAGCTGATATCTCCGCCATGAAGTACCAGTTGGGGGTAGCTCATCAAACTTTGAAGGATGTCCAGCCCATTGTGGCAAAGTATTCAGAAATGGACCCAAATGCAATGTCAGCGTCGGAAATTGAGCTCTGGAAGAAGACAAGTAAGGATCACACTAACGCCAAGGTGCTGGAGAAGATAAGCCGGGAGAGACTACCTAAGCTGGAGGCCCGACTCACGTCACTTATGCAGAGGATGGTAGAACCCATGGATCCATCAATCCATCCATCAGTTCTTTCCACCAAGAAGCAAGGCAGCCAGAATTCTTACTCCAGCCACTCATCCCAAACCGTTAGGAGGGTTGAACTAGAAACCAAGGAGGAACTCTTTAAGTTGGAACGCGAACACCGGAAGACACGCAAGAGGCTTCAAGATCAGATAGAAGATATCCGGAAGCTGGAGTTGCGTGCGGTGGATCAAGATGAAAAATCAAAGTATGCAGAAGAAATAGATTATCTTTCAACAAAACTCCAACGGTGTGATCGCGATTACGAAGATGAGAAGGAATTTCTCCAGAGATCTGAGGAAATTGAAAAGGAGAAAATCTTGGTGGATCTGGAGGAGGAACGCGAAGTGGAACGGGACTTGGAAGGGCTTGTAATTGGTGAAGATGAAGGCACTGGTAGAGTGGACACATGGCTAAACGAGACATTTTTAGAAGTCAAGCCGCAGGAAAGCCATGTTGGATTGGCCTCACAAAGAACAAATCGGGTGGGATTTCAAGTCGAGCCACCTGCAGAAAATGTAAAGCCAATTCGGAACCAGAGGAGTTTCAGCCAAAGTCAGTATCAGACCACGTTCCAGAGAGATACTACCGCAAGCCAATGCTTGCGGAGATCGCCAAGTCAAACTCGTCCAGAGCAGCAGCACGTAGAAGAACGTCCTCCGGACGTTACAGGGAACGCAGTGGTGGATTTAGCTAATGCCATGAAGATGGCTTTCAGGGAAGTCCGTGGGGATAAAGAATGGGAACCAAAGGATCTACCCACCTTCAACGGCAAGGCAGAAGACTGGCCCATCTTTGTAAACGAGTTCCGTAGGACCACGCCTCACGGAAAGACAGACTCGTCCCAGAACGCGATAAGGCTCAGGAAGGCTCTCAGCGGTACTGCAAGAGATGCTGTGTATGGACTTCTCAATGATCCAGGGAACGTTTCCAGAATTTTGCAGATGCTTGAAGAACGATTCGGGAGAAAGGAGCTAGTTATCAAAGCTCTCATCGAAAAGGCTGAGAATTGCAAGAGTCCAGATTTTATGAAGCCGGAGACATTCATCAGTTACGGGACAACGATCCAGCAATTAGTGGAGACAGTTCGATCCTTGGGAGAAGACGCATTTCTTCAGGACGTAAGCTTGCTGCACAAGCTTGTGGAAAAGCTGCCTCCACCGTATGCTCGAGAGTGGCTTCAATGGATTCGGGCTCAGCCACATCAGACAAAGAACCTTGGATCATTTGGCGATTGGATTGATGAAATGATGTCCCTTACCGTTTGTCTCTCAACGCCAGTAGTCAGAGACGAGGTCGACAGCAGGAAAGGCAGGGGCACACGGGGGTCGGCGAATGCCAACGCGTCATCTTCAGAGGTATGGGCGGATGGTCAACCCAAGGCGAAGTGTCCATGCTGCGGAAAGAAGAACCACTGGATTGACAAGTGCTTCCAGTTCAAGAAGCAATCATTGGAAGACAAAGTGCAGTTAGTGCAAGATAAAGGACTATGCTTCCGATGTCTAGAGCCTGGTCACCTTAAGAAGGATTGTGAATCAGATGCAGTGTGCGGAGTCGACAGCTGCACGAAGACACACCACACCCTACTCCATTTTGAAGGCAAGCCTTGGAAAGATAATGGAAAACAAAAGAAGAAACGCAGGGGTTCCAGGGGAAAGTCAGATAGCAGCTCTTCTGACAGTGATAGTTGCAGCAGTGACAAGAATGCCAACGTTGGAGCCATTCAGACAAAGTCGTCGAAGCCGCTGTCCATTGTGAAGATTCGCCTGAGGGGACCCGCTGGAGTTAAGAAGGTCTACGCCATGCTCGACAGCGGAGCAGACACGACGATGATTGAAGCTGGATTAGCAGCGGAACTTGGGATAAGCGGCAAAGAGTCAAGACGCAAATGCCGAGGTATCACGGGACACACCATGACGCTCGCTTCGCAGTGTGTCAACTTCGAGATATCTGGTACTCAGAAGGAAGCCAAGTACCACAAGATTTCGGAGGCGATGACAATTGGATCCCTTGGCCTTGCTCCGTACACCCAGAATGCGGATGCAGTGAAGACAACCTGGCCTTATCTCCAGAAGGCCAAGTTAAGGAACATGAACAAAGTTGTGCCACGGGTCCTTATCGGAGAGGACCACCCACATCCAACCATCCACTTGGAGGTTCTCAGTGGCCGGGAAGATCAACCGATAGCCAAGCGAACTTCGCTGGGATGGGTACTGGGAGGCAAGATTGGAACAGAGACCAAGGACGTCACCTATTTAAATTTGGTGATTAGCGATCGAGCTGAAGATGCAGAAGCAGAGACGTCACCTTTCAAGACATGTCCAGTTCCCGAGAAGATTATGAACGATGACTCAGATTCGGAGAACGAATCAACCGTTGCAGCCCAGCAGTCAGACAAGAAGGTTTCCGGAGAGACAGGATCTGTGGGATCGGTTGGGTGGTCCTCCGAAGAGCTGAAGAAATGGAAGGCTGAAGCTGTTGCCCGTGAGAAGAAGAAGGCCAAGATGCAGCATGCCAGAATTCTTGAGCTGAGGGCCATGAAAGCAGCCAAGGAGAAGAATGCAGCACAACAGGAACCAGGCAAGAAATTTGGGATATCCAATCCACCTCAGAAATCGGATCTTTTCAGGCTGCAGTCACCGGGGTCGAGATTGTTTAGCAATGTGATGGCAGCAGAAAGTGGACAAGAAGCGGAAACAATGGATCAAGTACGAGATGGCAACTGGAGAGCCACAACCCAGACGAAGAAGAAAGAAGTATCGGATCGTGAAGAGAAAATCAGGCAATTCCCTGATTTTGGGGGTCGGAATGTCGAGGGAGATGAGTTTTAGTGCGGTAATAGCGCAGTCTTGTTTGCCTTTTGTTTGAGATGGCATTTTTGCCTCTTTTCGCCTTGGCATTAATGCATCTTTTCAACTTGGCATTAATGCATCTTTTCAACTTGGCATTAATACATCTTTTCAACTTGGCATTAATGCATCTTTTCAACTTGACATTAATGCATCTTTTCAGTGTCTTTGTTTAATGTATTTCGTTTAGGATACGTTTTGCTGACTGCGTGTTGGTTTAGTATAAGTATGTATGTAGAAAGATCGAGTATTTGTGTTCGTCGTGCTGAAAAGTTCGAACTTTTTTCCTGCTCGTCGTTCCTTTGTAATATCGAGTTTATTCTTGTTTTGTATGTATTGCCTAGCTGTACGTTTTAGCTTGTAAGTCATTTTGTATGGTATAAAGGTAGAAGAAAAAAGAAAATAGATTCAGTGTGAGTTTATCTTCCGAGTAATGATCAACTTAGAGCTCCGGAAAAATAGAATAAGTTTTTTCCGTAAGATTTTTGTTAGCGATAAATTAAATACGCTGTAAATCAAAATTAATTAGTATAATTCAAGAAAACTGTTAAAATACTGATTGTTAATCGTTCTTATTAGTGATTGTAATAAAAGAGCACTGTTTCTCATCAGTAAATCGTGTCTTATCAAGATAGGAGTTATTGTAGCATAGGCAAAAGTGCACGTAGCTTGAGATCTTGTTGACCGTAAGACTGTAAAGTAACGCATCTCTGAAACACCGTTCGACGCAAGATTAGAACCGAGGGACCTGCAGATCTGACTTTTTAAGGCGTCATACGTACTTGGCGTTTAAGTCACCTAACTCAGTCGCTCACATCAACACTTGGGACGTTTCAATTTCATATTATATATAATATATATATGTTCCTACAGGGACATGTTCCAGACACTTTATAAACTACCAGCAACGAGTATATCTTACAAGTAACTCAACTTAAGACTTTCCTACTACCATCCTTTACCACTTTATTGGAAAGCAAAGAAAAGATACAGTCGGAATGGAAGATGCGACCATTATATGAAGGGTTTTTCTGTACAACTCAGCCAACCGCTCTATAACAACCCAAATGTGTAATGTATTCATTGGGCATGTCTTGAACATTGTACCGTTAAATGTCAATCTGTGCCGGTTTGATTGCACCGTTGTTAGATGTTAATTTACCTCGAATCATTAAATATTAATTTTTTCATTCAACTACTCAAATATGATGTAAGTCATATCAACAAATTACGATGCTTATGTACAGAAACTGATTCAATTACATTTCATGAATGTTGCCGCAACTTGTGCATATCCGTTAGCATTTTGAAGCGACATCGACGTTACGCCGTTCACTCCACCCTTCACCAACGGAGAAGTCAAGTAGGAGTATATTGTGAACGTGCGAAACATACCTCCACTTTCCCTGTGCCTGCCAACGTTGTTGTTGTCTTGATATTAATACTGAAAGAATAATAGCTTAAGCTATTTGTAGACCACAGAAATGTTCCTAAAAACCAACAACTGTGCCACATTGTCACTTAAAATAATAATAACCGCATAGTAGCAGTAATAGTAGCGAGTCGCTCTTCTTACAGGGCATAATACATTAGCGTGCGAGTGTAAAACATATTATTATTATTACTATATATCTGTATGTTCAAAATATTTTCTACGTTACATACGAGACTACTATTTATGTACGTTCGCAACATAAGTTGCCTTTCTCCAAGTGCCGGAGCTGAGACCAAACAAAAGCACCCCGTCACATATGTGTCATCGTAATGGGGGCTCGGCTGAACGTGACAATGCAGCTGAAAATAATCCTCAACGCTTTCACAATGAACCAACCGAGCTAATACCTATCACCACACATTATTATTGTCATCATCACACGCAAAATGCATATGTGTGATAGTTTCATATGCCTGCATCTTTTCATCCACAGTATCTATAAAAATCCATATAAATATTTAGACTATATACGGCTGCGTCATATATAGATCAAATAAATGTTAGCAAATACATATAGCGGAACTAGAAGACAGCCTGCTTGGCCGATCTGCATCATCATCCCGGTTCACTGAGAGAAAATGGGCTACATGAGTCGTCCTTTATGTATGACACACAAGGATATAATATAAAAACATAATTTTTTTATCTGCTACACATGTAAGCATAATAATGTCGAGACAATGAGATTTTCAGATTTCGCCGACTATAGTTTTTGTGTGTCATTGCCAAAAATTGTCCACCCATTTAAATGCCATCAGTTGACTAAATTACAGTAAAGTGGAGAACGTGAAAGCAGAAGCAGAAACTGTAAATTTACTGACACTTTCACTGGAAAATAATTACTTATGCATTTGCCAAGTACAACTACGTAGATAATACTTGGTACTATCATTGTTTGTATTATTTTTAAATACTGGATTTGGCTAGACGTTTTGTTTCGGTAAATGTACAAAATTCGGTGGTTTCGGTGAATAGGCAAGTCTAGAATGTGTATGTGTTGTAAAAAGGTGGTAATGGATGTGATGATCGCATGATCACCATAACCATCAAGAGAATGCAACTATCAGCTATTAGTTGAGCCACCAACACCACCACAACTGACATCATAGGTATTCGCGTGCGTACGTGTTCATTTCTACTAAAATCTCAAACTCTTATAGAACTATATGACGAGAAAGGGCACATGGTGTGTGTGCTCAGTATTGGAATGATACTCTCTTGCCGTTGTTGTTTCAAAACCATGATTTTGGTCGTGACGGTGGTGGTGGTGGTGGTAGACGGATGGATGAAGTTGAAATCGCATGGGAACCCAATATGACACAGCTGGAGAGTGTTTATTTCTCATTGTTAATGATACATGCAGAGCCCCCAGTAATTGACATCCTTTGCTGGATTTTCACAAAATGCTGTCAAGGGGCGTGTATGGACGTTTGTACACTTTATGAGTTTTGGGGAAAGCGAATATCATTACGCTCATTCTCGTCCTCGCCGCGAAATGACTCTCCTCTCTTTGGAACAAATTAAGTATTTATCAGCACACACTGATGATTATTATGATGATGATGATTTTGAAAAAAAATAATGATTTGCAAAAATGGACGTCCCGTTGAAATGGTCACATAATGCATTCAACGGGTATCGCCATAAGCATGTGGCTTTTAACGAAAATATTCTAACGTGTTTACTCGCCCGCTTTTTTGCATGCTGTTTTCATGGCGTTAAAATGGAATTCATTTGTCTCGCATTTATTCCGCCAAGCGATAATAGCATGTAATGTTATCAAGCTTGTCGTAATGGTACGCATGACCAACCAAATCAGATTCATCTCATCTCATTCTTTTACAGCAAGAACCGCCATCAGCATAAGCGCAGTAGCAACAGCAGCAGCAGCACTTTCCGCAATTTAAAATATCTCTACTTCATCATGCTTGCATGGATAAACTTAAACTCTATAAAAAACTTGATTCTGTGTCATTTTATTCTTCCCGTTCTTCACATGGATACATGCAATAGCAAAGAAAAAAACAAGCTGAACCATTTTATTCCACATACATCTCTCTCATGAATCAACTCTTCCTCGGGGTTTATAACACTTGGTTTGCTGTGCTGCGTTTCCAGTTTTATATTCAATGAAAGCGAGTACATCCCTCCTTTTTTCAACGCTTTCTCATCTTTACTCATTGCTTTCATGCCCCATTAGAAAAACCACCGAAACAAATCCTTTTAGCAGCTTCGTTTACACACACACACATACACACGCTCTATCCATCCTGTCGGGGAGTTGAATCCTTTGGCCACATTCTTAATTCACTTTTAATAGCATTCTTGTCCCCTATTCAACTATTCAACTTGTAATAGATCCACTAAACTCAACTAATACTTTGATGATAATAATGTTGCTGATGCTGTGATGCTGTGGTATACTCTTATTTGTTTGGCTTAGATAATAACGAGAGGGTTTATTAAAGCACAATGAAACGTTTAAAAAATTACATTTCCCTTTAATAATATATTGAGTCGATGCAAAATTTTCATTTATTTCATCGTAAATATTTTAAAAGCATAAAGTCAAGATTTCTGTTCTGGATGCTATGTGGAAAGCAGAAAGAATCCACGTTTAAATGCGTCATAATATATCATTAAAGTATTGTTTTCATAGTAGCAGCGTCCTCTTTTTTTACCAACTGCATTGCACCGCTTTTCTATTTAAGAAGTGAGGCAGCAACAAAAACGGAAAGAACAACAGAGACTGAAGATTTAATGGTGATTAATGAACACAAAGAGTCATTAGCAACAAATGCATTTTTTGTTCTGGTCTTGTAGCTGAGCAGGGCTTGTCTGCTTCTGATCTTGGATTTTCTCTCACTTTCTTCTTCTTCTTCTTTATATTATTATTATTACTTCTGAAGGCCCTAAGCACTTAAACTCACTCTTGAGTTAGTTTTCTTTGGATCTATAATAATAGGACGAGCACTTGTGCTGTTGTGATTCCAACTTTATATATCCGTTGTATCTGTAGTAATTACGTACAAGTTATTTGGTTGGTCCTTCGAATTTTAGCACTACTGCACCGAATCATTTTTTTGTGTGCTCGCGAAGAGAGCGCGGAGCGATTGCAATGCCAACCTTTGTTGAAGAATTGTGAACAAAAGTGTTTTCCTCTGCATATATCTTTTATTGCGTAATTATTAGTCTGAAAATCCTCCGCTGTGAATAAACAGCAATGCAATAAAGCCATAAAATAAATTGGAAATAATGATCAGTCATGATGATGATGATATTTAGTTGCAATATAAATAAAATAATTAAGTGAGCGGATGCACCATGTTGCTTGTTTTTTATGTGGAATGACAAGCGAGATTCTGTTGTATACTCGTTTGTTGCCTTGTCTAAAAGTTATTGGTTCGGGTAATGAAGTGGATCTTAATAATAAATATATACATATTATACATATATGCAATTGTTTAGAAACCAAATGTGAGCGAGGGGAAAGTTTTGGTGTGCAGTACAAGAATACATATTATAAGTAAAGTAGAACAGATATATATTATTTCGAATGCAATGCAATTTCCCCCCTTCTCCATCCATCATAATATCTACAAGATAATATTATGCATTTGTATAACTAGCGTATCTGAAACATGGCATCATATGTATCATTATTACTATTTTTATTTATTGTTTAATATGACACACAAGGGAATTGAGATCCAACAACAAAAATATTTATCAATTCTGTCTGCATCTCTCTTCGTTCCCGACTTCATCATCCACAAACGCCCTTCAAATTGTTGGATGCAATTGTAAAAAAAGGATGAGACA
This sequence comes from Sinella curviseta, assembly GCA_004115045.4. Classification (NCBI taxonomy): domain Eukaryota; kingdom Metazoa; phylum Arthropoda; class Collembola; order Entomobryomorpha; family Entomobryidae; genus Sinella; species Sinella curviseta. The sequence goes on from CM065489.1 coordinate 34,275,458, forward strand.
AATGTTACTTTTTTTATTTTCAGCGAATGTCCATTGTAATGTGATGACTGCCAAATTTAAAAGTTTTTTTCTTTTCGAATATTAGATTACGTCAACTTCACTACATCATTGGAAGGTATTCCAACAGTTTTTTTTTGTTTAAAAATAAAATTTTTGCTCTCAGCAAAAAAATACTTGAAACTATTGGCATTAATAACCATTCTCTCTCTCTCTCTGTGCTGTCACAAGCACATAAAAAACTCAAAATAAAAATCTTGTCCTACAGCCTCTACTACTCCAGCTTCATAATAAGTTGGTCTTCTTTTCCACTTTATTTTACAAACTAGATAAATATTTTCTATGAGAAATCTAAAGCCTTTAATACATTAATATGTGCGCCAGCATTCATAAATTTTACATCTAATCTTGATCCTCAATTTGTTAGGATGCCTCTTTTCATAATGGGGTATGATGTTTTATGGTGCAGCTAAACGATGGGGCACTAAATCCTCCTGTGTAAGCATAAAGGTCGTAAAAAGTTGTGTAATGTGACATTTGTAGCCAAACACACTCCCAATGACACCAATATACTTCAACACTAGTCTACACGGCAGAGAGAAAAGAGTGTAAGTGAATATACAACATACCAAACACGTTCCCTATACCAACCATTCAACCACCACCACCATTTTCCCTATATATATTACACCGAATATAATACATAATAATAATAATAATAATATCTGATGCCACAGTCAACAACAAGCTACTTTTACACTGAACGAGCATCGCTATTACCCACCTTTATATACCTACAATATCATCATTACGCGCTATTTTACTATGGCCACGCCATTCCCGAAAAACGGCATCTATCTACTTTGGTAATATAATATCATCGACGACGACGGCAATACAATAGCGCCAGCAGCGAAGAGCAAGTCCAGGATAACCTATTATCGGAAGCTCTGGAAGACGAAGAAAAAAAATATATAGGAAGGAAGGACCAACGAGAAAGAGAACCCATTCATCGGTAAGCGCTGAAAAAGTATAGTAATAATAATGAATGTAATAATAGTACAAACTCGCACTTGAATGCATCCATCCCTTCATAATATTTTTTTGGGGTATAAAAGTTGAGGTCATAAGTACTGATCCCAAGAGTACACAAGTTAGCGCTTTTCATGTCAAAAGAAATACCGGTCCCAATACATTCATTCATTCAATCCCAATTTTTTTCTCGCTCTTTTCCCGTCTCTCTCTCTCTCCCTTTTTCCAGCTCTTGGAAAAAATGTATGTATATTCATTCATTCTGGAATCGGTGTGTGGTAGTAGCAGATATTATTTGCTTACTGGTTGTGCTAGTACTAATAAATGGCGATGCTGCTACTGCTTTTTATAGAAAAAAAGCTAATAATACGCGCAAACCGAGTACACTTTTGCACACATTTATAACGTTGCAGATAACAGTAAAAAAGCGTATCATCAACTTATATAGGAAAGTGAAGAAATTGAAAAATATAAAGATGTATCAGAAAGAAAAGCACTCAATCAGCTCAGTTTTTATTCCTCTAACTGCTCGCTGCTCGTTTATCATCACTACTACTGATATAAGTAGCGACTAGGAGAATAGCAGCGTGTAGCATTATTTTGTCTACTACTCTTCTGTAGTCTGTACAAGCAACCAATTCTATTGTTTTTTAGCTCATGCAAATCGATAACTCTAGATCACTGAATCACTTGCAGTAAAAATGTTACAATGTTCATCAATCCAAAGACCCTTTTATCCTACTTTTGTAGCTTATTCTCTCTCTCTCTCTCTCAGTTGATACACACACAAGTTTTCTTCTTCTCTCTCAAGTACATATTATGTACAAATATATTATCCGTTTAATTTTAGTAGAGCTAATGTCCCTTTCATCAGGTATCACTACTAACTTGGGTGTCCAGAAATGATACACTTTCCTTAGCATTTATATTCCAGCATGTTTTTTTATGTAATATGTATTTTTTATATAAATATGACACGGCACCAGCCACTCTTTGCAACTCATTCAACCGAAATGATTCCCAAATCCGTCATGATATTGTTGACTATTCAATAGAAATCTAGCGCACGAACGAATCAAAGTTACCGTTTTTCATTCGATTAAACATGAATACAAAAAAGAGTGGTTGTAATAGCGGAAATTTGAAGTGGAAAATTCGGATTTCTATAAATATAAATGTCGCATGGTGATCAGGCGACCTAAGCTGCTGGTTTACGCTCTCATCGTTTTCATCTGTTTATTATTATTATTATCAAATTGGATTTGTCGTTGGATCATTCAATAGTATTTAGTCGCTCTTCAACAATAAAAAACAAAAAATGTCACAAGGAGAGATGACGTCGTTCTGCGTGACATTCGAACTGACATAATTTTTTTCCAGAGTGAAAGACCATGAAAGGAGGCCCCAATGTCGGAGTTTGTTTGCATTCTGTCAAATTCTAAACTAAAGAGGACAACGCGTCTCGTTTTTCTAAATATTTTATTCAGCTGCCTCATTTCATGATACTACACAATTAGCCATGATTATCCTTAAGATTAATTAAATTAAATACCAATTATTTAAGAGTCAAAGAAATTTATAGTATAACTAGACTAATCCGTCCCTGTCGTTGGGAATGCCCTTAAATGCTTACTACAAATTACAAAAAAAGTCTTTCGAATAGTTTAAAGGAAATAATGCGACAAAAGTAGTGATGACTAGCACAGTAAATAAATATGGTAGTTAGCTATAGCTATAAACGACATAGGTAGTTATATTTGTATGTATTCAGAGGACGAATTAGCATTCGCACTCAGGGATTTGATGGATGACCAGAAATTCGAAAACCGCATTGTGGAGGGTTCCACACATGCATGTATGCATGAGTGGTTATTTTCTCGTTTCCCATTGAATCTTTTTCAACGTTTCTCCCCCGGCTCACATTTTCCTTCGTCACCAAAGTGAAAAGATGGAATTGGTACTACATAACTTATATTCTAAAACACACACCAAGCTGGCTGATGATGAGCAAAAAATGAGTGGAACAACAACAAAGGAGAGAGAGAGAGAATATTTCATAAAAAGGCATATCAGCATCGAGGTGAATTGGAAATAAAGAAGGAGGATGGGTTGAATGGTATCTCTACAAAACAGAAAAAAATGACGATTGACTCGATTCACAATGTGTAATAGGGTTGAACATGATGCATTCGGATGACGAAACACAAGAGAACAGATGGACGCGACATTCATATGCAAAATGGCAAGCCGTACGAGAGAGAGGTATTACGGGATCATAACAGCTTTAGGTCATACATTGTTCCTCTTTTTCTGTCAGTCCTTCCCTTTTCGTCATATTCCCTTCATTCGATCACCCGATTCACTGTCTCTTAAATGCCTCTGCCACTGATGATGATGCTCATGATGATGATGTACTGGGCACAACAAGGATTCTTCGTACATATTACACCGAGAAATCCCAGTGCACATTCAAAAAGCCACATGGTAATAATGTGAAACAAGAAATGGAAAGCTAGTTTGTCTCTGTAACAATAAACTGACGACGAAGCGGAGTAAAAAATATGCGCCAGAAATGTAACCGAAAGACGAGCAACACCTTTCGATAAAGTCATATTGCTTAACATGTTTATAATAGCAAGGGAACTTCTTTAGACGACCTGTACACCTTTTCCCTCGTGGGGTGGAACGATTTAATTGAAAATTGTTCTTCATCTCTTTATTAGCAAGATATTGCTTATTTTTAAAATCAGTTCATCAGTTTCATAAATATCGGGTCCACAAACTTGTAGACAGACGGACGGTATGAGTATTCACAAGCATATTTTCCTAGTGCATATTAATAATATCATATGCGTAACTTTTCTGGACGACCAATTTCACCATCAAACAGTTGGCAATAGCTCTACTGATGGAATACAGTGCCATGATACAAGGCTGCTACTGCTGCTGCTAGCAAGATTTTTTTAGAAAAAGTCTTGTCGTTGTCATATAGCTTCCATTATGATAAAACGAACATGCATAATGTACAATATTAGGATATTGAAGAAAAAACTTTAGCCATCACCACTACATGCCCTGTAGTTACGGTATGCATGTAAAAGGGAGAGAGATGAGATATATTATCATTGCCAGAAAAAAATCGAGTAACAGCCACTCCACTACTACTTCTTGTTCATAATAATATTATTACAAGGAATATCTTTAGCATGCTGAGAAGGTTTTCGACCAACAGACAGAAAGAAAGAAAGGAAGAAGGAGATGAATGGATACTTGTCCGTTACATGGTTAATGTTTCTATATTGTTTTTATATGGTCTATCTGTTCACATTACGCTCCATCCGAAAAAGGAGGATCTCTGCTCTTTATCTTTATAAACTATATATGGATGTCCGTGCAGCATCTTGAGAGATACTTTGAAGTTGTAAGAAATTACCCAATATTCATAGACCCACCGTGAAATGTGTGTGTCATTTCCCAGTTTTGCTTTTTTATCTCTCTCTCTCTCTCTCTGACTTTGTCCCGCTTTGTCTCTATTATATTATAAAATATTAAATCATATCATTTTAAGTACGCCACAAGTTTTTTTAGTGGAGCAGTAGTGTATGTAGTGTATGCAGAGAGTATAGCAGCGGCAATAGTGATGTGGTGAAGTTTAACATAATAGTGAAGAGAAAAGGACCTCGTAAAATTTTTTGGGGTCGTCGGCTTGTGAAACCTCTTTTGTTCCAAGAATTTGACACACTCGATCAGAATAATAGTAGACTCCGCCTCGGAATACGATGGGGTGGAGAAAAGTCATCGTAGCAACTTTTATATCACACAGCCACCACCACCACCGTTCTTTTATATCTGTACACATAAACCATGCTCACTGTTCTTCTATTATTATTATTTTTTATATGATACAATATGAACATGAAGTGAAGTGAGAGAGAGAGACAGAGAGGTTGAAACACAATTTGTCTCTTTTTTTCTCTCTCATCTCATCTCATTATTACTGGTAAAATATATATTAGTTGCATATGCGACGGATCCCTCATTTCTTTTCATCTCTCTCCAGCTTGACTTAATAGTTGGTGCTTAAATTTCAGACAACTGCTATAGCAGCGTATGAGGAGAGCGGTGGACTTGTATGCGCGTCCATGTACTTGAGTTAGAGAAGCTGTTGTGTGTGGTGGTTGCAGTCGTAGAAGTGGTATATGTATTTTTGATAGGGATGATGCGCGGAGAAAAAGAACATCCTTTTATATTATCCACGTTTTGTGATGTACATGGAGTACTCTCTCTCTGCACACAACAAAATCAAAGCTCGCTTAGACTCCTAGATATTACCATAAGCCATAAAAAGGCAGGTATTGCCAACCCCATCATCGTCCTCAGCATCATTATGACAAGAAAAGGAAAAAATGAGGCTATTTTGTGCATTCAGAACGATAATAATGGTAGATATGGAAGTACATTCGTATTATGATGCATATTATTATTATCATCATTATTTTATATAGGTATACTAAACCCTAAACCTATTTACCTACCCACCTAGGAGAGTCGTCGTCACTAAACTCCAAAAGTTGAGCGCTGCTGCTGCTGCTGTAAATACACACACTTTACAACACACATTGATATACCGTGAAAGAATACCTCTGCATGCTGCTCCGCCTGTATATAATAATATCGTTATTATGATGATGACGACGACGAGGATGATGACGATGATACATTCATTTTATACCTTTTTATTATGGTTAGATGTTTGGAATAGAATTAACCATATTTATGCTCCATTCTCAACACAAGTCACAATTTCAATGTAATAAATTGCCGTTGTTGCATTCACGTCCGTCGCTCTAGCGAGAAGATATATAGAGAGAGATGTATAATGTATTCTTGTGCACTATTTTTTTCTCTGTATATCCATCTATCCGATTATTACGTCGACCCGATGAAACTAATGACGTTGGGATGATGATGTTGGGTGAAAAAAGAAACTTTTAAAATGAAAGAATATCAATAAAAAATAATATGAAATTACAGTAATAGTGGTGGAGATAAAGTAGGAGGTTTCTTTTTACTACTATTACTTTTATTTCGTATGGACATACCTATAAACTTTTATGTCATATTTTTTTGTCTCTTTCTCTCTATCTGGCTATATAATAAAAGCAAGATTATTTCTAATGACAGATAAATCATAATGGTTCTTTTTTAGCCTTAATAAAATCTAAACTCATCGTTATCGGATTTGAATGCAGGCTCTATTAAGCATAAAATAGTAGCAGCATATAATATGATCCACGCAGAATAAGTATTACACAGCTATATAATAATTGGTGTATTTACATTTCATAATAATAATCGGGATGAAAGGGAGATGTAACGTGAAAACACACAAAACTCGACTCTTTTCTTCTCTCTCATTCTCTTTTCATAACAGATAGCAATGATACTTTTCTATGAGTGTTAATACAGTTGTCAGACGTTTAATTTGTCACCGTCTGAGAGAGTGAAATAAAGACCTTATTTATTTATTAATGTGTTTCCGCTTCAAGGTAATCTTGAATAATTGCCTTGTATATACTTTAAGAGTGAACTATTAATCACATAATTATAAATATTCATGTCTGCTAATTGAATCAGACATCATTGTGTTGTGTATGGCGTTGCTCTGTGTGTTGCTTCTGTCTAACTGGCGGCGATGTATGGTGGTGTGTCAGAATGGCGTAAGAAATATAACATGTCATGATAATGATACTCATCATAATAATATTTTTTTCTCCTCTCCTCCCGAATACAAAGTGATATTAAAAAGAAAAAACCAGCACGGCACTTCTTCGCAAAGACTATGTACAACTTTTTGTTACAACAACAGAAAAGGCACAAGGACGCAAGACGCAACATGATGCATACTCAAAAGAAGCAAAATAAAAAACAAACAAACAAAACATTGTAGACAATTCTCGGTAGTGGTTGCAAGTCTCAAGTTGCAAAACACCATAAATTTTAGACGAGTGATAAATAAAATCTTAGATCGAGCTCAAATGCCATAATACATACCAAAGGACTATTATTAAAACATACGTTGTAGTTGGAACGGTGGAACATATAAATACATTGCAAACCAAACATGCACACTTTAAATATTTCTTCTTCCTTTGCGTTGTTGCCACCACACTTCCACTATTTCAACAGGAATGAATGCATTGACGATAAGTATGATATGCATGAAGAAATGAACACAAAAACTCGTTCATCGTATTTTCCCTTTTCCACGCACACAAGCCTAATCCCATGGATCACAGGTGTTGTGGAAAAGTGAGCAAGGTGAATCTCTCCCATCGATTTACCCATTTTAAGCAGCGTAACAATTGGGCTTAAAAAGTTTTTTTTTCTCTCTCTCTCTTTTAACACATCCGTTCTGACAGAAACATTTATTGAAACGAGGAAAAAGGCATCATCATACCAAAGTGTAGTGACTCTGTGTGACAAACAATCTTGCATATTATAGACAACCATTATAAGGATGGCAGAGAGAGAGAGAGAGGTGCAGTGGCGGTGGTGGTAATAGGATCAGTTGACTGATTGACTTCTTCCCTTATAAAACCATTATACATTCCCCTTTCCCTTTCTATCCGCTTAGCTACACGGAAAGGGACATTGACAACAAAACTGATAGAGAACGGGAGTATAATAGATGACTGCAGTGCCTACTCTCATTTCCATGCAAGGTTGGTTTTTGTAAGTAGGGCTCCCCACGTACAACCCGAAACCTTCATACTTGTCATCTGGGTTTAAACCGTTTAAAGCTCTTTTCAAAGTCATGGCTACCAACCTATTTAAATAGCTAATACACCATTTCCAAGATATAATTTAAACATTTTTGTCGTCTCCTCCACTCCACTGTTTTAAGGGTCTCTTAGAAGGAGTAATAGGGTAGAAACTTCATTATTATATAAAGGAGAAAAAATGGATGCAAGATGAAAGTATTAACTAAGTAAAGACTAATCAACACTTTTGAAGAAAGTGGAGGACACAGGGAAGGATTCTTTTGGGCAAGTTATTTTATACGTAGGAAATAAGCCAAGCAATTGATAAATAAAATACTAAATACAAGGAAAAGTTAGGCCACGTTGTTGCTCAAGAAAACTGAACAGAAAAGTGAAATGAAGAGGAGAAAAGCACTAGTTTTTTTGTTGTAGTCTTCTTGTCCTGATGTATTCTACATGAGTCTGTTGTTTAAAACAAAGAGAGAGAGAGAGAGAGAGAGAGAGCGGAAACATATGAAGAGGCAGAGAGAAAAGGGAACAAAGAGTACAAAGTACAAGAGAGAAAGAGAAGGGGAGAGAGTATTTTATACATTTAATACTTGCATTATCTTATACTTTTACTTACTTAAATAGTTACTTCTCTGTATATTCTGTAATAATAATATAAAAGTGAAAAACATGAATAAGTTTCATCAGCATCAAGTCATTTCACATGCTATTTGTGTCTATGGCTCGTGAAACCTGAATCCAAAAACCGTCTTATCTCTCAAGTAATTTCAACTTTTCGCATAAATTTCATCACAACTTCCACAAGCCTCACTCACAGTGTGGCTCACACCCAATTAAGTCACTCTTGTTTTGTGGCTTCTCGCTACATATAAGCCTCTTGTCCCACAGGAATGCTCTCTCGCTCTTCCTCTTTTTCTCTCTCTGAAAAGCACCACCGCCACCACCACCACGATGACGGGGAAAATAGAAGGATAGAACGCGGGTCCTCGTCGTCGTCGTCGTATTATGAGTAAGTAGCGGCGGCACTAACGCAACTGCATATTATATAGTGAAAGCAAAGCAGGACATGAGCAAAGAGACATACTACCACCACCACTACTACGCGTTATCATCATCATCATCCTCTTCCTCATCATACAAGAATGCTTTATAAAGCCGAGTGATGGAACAGGAACCCTTTAAAACTTATAAAACGTGTGTGTGTGTGTTCCATGCAGCTTTTTCAGCTTCCGCCACCGAAGATGATGCGATGATACGGTTTCTTTTTTGTCGTGTGAGTATAAGAAATGGAAAACACGTTGTTGCTGACTAGTCGTTGTACTTGTGTTAGTCGTGATACACCAAACCACCACCACCGCCACACCACGACAAAGTATGTTTGTACACTGTAGAATTACACAAGTAGAACGGATTAAAGAGGAAAACCAACGAGCCAAATAGGAGATGATCATCATTGCATCTTTTCTGATAAAAAAATATATGAAAAAAGTTTTACGCTCGGTCGGTCGGCCAGCAGCGTGTGTGTGTGTGTGTTTGTGTGTACCTACTTGTCTGAGAGAGTGTACTTTTGTGGATGATGTTGTTTTTGTTGGTGTAAGTAAACCATTCCATCTCACTAAACTTGCTTAATATGACAAGTTGCTCTCTTCTGCATCCCTCATCTTATGCTTGTTATTTATAACAAAGTATACAAGTTGGAGGAGAATGAGTGTTGCTGCATTTAATACGACTTTTATCTCCTCCTCAAAAACTAGATATTATTATTATTATACTTGATGCACAAAAACCACTTTCAAACCGGGAGCAGCAGCAGCGGAGAAGGCTCTTTTTCAAGTACGCTATTTCTTTACAAAATATGAGATGACTTTCCGTCTGCTGCTGTTGCTGGTGTGTGTAGTATGTGTATAGTTGGTTGTTGGTGTGCGTAATTTGCTGCTGAAGAGAAATGATTTTGCGATAACAACTAGCAATATTAAAATGTAAATAGCTTATCTTGGCTTTGATTACGCTATATTAAACCACGTTGCACACGCTTCGCTTCCAATTTACACAATTACATTATAAATATTACCAAGTGGAAACAACAACGAGTTTCATTTTCATCCTCCCTGAAGAGCATCAGTGTTATGATCACTACTACTCTCTCTGAGCGTCCTGATTAAAAGTAATGTAAAAGATTGAAAATAGAAATGCATCAACTAGCCAGCATGCATGCAACTAGGTAACTACAGATAAGCATATCAACAAAAGGAAAGTGTATCATGTACATGATTGACGGCAGGGTAAAAACTACACTCGAGATTAAAGCGTCTTTCTAATTAAATAAATTATATACATTTATTATTACCTTGACTTGTGACTCGGTCATTCCAAGGGCTATTGCTAATTTGGCTCTTTCAGGACCAGCTAAATATTTGGTTTGCTCAAAGGTCTTTTCCAATGCGAAAATTTGGTGACCACTGAATGTGGGACGGGTGTGCTTCTTCTTTCCATCTTTGTCTGAGTTTGAACCACCGCCACCAACACCTGAAATTAGGAAGCAAAATAAAACCGTTAGATTTGATATGCGTGCGTGGGGGCATTGGTTGTTTTAAGGCATTTTCCTCGTCAGCGCGCAAAAAAGAGGAGTAAATCTCGCTCTGTTTACAAGTCTGATGATTGCGATATGATCTCCTCTCACTTGTGCGGTTCGTGTGTGAAATTCGAAAATAATATCACCCCCTCCTTTTGGCAAGTGGTCAGACACGTGCAGCCAGTGATTTGTAACAAGAAACGACACGCTCGTTGTTCAATTAATCATGTACATTTTAGGGAAGGGAGTGGAGGAGTGTCATGACATGACAATGTGATGCAACATTTAGTTTGTAAACAGTCAATCGAAATGCGTGTAGGCGCAGCAGCCGTGGAAACAGTGAAAGCGCTTGCTCTTTTGGGTTCCCACACTTCCGATGTTTAACCAAAATCGACCAGAGGAACAAATGATAACACGTTTCTCGTGTCTGATAAAATACTTTACAATGATGGATGGACACAATCCCTACTACTACTGCACTTGTCTCCACTCACGCTAAAATCAAAGCAACTATATGACTTGCATAAAATGACCGTATCAATTCTTATCACTCACACGGTGGTAACAATTTTTAATAAAAAATATATTATGCAACAAATCGAAATGTAAAAAAGGTATGAAATGTTAATGTAAATGTTGTGTTTTATACACAGTAATGCAACGGCATATTGTGCAGGTATCTATTTAAATTAACATGCAATCATGCATTCGGATTCATAGGTTCATTAGAAGATTTATTGGCACAAGTAATTAAATTACAAGTCAATGCAATTCATAAAACACTAATAATATTAACAAATACAAGAGGCTCGATATTGTTTGGTAATTCCCTCATTTCATATTTGTAGCCAGTTAAAACTATCACATTAATAATAATACGTGGTATTAGACGCAGTGCCCTGTATATAAAATGATTACAGTCACACACAGTGTGCGCTTAAATTGAATGAGCAAACAATTATAATATTAATAATGCCATATGAATCGGAGTATTATCTCTCCCATCCGAATAATCGACGAATCCCTGTGTAAATACCAGGAGACACATATCAATATTATCATATATTTGCTCAAACGGTTACAATTTGAGAGTGGAACAGCAGGAGCAATGATATTATATTATAGGAGCTGCATATTATATAGAAAGTGCGATGCGCTCAAAATGTGTGCTGGGCCACAACAACAAGTACGGCAGACGAGGCATAAAAGATCATAATGAAATGGAGGAAAAAAAGGAGAGAAAGAGGAACAAAGCTTCATTTAATTAGGAGACATATGATGTGTTTGTTAACAAAGTCAGAGAGCCGCTCTTTACAACCAAAGCCACCATTGCCTTCTCTTCTTCTTCTCCCCTCGACACATTTATTGTTTGCCATTGTCGAATAGATTGGACTGTGAGAGGCAAGTTGACTCCCTCCTTTGCAAAGAACAAAAGTAAGGAGAAAACTAATAGTTGTATTATTATTTATTATGTAGAAAACAACACAAAACAAGAGTTTATTCCCTGCACCACCGTCGTCATCGTCATCATCATGAGTAGCATCGAAAACATGAAGGAACGGCAGGAACACAACTACTTACAGCTCACACAAAATATTATTATATTTATTTTGTTGTAGAAGAAATCTATTGATATCAAGTAGTTTTGTCGTCGTATTACGTGCTTGCCACCACCACCACCACTATCACTGCTAGTAGTAGTAGTAGTAGTGCCATTGACGTCGAAAAACTGACAATGAAACCACGACTGGTTTTTGGCTTTGTTGGCTCACTACTGCAGCAGCCTATACAACAAAACTTGTAGGTCTCTCAAGTCTGAAATTGTACTCTCTTTCTCTCTTCATCTGCGTGTAATAATGCAAAGAGATATGAACAGATGTTGTGTTGCTTAATTCTCATCGTCGGCGACGTCCTGAGTTGTGTGCATGGTGCACTGATATTCCTAATAATGGTATCATTAGCGAAAGCAATCTTCCTCCTGCAAAATTCTTGATTATAACAAGACAACTACTGCCACATTATTATTAGCAAAGAAGACGGCGAAAAGGCTCGTCGTAATATTTATATCCATTATAGGAGTACCTATTATACTAAATGTATATGTCTGGGGAAAGCGAGGAGATGATGATGCTTATATGATAGTGGGGCATGTTGCTACTGGTCTCTATTAAATATTATACTTGTAAGGCAAACCCTTGGTTTGTAGGGAAGGAAAGGCATCATGTTTTTCCTCCAACTTACACTTTATTAGCGGAAACAAATTATTGATACAGCCTAGATCCTTCCTTCCTTTCTCTCTGACTCTCATCTCATGTTCTTCTCTCTCGTTCATTTTGGTAGAAGCTCTTTCACAGACAGAGAGAAAGAGAGAGAGAGGATGTTGATAGAAGTAGTAATTTTCACTATACCATATTTCCATGGTAAGCGTTTTTCAACCACCACTTTTGTTAATATTTTATAGGAGTAAATTAAGAGCCCGACGCTGTACAATGAATACTGCTTGAATAACTCATTTGCGTATACATACGAAGGAAGGAAGTCAAGAGAGAAAACGAAGTAAAGCAGCATGTTTCATAATATTCATCTTGTACTTGACACCGATTCTCCAGCCTCTTATAACCTAATATATGAAAGTAAAAAAATATAAGATTTTTTTTTTCTTTTTTGTAAAATGAAACCTTTTTTCAAGGGATATAATAATATCGTCAGTCATCACCACCACACACCGCTACCACGACGACTACCATCAGCATCACCGCCACCACTACTACTGCACTCCTTCCACGTAATATTATTATGGAAAGTTTTTTATTATAATATTTTTTCTCTCCTACTCTTTTCTCCGCCACAACAACACTTACACATTGTGAAATGTGTAAAAGTAAAATAGACATTTTATGTTGAGTGTAGTAAAAGTGGTAGGAGCGCGGTGGCAGTGTGCGGTGAGTGCTAGTGTAGTAGTAGTCATAGTTGTTGTGTTGTTCACACAGAAGAACAGAAATATAACCATGCTCCAGTCTCATGGCCAATATTATGCCCAAATTACCATATTTTGTTCATTATATTTCTTTCAAAATTAAAAACTTCCTAAAAATTGGCGCCTTCTTGTTCCTTTCATTTCACGATATGAGCTAGTTATATTGTCGAAAGCATGAGAGAGCTCTTAAAATGAAAAGAGTCCCATTATTATTATTATTATATAGTGCGCGAGTATTATACTTTTATTAAAAGCTTTCGAGAAAAATACGAGGAAACATATATTGCCCTCTTTTTTCTTTACGGCTGTCTCGTAATAACTTGGTGTGGTGGCGGTGGGTGTACAGGTTTCATAGGAAACCGCATACACAGACGGAGAAAAGTGCTACACGGAAAAGAAAAATAAGGAACAGGGAGTTTTTTTTCTTCCGTGGGATGGTGGTGATACTCTTGTTGTTTTAGCAAGGTTATTAGACCATCATGTGATACCGTGTTTGTTGTCGTCGTTCGGTAAGGAAAAAGGACTCTTGCAAGTGAGAATATAATGTGAAAACACTTGGGAACAAGAGGTGGAAAATACATGAGCACGCTGAACAGAGTTGACTTTTATGCTTTTTTTCTCTCTCAGGCAGGAAGAAAAAAATGAAATAAAGAGATAAACGAACACGCACTCTGAGCCAATATTAAGAAAAAGGAAAGGGAATTAAATAAGTAAGCTTATTATTATCAGACAACAAGACACTTTTTCTCAGTTTATAGGCTTTCATTTTTTGGCTGACTCTCGAGTTGATTTTCTCTATTAATTCAGTGGCTTCGCAAGAGAATGCTTCTTACTCTGCTGAGACTTTGTTAATATAAATACAATTACAAAAAAATGCATTCCAAGACTCATCAATACATTTATGAAGTATTATATTGTGCGTTTTTTCAGATACGGAGAAAGGCCAATATTTATAAGTTCATATATCTTTCTCTATTTGCTGTCATTTCATTGTGTCCAGAAATTGCCAGCATGCAGTATTTAAGGGCGCTAACGTCACGAGTCATCTGAATAGTAAAATAGGCTGCATTGTACAGAGTTACTGTTGTGGCACGGCATGGAGAGGACTGCCGCAAGATAAACCAAAGTAAATCTTGGACAAGACGGAAGAAAGCAGTCCATCCCGAATCAGAGCTCTGCTTTCCACAAGATTATGCAGCAGTAGGAGGCCACATGCAGTAAATAAGTTGCAACATTCCACTTCCCATTTACTAATATTATTTATCCGGGATTATATGATATGATGTGCTATATGGGAAGGGATAAGTGATAAAAGAGACACAATATTATGGATTCCACGGAACATAAACACGGCATTCCTACAATGACGACGACGACGATGGCAAGGCACACACACAATAGATTGAACAAGAGAGGGTGGGATGATACAACATCATCATAAACCTCCACTCCACATCATATTATTATACAGAACTATGTGTTATACAGATTATTATAGTGGCTGTTACTAGATTTAGGAAGGATGCGGCTGGACAGGAATGCCAAAGTACGGAGGAATGAGAGGAAAAGAGCGAAAGGAAAGCAATGATGTTATGAGCATCTGTATTATTTCATTTTCTTCCAAGTCAGCCACTGGAGACTATCTTGGAGAGAATATAGCCCCGAGTATAGTTGAGGAACCTGCTCCTCGTCTAATAAATTTACACTTGGCCTCTACTCCATACTATCTGTTGAAAGGTTAAATTGATATTTGGGAGAAAAAAAAAGTATTGAAAAACCTGTGTGTGTGCGTGTGGGTGTTTTGCCTGAAATACCATGACGTGAAAAACAACAGCAAATAGAAAGAGAAAGTGAAAGTGGCGGCGGTATTATTATCATTATTATTGCCACCACTATTACTGCATTTCCTCTCTCTGTGAAATGGCAAGTATAAAGAGTGGACAGAGCGTTACGGTTTCACTTGAAAATGGGATAAACGAGATGATTAAACGAATAACGGATAAGGCCAGATGATGATATTTGATTGCACATGAGGGAGGGATACGCTTTCAATACTGTACTCTCTGAGTTGATTATGATAGGTTGAACCGTATCAATTTGATTCAGCTCTGGTTGAGTGCTCTCCTTCCATTATTTCTCTTTTTTTCTATCTTTCTCTTTCTATCTGTCTGCTTATTGCTCCCTTTTTTGTTTCTCGTCATGCTCCTTCCCAGGATATTATACCACATATTGAGAGATCGCAAACAGTAATGGTGGTGGTGGTGGCCCAAAAGTAAGGATTCTCTCCTCTCAATTCTATTACTCGAGTTGCTACGTTTGCAATAAACATTTTTATAATATTACATTATTGCTCTTTTGCTGCTATGACTTTTTGCCTTGCTGGCTCCTGCGGACGCCAGAGAGGAGAACCACCCCAACTATCGTCATGAGTACAAGTCATGTCTTTGTTTTGTTTTTGGGGTAGTGTTGTGTTTATATGAAATTAAGTGTCCATCCCAATGATTCAATTATGCGAGTAAGCTTTTTCATCGCTTCTATTTTCCTTTTGATGCAGTTTTATTCTATTAAATTATTGGATTGAATGAACACATTCACAGTGTGTTTTTAGGGATCATCCTGAATCCTGAGAGATATTTATTCGGGGAATCCATTATTATTACCGTATCTCTTCACAATGTAATCATTGTGATGACCCCGAAAATAGTATCGAAAATAAACGTTTATACTGCACAATACACTACTGCGTTACAAAAGGATGACATTTTTATGGATACTAGAAATGCCAGCTAGCTACGCTTAGCAAAATGAATTATCCTTCGCAGAACGTAGCAATCGAAAATTTGAAAAACTTAAATTTGTACATGTCTCAGCGTGCCCTCGATCTCGACAATTGTTTCCGCCGCTGCGTATCCCAGATGCATAATCTGCCCAGCTTCACGCATTTCACGCCGTTTCAAAATGTGACCTGTTCCCATCATATCAACACTTCGCAATCTATTAACCTTTTCCAGCATATTATCCCTCTCCGCTCCAGTAAGTCTTCCACTTTTCCCAGCGTACGTCCTACATTTGCAAACTTGAGAACGGTCACCTGCATTTAAAACGGGCACCCAAATTAATAACGGGTATCTGCATTTAAAACGGGCATCTGTATTCAAAACGGGCATCTGTATTTAAAACGGGCATCTGTATTTAAAACGGGCATCTGTATTTAAAACGGGCATCTGTATTTAAAACGGGCATCTGCATTTAAAACGGGCACCTGCATTTAAAACGGGCACCTGCATTTAAAACGGGCACCTGCATTTAAAACGGACACCTGCATTTAGAAAGGGCACCTGCATTTAGAACGGGCACCTGCATTTAGAACGGGCACCTGCATTTAGAACGGGCACCTGCATTTAGAACGGGCACCTGCATTTAGAACGGGCACCTGCATTTAGAACGGGCACCTGCATTTAGAACGGGCACCTGCATTTAGAACGGGCACCTGCATTTAGAACGGGCACCTGCATTTAGAACGGGCACCTGCATTTAGAACGGGCACCTGCATTTAAAACGGGCACCTGCATTTAAAACGGGCACCTGCATTTAAAACGGGCACCTGCATTTAAAACGGGCACCTGCATTTAAAACGGGCACCTGCATTTAAAACGGGCACCTGCATTTAAAACGGGCACCTGCATTTAAAAGGGGCACCTGCATTTAAAAGGGGCACCTGCATTTAAAACGGGCACCTGCATTTAAAAGGGGCACCTGCATTTAAAACGGGCACCTGCATTTAAAACGGGCACCTGCATTTAAAAGGGGCACCTGCATTTAGAAAGGGCACCTGCATTTAGAAAGGGCACCTGCATTTAAAACGGGCACCTGCATTTAAAACGGGCACCTGCATTTAAAACGGGCACCTGCATTTAAAACGGGCACCTGCATTTAAAACGGGCACCTGCATTTAAAACGGGCACCTGCATTTAAAACGGGCACCTGCATTTAAAACGGGCACCTGCATTTAGAAAGGGCACCAACGTGCACCCGGGTAGCGATTCATATATGGGTGACTCTAAAGCTCGAAAAAAGCTTCGACACCTACCGGGTGCTTATTTACCTACTTCGTACTTTAAGTGCTTCGTTCATGTAGTGCAAATAGTCTCCGCAAGATGCCATGTTAAAGTACGTGCGGTTTTCGGAAACAGTGGATATATAAGTGATGTTGTGAGATAGGCGCTGTTGAGAGTGGTTAAGGAAAATGCGAATGGGATATTGAACTTGTCATGCTTACCTGGATGACTGACACGCTCTCTCCACAGGTTAGGGTTGGTGACAAGACTCTGAAGACCAGGCCAATAAATTGGTCTGGCTAGCTCCAATTGTTTTCCAATGGCACCCATCCAAGCCGAAGGCGCCATGGACATTCCCATTCCAGGAGGAAGTCGGGCTAATCCTGCTGCAGCTCCAGCAGCAGCAGCCGAAGCAGCCACCATTGCCGCACCTAAAGTTTGGGACGGTCGACTCAAAATGTTATCGATACCGTGAGGTGTTCCGCTGGCAGTTGTAGTAGTTGATGTCGACGTCGTCGTTTGATGAATACTCTGGAGAAAGGTTTTGCAAAATAGCCCATCATACATTTATTCATGTACAAGGAGAACGTAAAACTCCCCCCTCTCTCTCTACACTTCTTGCAAACCCAATTGTTGGGAAAGTATATACATAACTCTACAATTCCAGCTACTAGCAACATCATCATCAACATCATGCATTGCCACTTTATTCTACTTTTTACTACTAGCCAAACTTATATAGAAAGTATAATACATATTTATTATTTAATGTAGGTAAGTGAATGTTGTACTGCTGCTAAAACTACTAAAAAGATAAGTGAGCATACATGTGCGAGTTTGCGCTGCCTAGAGATATACGATCGACAGAGCGTTATATATTAACACCCATCTTCAAATTTCATATTATTTTTATTCCCTTCCCACTTTTCACACAAGTGCTGACCAATCTTTAAACCTCAGCATAAAAAACGCCATCATTCCTTTCCTCCATTTTCCGAGGCTCGTTTCTGCTACTACTGCTACTACTACTACATAATAATATATTACATTACGTAATGCTGTTGTGTGCAAAGTATGAATATCAAAAGTAGTGCTGGCTCTTGACAGGACTCGCAGTAGTATATCACTCACTATTATCTTGGCTCTACACTACAATCGAAACAAAGGATGAATACAAAACAGTTTTCGCTTACTTTGCTACTTACGTTTGGAGGGATACCATGAAGTGAAGCGTTTTTTAGACATTGGGCTGCTGCCATTGATGTCGGTGTATAATGCTGTAACATTGCAGATTTCATTTCAGTCATGGAGTGCAAAGCAGCAAGGGGAGGGCTTCCCAGCACAAAAGCAGCCGCAGCCGCAGGACTAGTTGCCGCGTTGCCTCCCCGACTTCCGCTTTCCATATTACCTAAATAATTGCAAAAATTGAGTATGTTTACCTCTTTACAAGGTAGACAAAGAAACTCATGGTGAAAACAATGCAAAATGACGCATGAATCATAACAGACATCATTACAGCATCATCATTACTGTTATTATTATGATTATTATTTTACAAGACATTAGCCAACAGAGTAGCAGGCTAGCACAATTCACAAATCAAGATTTTTTTTATAAAAAGGATATCACAAACCTGCTGCCAAACTGTTAAGGTTGAGCAAGGAGAGCATCGACGATGCAGGAGTACCAGCTGTCGCAACCGGTGGATTCGAGTGAAATTCCAACATTCCGGTTGTTCCCCCAGAATTTATCTACCAGTAAAAGTTTTTTTTCTTTTAAAAATCAAACTTACGGGAAAAATATCTAGAAATCTAGTAGCACCTACTTACATACTTATACATTTTTATGCAGCCTTTCATAGACGCAAACACATGTACGTAAAAAAAAGTTTTAACTTTTTCTTTCGAAAATGGCGTATAATGCATCATTCTACGAACATTACGCACAAACTTGAAAAGAAGTGTGTGTGTGTAAGTGTGGGTGGCTGCCTACTAATAATGTTATTCATACACGAATTTCTCCTGCTGCGCACGTGACAAGCATACATTTTCATTAGTAGTCACGGCAGCTTGCGGACTATTTCATACAAAACCACTACTATCGCTTCGTTCCTCTAAAATGACCCCAAACTAATCTCTCAAACATGTCGCTAACTGACACTGAATAAGTTCATACAGATATTTTACGAACGCACATTATTGAAAATTATATCAAAGGTTACTAGTTGTACCTTAAAATGACCGTAAATTCGAACACAACTAGTTTCCTAAAACAATTCGCATGAAAGTGCATCAGTCGAAAGTAAGGTTTAACTGATTTAGATTAAACTATTATAATGCGTAATAACTTTTGTAGATAAACTGGTTGACAGTATCAAAATCTATTATGTGTTTCTACCTACTGCAATTTAGGCAATTCCTTAAAATGTTCAGTTAAACTGAATATTTCTTAAAATAAGGTGAATTTTCCCTTGTTAGTGTATTATCCAGCGCTGATAATTACATACATGTGTTTTTAGCCAGAGATTCAACAATTTAATTGATTTTCATTTTTCATTGATTTTAGAAAAATAACTGATATTGAAAAAAGTAATGGTCCGTACCGACGGGGAACTACTGATGGCGGATAAAGGGGATGATGACGGTGTCTCACTTAACGACGGCGGGTTAGAATCGTCCGTCAGGTGGAGATTCGGGTTTTCGCGTAGAGTTGCCGTTTTGAAGGTGGTCAGGGGGAAATGTTACCGGGAAAAAAGTGGAAAGAGGTGAAGTACACCTTCTTTCCGGTTTATAGTAGGTATTGTGCCGCGTGACGATGATGAGTACACTTACAACTCACTTATAAATAAACACTTGACTTCACTGAAATAAACATTGTCACAAGTGTTCAAACATTTTAACTTAAACTTGATAAATCCATTCCAAATAGACAACAAAAACACATAAACCAAAAAATATATATTTTGAGTCACAACACAAAAATAGTAAGTATTAAGTTTTAAATGCTATTGGTCTTATTCATAGTCGATTTATATCAATATATTTCTTAAAATCAACTAAACATGTTGATGACACTAAAACACAAAGTAAACTGTATCTACTATCTGTTCAGTTGAAAATCTTGAAATTTATCGTTCCTGATCATACACAATTTTTGTATAGGGAAAATAAAATAATCCAGTGAAATATATTTTATTCTTGTTTAAATACAGATCCACAGGCGTAATTTAGAGAATATGCATCTAAATTCTTAATGGCCTCATGAACAATGTTTATTATAAATAACTACACTTGGTTAAGATTTTTTTATCCGTTCCATGAAATGTTATACATCAAAACTGAAAACACGTTTTTTCCAGTCCGTGTTACGTTAATATTACTTCCTACACAAAATGCTGCACAAGAACTGTCACTCAATCTATCACCAAGCGTATCATGGGGCACTGTGCAACCAGCCCTAAAATCCACGTTGCACCACTCACAAAGAGTATTTCTCTGACTTTAATAAAACTTTTAACTCAATACTATAGCTAGCTGTTGGAGTAATCCCAAAAGTTAATTTATTCCCTTGTTAAACTTCACGTTTAAACAAAGCTCCAAAATCGTGACATTGACAAACAACGAATTTTTTATAAAAAATTAACACGATCAAGATTATTATTACACTGCTTGTAAATATTAACTAGCTAGACTGCATGTCGTTTCGCTTGTATGTGTGCTTATGTTGTTCTGTAGTGCACCGCAACGATGAGAAAGATGATCTGTTTTCGGTTGACTCTGTAATAATGAGAAGGGTTTTTCCTCAGCCTACGATTGAAACACCACTGATGGCTAGTTGAGTGAGAAAGGGCCGTGATATAGGTACTTCTCACACTGCTCAGCAGAGAGAGGAGGAGAAGAAGAGGCTCAGTCAGTTCAGTGAGTATGCATGTGTGAGTGAGTGCAATGTTTGTGAGAGAGTGAGTGAGAAAGAGACGGAAACTGAGCACAATACACACAAAAGTCACAAGCAATAAGTGTATGCACTAAGCCAATTGTTGTAGGTGTCCATAACTGCTCTTGATTGTGTATGAATTTCATGAGAGCAATAAGATGACTGTATGTGTGTGAATGAGAAAAGTATAGAGAGAGAGAGGGAGAGAGATGAGGGAAGTCATGCCGAGTAAAAGATACAGGAGCAAATGGATTCTTGAGAGTTGTTGGCTCTCTATTTTAGTTAACTTGCTACTTACTCTTTAAGCTACCATCATCATCATCGTCACCATTCTTCACTTCCCTTATGTACCAAATAGATGAACAAAGCGAGCAAGTTCCATTCATTCATATGTGTCGTATCATTGTATTGTAGTAGGACACGCAGAGGAACAGGCAAAAAAATAGAGTATCGGAATCACTGCTTTATAAAATTTTTGTATGTATCCAGCACTGTTATATATGCTGTTGGATATATAGTGACTTTGATTTCGGTTTCGGATGATAATATTATTGTGTATGTGTATAAGGACACATTATTGTAGTAGGGCTGATACTTGAAGTCATCTCTTTTCTGTGGATGCACGGCATAAAAGGAAAAGTAAGTGTTCAATGTGCTGAATAATATAGTGCATAGAATGGGGATGACAATGGAAAGGAAACAGTTTAGTTGTATATAAACTATTCTTTTGTGAAATTTGGACAAATCTCTGTATTGTTGGAGAAACGTATTGGAGAGATGTTCGAAACCGCTCTGGGGTGACACTCGTTTTTCCTTGCCAGACAAATACTACTTTTGCTTGACGGAGGTCCTCACAAGACTCTCTCGTAGCTTCTCAATGAATGAATGAACGTAACCGATTTGAACTTCCTGTCCCCATTATTGTCCCCTGAAAAAAGGAATTCCATTCATTCATTCAGGAACTCCTCTCATATAAACAAATTTTGTTACCTTGATGTTACATTACCTGTCTGTCGGCTTCATTATACTTAATTATGGTTGATATTGTATATCAACTATTTTTATAAATCGTTTTTAAAAAGTAACAAAAAATGTATACTGTCTATACATAAGTATATTAAGTACTGTAAAAACTTCTAATGATTGATAGTACAAAAATACTTAATACAACATCATTTAAAATCATCTCCTGTTTTCAATTCATGATTCTCATTATTACAATAATATGAAGTGAAAGAAACGTTCCATGAAAAGTTTCATCTTCAGAGAAAGATGGCAACATATACCCTTTTAAGCATTGCGTAGAGACTTAAGAAATTAGGAACCTATTTATTTGTGGAAAAGACAAGAAACCATATCATCATCAACCATTTACCTTTTCCATGCATGCCACACACAAAAAACACAAGCAGCCAGTAGTAGAACAAAAGTGGAAAGACGAGTCCATCATCATGATCATGATCATCGTCACCACGGTAATATGCATGCTTGCATACACATAAATACGTCTTGTATGTGCCATTTATGTACATTATTTTGTTATTCGTGTTGTGTATGAGCGTCGTGGTGTGTGTGTGAGTGACTGACTCTGTAAAACAGGAGCAATGGTTTTGTGGTTGCAAGCAACTTCCCAGTGACTGGTGTGATTCGCTTTCTCACAGTGGAAGGCGGCACGAGTGCTCAGGATTGGATCCACACCGCTGCCGAACCGTCCCGCTCAGACGAAGGTTAACGGTGATGATGGAATCAATTTCCCGACTTGTGTGTGTGTTGAGTATTGTGTACAAAAGTGTGTGTATTATGTGTGTGCTCTCACTGCCGCCGCTCACTCTTCTTGTTACTTCACTATCATTATGTAATATCCTCATCATCATCATGCAATACGTACCTTTTTCACAGATAAAGACTAACCTAAAACGTCTTACGCTCAAGTGGTGCAGGAGATGAGATCAAACCCAGTTTTTTTCTCTCTCTTTTACCCGTGCAATCTAATACGAGCCTTGTATATTGTGTATGTATGTACGTACGTAGATATACGTGCTTACGCATGCATACATTTCATTCTCTGTTTCTTTCCATTTCTCCTATTGCCAATTCATAGAAAACATTTTTTACGCAACATATCATAGCTTCTTTTTCGTTTATATACTTGTGCAAAATGAACACTGTTTGCAGTTGTAATAAAACTGACCAAATTAGTCTTGCTCGTTGTCCTGACGAGTAGTAAAATAATCATTGTTGGTACTGTCGAAAACCTACAGTTAATGGTTTGGTTAATGATAATGTTTTGTATTCTTAAAATTTAGATGCAAAAGAATTAGTCACTCATGCATGTACATTTATTATGAAAACATTAAAACATAATGAAAGACTTTATGTTAATGTACAGGCGAGAATAATAGGAACTCAAGAAAGCTCTTGTGCATTTTCACGCAACAAAGTGTGAGTCCATCTATCAGCGACCGATTCAGTCCAAGAAGGAAGATTTGAGGCCTCCAGGATACGGTTCTTTTATCATAACGCGATCTTGTTGAGCCTTATAATATTTTGTTTCGCTAACAAATACATACTCATACCTTGTACGTAGCTTATAGAAAGTCACGAACAAAGTCAACATTATTGCATATAAACTTTAGCACTTTTAATTTGAATTTTATAATGTGCAAGATATTTTGAGCCCATGCTGTAGTTATTTATATATTATTTTTGCAAATAATTAATTACATTTATATAGACTTGGTAATTAAGCATCGATACTAGCTTCAATTTCTAACTGTATAATAAAAAGGTAATTTGAGAATATCGGTTATTAAATTATTAATCAAAACTGCTTGTCATTAAGTATGTTGTAGCTCTACTCAACATTTCATCCCCATCAATAAAAGGAATCAACAAAATGCAATCATTATTGAATAAAAATCATTGGCGTGTCTGATGTAATTAAGAGATTTGTTGTCAATAAACCAATAGTAATATTTCTTTTTCATATAATCAAAATATATGCCGTATTCATTCAATGTTTGTCATCAGTTATTATTATTATTATTATTCGACAATATTCATAATTAGTAGCCTTATCTCAAGCCCACAGAACCATAGCAACTTTATTTTGAGCACATCCAAAAATCATTGTAATTTTGCTTAATAAATCTCCACGCTCAGCATTTCAATTACGTACAGAAGCTAAGAGAGAAGAGAGAAGCTAAGAGAATGCCAGGAAAGGTTTGCACTAACAAAGATAAGTATCACCAACAACCAAACAATTTGATTTGGTGGAAAAGGGATTCCATTTAAATAATAATAATAACAATATCGATGATATCATATAAATAAAATGGTTCTACAGCCCTGAAAAATATTACCGAGAATACAAGCAAAAACTTTGATCTCTCTTGCCTTTCTGGTTGGTAGAAGCTTGATTAAGTTAAAAAGTTCATGCAATTAAATAGATTGATTCTCACATTGTAAACGGAGAGGAGCACCTCTAAACGACATGAATGAATGAATGTAACTGACTACATGTGTGCATGGAACATTACACGAGTGTGGGATGAGCCGGGGACCATTAGTGTATGAAAAGTCACAGTAGGTTAATTTAATTAGATTAATATTGAAAGGAAAAGTTTATTTATTAGCTTTCTCTAACACACTTAAGCCAGCTCACAAAAGTCATAAACCATTACGTGTTTTCAGTATTAGCAATGATCATCATCAACATCACTTGAACGAAGAGAGAGAGAGAGAGAGAGAGACGAGGGCTCAATAAAATTGTATTACTCGCATATGTGCCTGATTCTTCCTTTCTGTTTGCTCGCTTCTATAAATGATATAATCGGAGGGTATGCTATGAGGCATTGACAATATTATATGAGCATATTATAAAGTACAGTAAATTGCATGTAAAACTGACACTGTGCCTGCATCGATGTCTGTGCTCTCTGCATTATGAATTATATTATGACATATATACCTACCGAAATGATACAAAACCGCGTCTTACTCCAATCGAGATGCATTGCCTCTTATCTATTTCGCTGTTGTCAATTCTGTAACGAGATAAAAACATAATCATCAAGTTTCTCTCTCATATAAGCCATTTTGCCTCAATCCAATTCAACAATGTATGTATTTATACATGTGCACCAGCTAGAATCGGAAAAGATATCAAAATCAGAGTAACAAAAAGGAAGGGGTTGCTATTGTACAGATCTGCATGTGTACAAAGTGCTCTGCTCTATTATTGGCAGGAACGGAATGACTGTATTTTTATCATTAATCTTCATTACAAGAACTTTACAGTGATTTGGTAAAGTGATAATGATCGTCATCGCTACCATACAGACAGATATAGATATGTACACAACAGTCACTACACCGCTTCCTCTCCAGCCACCACCACCACACAGTTCAGAAAGGTGACGAAAATCATGTAAGTGAGATTGTTAACTAGTCGTGTTAAACCACGATGGAAAATACGAAGCTGAAGGATTACTAAAACATTGAGCTTTAAAAGATACAGGCTAGCTGTAACGTAAGTAGTAAACTGCATCGTCAATCGTACTACTTACTCTTGCTACTTACTCTTGCTACTTACTCTTGCTACTTACTCTTGCTCTTTCCTTTGTCTACTTACTCTGACGAATCACCTTTCGATTATGTATCAGAATCAACCATAAAAAAATTTGCCATTTAAAAAGCATGTGACCCCTTTTGACCTCCTTAGGTCAAAGTAACCCAATTTGACATGTAAGCACTCAAGGGAAAATGACCACCTTTCGATTCTCTATCAGAATCAAGCATAAAAATTTCAAGCCATTTAAAATGCATGTGACCCTGTCTTGACCCGATTTGACCCCTAGTCTTTCAAGAGAAAATCACCACCTTTCGATTCTCTATCAGAATCAGGCATAAAAATTTGTGCCATTTAAAATGCATGTGACCTTTCCGTGACCCCCACCCCGCCCCCTGTTGACCGATTGACCTCAAAGTCAATACCATACTTCCCTATCCCCTGAGGAACCTCCATACCAAGTTTCAAGAAAATCGGTCAACGGGTGTCAAAGTTAGAGCACGAACAGACAGACAGACGGACAGACGGACAGACGGACAGACGGACAGACAAACAAACTAAAAGCATAACTACGCAAAAGCTTCGCTTCAGCTTCGTAATAATCATGATGAATGAATACGCTAGGCAATATTCAAATTCCACATAACTATAAAATGGAGTACGCACACTTATTCACGTCACTTTAATTTGCTCATTCTTAATTCCTTGGGAGAGAGAGAAAGAGGGGGCTCGGTTCCGTTTCACATTTGCAATCTAGCGTGCTCTTTGGTGATAATGCAATCAGGATAAATTATATAATATTTTATTATACGAGTCCTGTTTACACGGACAGGTATTTTACAGGAAATACAATAATATACACTAAGGTTTTATCGAATTACATGTACTACTCCAGAATCACATTATACGTTTGATTTATCTGTTTTTTGATTGGAGGCATTCAAGGAAAAAATAATAATAAAAAACAGGAAAACTGACTGGATTCTTTTACTTCTCTAATTTTTTGGGTTTTTTCTAGGAATATGAAGTAATGAAACTGACAATAAATATATATATTCATAAAGCGTCACTTTTTGTAGACCGGCATGGATTGCAGTTGGGCTTAACTACGTAAAATAATTTTTGTTCCAGAAGAAACAAGTTTAAGTAATGTGCAATTTCTATTATTGACAAATCCCGGGATTACAGACATTCTTGCATGAATGCTAATATAGAGAGGACTTTGCTTATACAACTCTAGAGTAATACTGATAGATACGTAACGAAAGAGTAAATAACGAAAAATATTGAATGCAGGCGCAAGCAATCATATAATACCATCCTAAGAGTAAAGTCATGCAACTCAACTCACTCACTTGACTTGTTTTCTCACAAGTAATACCTCCAAATCGAAATGGAAAGTGGCGACGACGGTGCATCGCATCACGAATGAAACAAGTGAAATCATCTCTTTCACAAACCTCTCATTTTCTCTCTCTCTCTTTCTCTCTCTCTACTTGATCGTTTGATGCTGCTGTTGGTGGATCCATCATATAAAATTTAGTCATATATTCGTTTCAATCATCAGATCACACAGCATTCTGACTCTCTCTCTTCTTATTCATATTGCTATTATGAATAGTGAGTGTGAGTGAACATGAGCGAGTGAGAAAGGTCCTCGTCGATCCAGTTTTTTTTCTCTTCTCTGACGTAAAGAGAGAGAGAGGCAACTTGCTTTACTACTTGGAAAAGAGTGCATTTTCAATAACAATGTCTGCGTGTAAAAGGGAGGTTGGATCAGCTAGTTTAATAGTTCTTTAGTAAGAGGCCTTTCCCTACATTTCACTTCCATGATCACCACCACATTAAGGACATTTTATATGATTGTGTATTATTATTATAAAAGAGAACTTGAATTCGTACCTACCTACTACTCGACACAGTAATAGGAGCATCAGGAATAATAATAATAATAATAATAAAAACATTGTTGTAATGTATATATAGCGACTAAATGCTCACATGCCTTTTTTCAATAAAGACCCATTTCTTTCGGGTATCTATTTTAGCTGGTTTGCTGGTTAGCTCTCTCAGAATGACTCCTCTTTTTGTACTCTGGATTTTCCGTATTAAAGCTCTAAATGCCATTTCTCTTCCTTTTGATACCATGATTGAATTGAAAAGCCAAATTGGATTACAACCCCAAGAGAACATTTGGATTGTTCACTAGTAAAGCAGCAGCATTGATGAAAAGGAGCTTTCATCCTCCACGCCACACAGCAGTACTCCTCTTCTCTCTCTCTAACCTACCATTTATTTATAAAAGCTTTATACTTAATTTTATCATTGATTTAGTTCAATCTTTTCCTTCACTTACCTTCTCTCTCTCTCTCCATTCAGCCAGCACACAGAGAGAGCTCACTCGTTGTGCACTTTGTTGCATGCATGTTTTTTTCTGGATCTCTGGATGTTTGTGCTGACGATTTGTGGACGGTAGTGCTGAATGGTTGAGTGGTAAGTAAAATATTATGAATTTATGGGAATATAACAGGACGACGGGTTTTTGGGTGGATAGTCCGTAAAAAGCATATAATCATCATCACAAAAGCGCGTACATTTTTTCTCACTTTAAGGGATATATTATCCTCTCAAATAACATTGACGAACGTCTCACTCTCTTGGCGCTACGGTTGGTCGCTTCCTTCCTTTTTCCTTCTTTTGTGTGAGTTTTATTAATAGCATTGTAAATGCACAAATGAAATTGATCATTTATTTACAGATAAAAGTCAATGTCAGAGGAAGGAATAATGTTGTGATAATTTAGAATAAATAGGATGGCATAGTGAGCCATAATTATGGCTCTCAAATGACAAACTAATTAGTTTACTCTGCTAAATGAAATTGTTGACAGGTCATGAAAACGTTTTTAGGGATTTTTAATTATTATTGCTGTATATCGTTACAATCACAATTTAACTGAGTTAAAACCTTAGCTTACTTCTTGTCCTTTAGCTTGTTCATATCTGACGAAGTAAGTGATGTCTTAATATTATACCTAGTCGATTTAGAGAAAGGTTATCAATTGACTGACTGGTTACTGGTCAGACCATTTGAACGCATTACTACACTATACTGGAACATTATTGGCAGTGTTCAGCCATCTATGGAACCCTCCTCCCTGTTGGAACACAAGCGATGATGATGGAATTACGAAAGTAGCGGGAAAAGATATTCCACTTGGTCGAGTTTAATGTTCAGTCATGAAATTGACGTGACATCCCTTTTCTCCAAACTTCGTCGCTTCTTCTGCGTTTCTTTATAGCTTCATGTCGTGTCTTTTAAGAAAAGCGTTTTCAAAACAATTTGGATAACGAGAAATATCTTATAAATGCAGTGCATTAAGACATTTCGAGATCATCTACTCGAGCAAATATTTTACGCTAGCTTACCTAAATTGACATAACGTTTAATCGAGAAATGAACAGAATTTGATGGCCTCGTCATGCTTTCACGCGAATTGTACATCTCGTAAATTGAACATCTCTTCAATCTACAACATGCAAATGAACGTATATCTGTCTATGTAACAGTACTGATGCTGTGTAAAAAGTCAAGGAAATATAAGAAACCCTGCTTGAAAATGTAAGGAATAGGTTGTCAAACTTTGATTTCAGTGGTAAGAATAATTTCCTACAGTGGACAAGGCTAACATTGGATCAGGATTGTCCACTCTTGGGTCAAATTGATTTCTGCCAAGATTTACTGCCGTTTAGGCCAGATTCTAAGCCCAGCAATTGCCCTTTGAATCTTTATTCATGGCACTGCTTACAAGCACGGGGGAACAAACCCCTTCTTTGGAGTTGGTAAAAATTGTAATAGGCTGCGGGTAAACGAATATCCAACTTCCCAAATTACATTATTGCTTGTCCAACATTACCCTAAACGCCCCAATTGTAAAACCAATTCTATGCTAAACAACAAAATAATAATAGTAACGGCATTCTTTAATTAGAAAAGTACAACATTCAATTTGTTTCACCGAACGAGAACAGCAAAATAGCCTCATTCTATTCTTTAAATGGGATAATTCGCATTAAAGCATCGGCCATTTCCAGCAATTGAAAGTTAAAAATTAGTCACGCTCCCGATATTTCCCTGTCAGTCATATTCTTTGCATGGAATATCCTTGTGCCATCATCATTTTCCGTGTCATAATAAAATTACTGGACAAATCATAATTCAGTCTCGCTTATTTAAATATCTACCTTATCTTTCCCGTTTCACACATTTAGCCGACCAAATCGTGACGCAGATTCGGGAGTCCAACAAAAAAAGTTGTAAATGCTCCCATGAGCGCACTTCATTAGCATCATTAGATCAGCTTTAGCCCAGGCAGACCATTAAAAACAACAAGCACTAATAATAATGTGCAATATTAATGTTTATGCCAAACAAAGCTGCCCTTTGTACTTTCGCTAATACAAATCGAAAGCAGTGTTATTTTTCTTTGTTTTCACATTGTCACCAAAAAGTATGACTCGCTCCTCTACTATAACTACAACAAAGAGCTGTTTAGCATAATATAAAGGGTGTCACTCTTATGAACTGTTTTTCTGTCACACAGATCATTGATTGCGAAATGGAGAATAAACATGATTTGACCCCCGTCTCGTAAATTATACAAAGTGTAATGTTTTATTGCCGTGGCAGAGCAACTATTTGCCATATATAGCGTTGTAGTAACAAAAATGAAGTGAGAGCTCGTCGGAGAGCTAGGGAAGGAGACACGCGGGAGGAGAGAGAGAGAGAGAGAAAGAGAAAAATAAATGTGAAAGTGTTGGTTTTTTATCTGATGAGATGACTACTGGGAAAAACGAAAAGGGTTTGTTTAGCTTTTAAATCTCCCGTTTAAACCTACCAGAGAGAGAGAGAGAGAGTCTGTAGGAATATAAATTTTCAGTGTATGAATGCACTTGTATTAAATCGTATTTATTCTCTCCTGCAAATATACATACACACGCTCAAATATATATTATTCAACATTTGTCATCATCTTATCAGCGCGATCAGAAAAGACCGGTTGTAAAGATATTACTCTCGCGGAGCTGCATGCACACGACTTGATGATCTGGAGCTATTGACTTTTTCATGTAAAACAGGAGAATTACATGTACACTCAATTGGGAGGCGGCGGTGGGTTTTAGGAGGAATACGTCTCTCCTCCAAAAAACCACACGTTTAGTTCTAGTGTAACCATGAAGAATAGGAAAAGGCATTAAAAGTTTACTTGTCACGCATCCGGATTGCATATCATTTCATTGTCCAAAATTGTGTTTTTGTTCACCCTTTTTCCCATTCCCCACCACCACCAGTACCATCCTCCGCCGCGTATATACATACAACATATATGCAACAAGACAACAGTAATCGGTTTGAAACAAGACGGATTTATCCTTTTGCATTGACGTTCCTCATTTTTATCTCGGCAAAAATGAGCGTCATTTCTCTCTAAACTTTATACTCCACTCAGTGGACTGATGGGAATTAGAATACATAATAATAATAAAAATAACTTGGCTGGTGTATAATATTTTGCTTTTGTTGGTAAACAGAAGGTCATGTGCTCTAAGCACTTTTGGAATATTGTGGTCAAAATTCCTTTCTCTCCGTCTCTCTTGCCCCGTCGGCATGACAAACTGTGAGTGGAACAAAATAAGTATGTTTCAAAATTGGCTGGAGGGAGAGGCATACTTACAAAGTAGTTTTTGTGACAATGCCACTTTCGTATTACATGAAGCCGAGTGCTGGAAGATTAACTGTAATGTAGCCTGCTACATTTGCGTCAGAATGTGCTCAAGAAATTTTTAAGCAGTTACCAAAGTTACTTGCAAAGTTAAGCACGCTACTATATGATACGGCTACTATCTCACTGATGCTGCTGGTATGTATAAATAATGGTGGAATCCGGTATATATCAGAAAAAAAGTACGACGACAGAGCGAACAAAAAAAACACATGAAGTAAACCAAAATTGGGAATTACCGTTCCAATCCCAACCATCATCCTGGCGTGTATATATATGCGCAAATGTACCTATCCGAAAAGTAAGAAAAAATGGAATGGGATAAAACGTCGAAAATACCGATATGGAATTTGCGGATGATGACGACCATAAAAGGTTGCTTTTTCGTGAAGATGAGACCATGTTCTGGAATCATTTTCAATTTCTGATGATTTCACTGTAACAATCCGTGTGCTTGCAAGGAATGACAACTCATTGATCTCATCGAATTTCATATTCCAGATCTCTTTCCACACATAACGCTTTTGGATCGTCATATTCTATAGGAGCGCTATTATTATAGGCCGAGGGCGCATATACACCAACATACAGGCAAAGAGAGAGAGAGAGTCATACACTCGTAACCACCATCAACCGATCAGGTTCAATTTATTTGGAAGCGATACTCTATTTTTCTGAGCAAGTTCATGTTATATTATATGGCATGATGATATGATGCTACACACATCCACGGTGAAAAAGGAATATTGTTACTTTTACAACCACCATACGAGATGATCACCATTTCAAATGCATTGAACCAAGTTGTATTATCTACCTCGTCGAGGAGGCGATGTAACAAGAGGCATATATCTCTCCGTGTGTGTATCTGGGAGCGAGGAGAAGTGAAATCAACTTTCATGGTACATATTGATGCATATAGGATGATGATGACGAAGAAGTAGAAGACGATGATCATGATCATCATCATGATGATGGCAAAGGAAAAACGGAGGAAAATTTCACCTATGTGTATTTTCTCCTTATAAATATATTACGTATTCGAAAGCAATGTATTCAGCAATAAGAGGTTTTGAAAGGTTTTGAAAGGTAGGCGTAATAATAGGTTTATAGAAAGGTAAGTTGTAAGTATGAATCTTCATATATCCTCTTCATATATAACTTTCTTCCCAAAATCCATCTACGTTTCTACTCTCCATGTAGTTGTTCCAAACTCCAGCTAGTGTGCGGTTGGTCGTCGGAGGAGTATTGAGTTTGGAAGAAAGACATGATCTGTCTAGATCCTTATCTTTCTCAACAAATGTGTCGAATATAATCCAATTCCGGTGGAGAAGTATGCAAAAGACCTTTATCCATCTTCTGATGATAAAATGAAATAAGAGCAACAACAAGAAGACAGGAAAAGTATAAACCATGTCGAGGAGGAGGATGATGATGTATGTTTATAAAAAAACCAGGGAAGCATTATAAAATGTTATATAGACATGGAAAAATGGTCCTGCGTGTGGATAGAAGTGAGCAAACCTAGCTTTCTCCTCCAAAGACGTAGTATAATGTGTGTATATACACATATGCGTCTATAGCGAAATACTCGGGATAAAAGCATGAGATCATAATATCATGTGAATGAAAGGCGACATGTACACCACACAGTTGTAATTTTTATTATATATTCATACATACGTATTAAATGTACATGGACTCTACAATGTGCTTATATATCGTATGCATGGCCCTCGGTGTGCTTTTCCTTACTTTTTAAAGCATATCATCATTTATAATAATACGGGAAGAGCTATATAATGTTAGTTATATTTGATAGAAGCAGGTTTACAGTTTTTTCTCCTTTTGTGCCGATGATTCAGCTCCCAGGAGCTCCGTATAGGGACTATTTGATAGGAGAAGCGTAAAAAGGGACGCGTTATTTCACTCTAAAAGAGGAAAAGAATAATGACAAAAAATGTATATATTACATGAAACTCGAAGATATAACATTTATGAGAAAGTCGTTGAATTCACTAGAAAACGAAAAAAAAACGAACATAACGTCCCGTTGAATGTACCCACCGCACGCATATAATACGGTATTATATGGATAAGCTTTAAAACAAGTTTGAGAAGAGTGGCGGAGAGAGAGAGAGAGAGAGAGAGAGAGAAAAGGGATGATGATATGAGCATTGAGGATAGGTATACAATGACAATGATACGTATCAAAGAGGAGGAAGTTAACATACTCGTATTCGTTTTTTCCTTCTCTCTTTCTCTCCATTTGGTAGTAGTGGATGCCCTATAGTTTAAGTAAGAAAGAGAGAGGAGCACATTTTAGGACTAGAAAATGTTTGCATTTTGTCTTCAAGTCGAATCATGATCCGAGAAAAGCCTTTTCTTTGGCTCTCTGCCCCTCAAGCGACTAGCAAAATGATACGACATGATACTTTCAAATGATACTCTCCAACCCATACTCCATATATATAGTGGCATAAAGCGCCAAATTATATAATTCCATTTTCCATTTCAAGATGTGATTTGTTGCCGACATAAAAGTCGCCTTACATCTTATTTCTTTGTGGATTGCCTAAACTTTCTCCATTCTTAGGACCTCTTCAGTCCATCATTTCACTCCATCTCCTATGCTTCCATTCCAATGCTATCCATATCCTTTAAACACAACCGAAGTGTGTGTCTGTGTGTGTGTGCGTTATTTAACTTGTTCCACATAACCGCTGGAATAATAGTAGTATATCCGCTTATACACAAACTCCCATGCTCCTTCCTTCATACCAAATATTTATACTTACTTAGGCTTAATAATAATAATAATAGTACATATTATCTCCATTCTAAAACTCCCTCCTGTCATACATTCTTTTTTCCCTTGTAAACGTTATATAAGTACCTTGCTACTATCTAGAGTCCACTCTTTGTCATTCCTAACTCGGGACATCAACATTATTATTACCAGGTTTCCTTTTCAAAGTGCCATTTTTATCGTTACATATTATATCTTTAGTAAAGCCACGCAATATTACACGAACGGGGAAAAGAAAAAAAAGAAAGAAAGCAAATGTGTGTATGTATGTGTGTGTCTGATAGAGAATATTTTTTTCTCAAGATAGCTTGAATACATGCATGTATGCATTCACATTTTACACTTTTCCATACACCAAACTTGTTGTACTTTATACTGCGCACACACACATACACACACAAGTATAATAATATTATTGTCTATCTCTCTGGAAAAAGAAAAGCACACGATGGGATTGAAATATTCTCATCGACTCCTGACTATATCGCCACTATCTTCATTCCCTATTTCTGTCAGAATTGGTTGCTTTTCAATTCTGCTTTTACCCCGTTTTTAAAAGAGTTTTTCTTGGCTTCTGTAAATATTTAAATCCTTCTCGTGCGGAAATGCATAAAAAAGGAAAGGAAAAAAAGACGAAGAAGGAAAAAAGGGTTAACAGCATGTTCATTTATTCAACCAATGCTAACTGATAAAAGTCAATTCTTTTTTTTAAACAACATCGAAACAAAAGAAGAGAGAGAGAGAGAGCGAGAGAGAAAAAAGCAACTGTTTACTTCGTCAAAGGGTGTATAATTTCCATTAAAAGTTATTGCTATGCTCTGCTGCTGTTGCTGTACACGTATATATGTTTCTGCCACGTCTACTTACTTGTACGCCTATTTTAAATAAAGCAATTGACAAGCATTCAGAATAAACTGTATATGAGCATGTAGTAACCGACAATATGAAATATGAGGATTTTTTTATATACATTTTTTTTCTACCAACAAATTACAACTTTCTTTCTTGGACGACGACGACGACGACGACGAAGTGAGAGATGTAAAAAAGTAAGAGAGCTTATCAACTCGTAAGAGTGAGTGGTGGTGGCGGTGGTAGTAGTAGATTCGCTGTAAAATGAAGGGGTGTTTGAAATGAGAAACTCACTGCGGCAAGTAAGTAAAAAATCTGTGTTCATTGACCATATGACGTCGCTTTAGTGAGCAAATAAGTTTCCCCGGATATTTTTTACATAATATAAAGTATAGTAGGAATGCAGTACTCAAACTCATGACAACACATGCAAATGAAAGCCGAAAGTAAGTATGATCAAGAAACTTTTCATATAATTTTTTCTAATTTGGTCCCATTTGAAAACTAATTTTTACCGTTTGGAATCTCATCTATAATGTGACATATTGGATCACTACAGTGTGTTTTTTATACAAAAAGGAGAATTACTAATATGATTATGGTTGCAGTCACACATTTTTTTCACTTTTCCCTTGCTCACTCGGTATTAAAATGAGATGAAAAATGAGCTGTTTGCTTGTGTGCTTTCAATTTCAGATGCTTTGTTAGACGTGTGCGCAGCGTAGTAGAGACTCAAAAGCCTCTAGTCGTCTTCTCTCAGTGCGGAGCAGCACCAGTTCCACCTTTCTCTTCCGAAACGACGAAAAAAAAAGTTTTTAACTTGTGCTATATTTCACTCGTCGTGATTTTATTAAAATTTTGCATAATGATGGGTGATTTTTTTTTCTTCCGCTGAAAGTAAGTAGAATGAATATGCATGTTGTTGTATCAGATGCCGGGCCTTTATTAAAAAATTAGACTGGATCTCATAAGTTAAAAATTGAAGGTTAGTCACAAATGATATGGTGGATAATACGTATTATGTGGGAGAGGTTTTATTTTGTAAAAAATATATACGTATATATTATGCATGTATATCGTTCTGATTTTTTTAAAAATTCAATAATTACGTGATAAATGGCTTATCACAGGGGGATTTTTTTATATTACTTATTATTTTTTACGGTTTACATAATATCGGAATGAGAAGTTCAATCTATGCTGGATTTACTATCGCATATGAGACAATTAACTTTTTTTCATGAAAAGTTCATTCCACACGATACCATTTTTAAATTTGGAATAAAGGGGTGAGCTTTTGAAATGACGAATAAAATGCTGGAGTGACACTTGAAATAAAAGGATGTTCATATTTCATGAAAAGTTAGGCGGAGCAAAACTTAAAAGTCAATACAAGTCAACTCATTTTTTTCTCTTAAAAATATGACAATTTTTTATTTGATTGTTGAAAGTTGGCCAACCCTTTAACAATAGTTATGAGTGTACAAATATTAAATAATAGTATGCATGGATAATTTAATTTAGAGAAATTTGGAGGAGTTGAAAGCATTAAATTATATATACATTTTGTACAGATTTGAGTAGCTCACTTGCCACATTATTTTGAAAATGAGATATTTATAGAGAAAATTAGTGCCTCATATCCTTCGCTTTCATGTAATCCTACATGATAATGAAAAGAAGTTAACTTCTTCAAACAAATATAATTAAATACCAAACGTTAATGAACATGGAAACATTAAATAAATAATACCTAACGACATTATTGTATTGATTCCATTTAAAATCATAATCATAATGTATTAATAACAATTTGCACGAATACTATTCTTAAAAGCAGCACCTAAGAACTGGAAAAAGGAGGATAAATGATTACTTCCATTCCATATCATCCCACATGTCTTTATGGCAGCGTATTACGTTCACATTCGTTCGTAAAAGATGTTTGCTTTGGTTTATCTATTCCCATAGAACTGATATACCCATGTAAACATGGCTTGTCTTGTAAAAAGTGTGTAAGTGTAAGTTGGTCCGTACGTGTGGGATACGGACATAATATAATATTTTTGGGGACAAGAGACTCTGGATTCGGGGTGAAGTAAGAATCAATTACATTGGTGGTGTTGGGCCATCATTGCAGAGTTATTCTTTGCTCAAGTCGTTTCCTGATATTCGACAGATATTATATTTAAGGGCAAGGGTTGCTTTCTAAGAGAAGTAGTTGAGAGGACAAGACATGAAACGAGAGAGAGAGAGAGGCGAAGAGAAAGATTTGCTTAGCAAGTGCTGCTCAGGATTGCGTGAAAATGTGCTCTTTATATGCACTTGAGGAGACGGGTGACGTTGTATTCTTGTGGTCACAGTTGTTGAATAATACCAGTTTTATAGTTGCAAATTCAAGTCAGGATCACATACAATAATAACCAAATGGGGTAACCCATTGATCATGGATGGTTTTTTGGAATCAAGCATGTGTTTTTCTTATCTTTTCCTCCTCTGTACGTCGCCTCCTGTGTACCTTTTCCACTTTCTTTTCCTGCTTCATATATCCCAGAGGACATTTGGTCACACTGCACATCGCAAAAGTATTACCCTCAAATCATTTTAACTTTCTCTCCCACATGTATCTACATACACTAATATTGCTCATAGGTTCAGAGAGTCAAGTCACACATTACATATTCCATAGGAAAAACCCTTTTTTCAACTATATATCTGTGTACGCTCTCATATGGACAGATCGTATGTTTGTCTCTGTGTATTATGTAATTGGACAATATGGGAAATCATAAATGTAGAAAGCAAAAAAATACATTTTCTCTTCAAAGCGCATTCCGATCAAGACCGGCAACATATCCCCCTATTTACTATCTGTCCACATCATTTCCTATAACCAACTTTGAACGCCCCAAAAAACTTGCTGTTTCGCTTTTTACAATTTGGTTTTTACTTAAACAATGTCGTCTTCTCCGTTCGATATGTACGTAATCTAAAACTGACGGTCACCACCATGTCATAACAGTTTGTTTGTACATCATATGTATGCATTTAAACGAGACAACGAAACAGGAACAGGGATTCAAACAGAATCACATTTGCACCGAAATACTATTGCTCAACTCTCAGGTCTTGGTCGTAAATAAGTACAGATTTTTTTTTATATATTTCTCACAATCCTTTCACTTTTCTCTTTTGATATAGAAATTCTATTTGGATGATGCGTTTTCCCTCTCTTCCCGGGTTCAAAAATACAGCAACACAGAGGGCTTGCGAAGATTGTCAGGAATTACTAACCGCTGCTTCAATTTTCAATAAAATTTGTAGAAAATGGAGTGTTAGAAAATGGTACGGACATAACAATGAAATGTACTCGAACGAAGCTTGGCTCTGACAATGCATGGCAGCTCTGATCTCTGCACTGTAATAAATGGTGCCTAACCTACTGAGCCCTGCGGTTTTTACCTTTTCGTAAAAATGCTTTTCTGGACTGCTACAAAAAAAACCTCAGACTGACAATTAACAATTGTTATTTGAAATCATGTATTTCACTTATCTGTAAATCGATGGTCTGTGCATTAAACCTGAGTAGGCATGCGTAAAATTGCAAAAGCTCCCTTTCAGGAAACAACGGTAAGCTTGCCCTTAACGGAAAGGGTCGTCGTCGTTAGTAAATTGCGCCGACCGATAAAATATGATTTTGTTTCCTCCATCTCAATCTCAGTCCGTACATTATTTAGCAGTAAGTTGAAATAAATGGCCATTCTGATAAAAATTGGTACTCACTAAAATATTTCATTACGGCAACTTTTTTTTGTTTCTCTCTGTCATAATCTCCTCTTGGGATACATCTGGCGTTATTATGATATTAAGGAAATAGCTGTGAATGTGAAACTTATTCCTTTGATACGGATAATGTGCCTATTTTGAACGCAGAGCAAACGAGAATTTGATTGTTGTTTCGTGTTATATTCCTGCTGTCGTAATGCGAATGTTAAAAACTGGAAGTGGAGCTCCTTCTTGTTCGCCGCAGCCAACAAAACAAAATGAAAACGGCAACAACAGATGCAGCAGCAACAAATAAGGTACCCTCTAAAGAAAGCAATTTTTATCGCATTTTCTCTATCAAACTTTCTCTTGACGGACCACTACCAACACAGCACAAAAGTGATGTCCACTCTTTAGTCCGGCGGTGATGGTACCTTCAAAGAACGGTAATCAGAACACTATCTATTACTATTACATTGCAATACATTTGGGGGAGGATTTCCTCCAAAAAAAGAACTGCTGGCCACTTTCGTGGGAGTGGGGCTGAATTTTTTTGGTGTGTGTGTGCGTGCTTTCAATTAAATAATACACAATTCCTATTTTCATATTATCGTTGTTATTGAATGAAATGTGCTGAGCATTGTTCCACGTCATTCACGCCATGAAATTCAAATTCTAGTCGAGTATTATGCAATTATTCAAGGAATCCTATATTTTTTTTCTGGGATGATGAGAGTGTTCGTGGAAGCTGCTTGTTCGCTTTTTAAAGTAAATCTTTTTGTTATGGTCATCATATCATGGATGGGTTTGTGAGTGAGTGGAAAGGGAGAAAAAACATGCCGACTGTCTGCATGATATGGAGATGAGTGTACACAGATGTCTGTGTGATGTCAAGATTGCCGGACAATCTACACTGATTCCATATATATCCTCACACTCCATTTGAGACCAGAGAAAAGTTTTGATGTGAAAGTATTCCCTTGCGGCTTTATCACGGATTTTCTTTTTGCCTTTGAGCATCACTACATGACGCAATTTCTATGCTAATGATATTTATTTAAATGTCCGAATCAAACATGTCGTCGTGTCGCATATTTATTTACTCCACTACTTGTGCTATAAAAATTTGTAGACTGTAATAAACAATTTCATGTGCAGTGCATGCATTTCATTTTGTACACAGTTTTAAGGATAAATTGTATTCCTATCACGATAGGTATACCTACGTCAACCCGCAAATCTTTAAAAGTATACAAATAACAAAATCAGACATCTAACAAATATATTTAAAAAATCAGAATAAAAGTATGATATATTTAATCATCTTTGGAAAAGATTGAATCATGTACTGCTTTATGAAATATTTTCAGAATGAAAAATTCAAATGATCGCCTTCGCAACTTTGAAATCGAGTCCCAACTTTGGATTTTCTTGCTTTTAAGCTTCCGTTATAGCTTATGAAAACTAGACAGTTCCAAAACTAAACTTTCTCGTGCTTCCTGCAAACGGAAATATTGCCACACGTTTCAAACCCGGTTTTCTACAACCAACGGTGAAACACAAAATACTAATTAATGAAAAGAAATTTGATGATTTTGCTGCAATTATATGACCATAGAAATGACAGTCAGCGATATCAAACAGTGCATTTGAGCAATGCGATTGGTTTATTTTTAAGCAGTGTAATTCATCTGAACTCAGAAACTGACCCAGAATCATCAGCAAAGAACAGCTCACTTTTAGATATTACCTTCCATTTCATCTGCCATCGCGATAGTCGAAGCATGCAAAAATATAGCTAAACTCGGTCAATCTGATAATGCCAGTTAAAAATGTAAATTGACAACTAACAATTCTATAGTAGTATACATACCTGCACTAAATATTAATTATGGTTATGCAAGGCTTTTTGAAGTGTTCAAGGATAAAGCATACAAAGATGAAAATACAACGACAAGCTAGCAGAGAAATTTTAAATTATATACTATATAATTATAAAGTGTGTCCTGGGTAACAGCATTTAGGTTAGGATCAATATAAGACATCAATGTTTAGGAGATCTGTGTATTTTCAATATTTTGGGGCCACGAATGTAGAGTTCATCGCACGCATAACAAATCGGTATATATGCCAACATTTTATCAATATAGACCCAATACTACGTATTGACGTGGTTACTATAGGTTATCTCTTTCTCCTCCTATCCATCATTTCCCAGTCGAGTACAGATGACGCCGTTTTGGATTCTTTATCGTTCATCAAATGCCAATTAGCACAACTATCGGAAACAATGTAATTCGTATTTTATAGGTTAAAAAACTACCTGGCCTGACTTGCCTGCTTTCATTCATTCATGTATGCATGTACAAGAGAGTCGGCTACAACAATGAATGTCTCTCCTCCTCAGCGCAGAGAAAGAGAGAGCTCTCATTCTCATCATAATTCTATTTGATGCTGTGCCACCAGATGTGTTAAAATAGTCTTCCACGCTCTACTCTCTCGCCGGATATTATACAAAATTTAGACTACATAACACATTAGCTATATAGTCAAGTAGTCAAGAGGAACGCAACTTATGTCAACCAACATGCTGTTCAACCAGGGCTCATATAGGTGCTATATAAGTATGCAACATTTTAGCTTTTTCACTCACACAAAAAGATTATAATATATAGAGGGAAAGTGGAACAATGCGATGTGATGCTCAACTTTTATGCTCTTTCTCGACTCTCTGGCGTGTCGTAAATGAGAAAAGAAGTTAATGATATAATGAGCAAATTTGGTACATTAACATGCATCATATAGCAATCGTGATATGGTGTCGCTCTCACTCTCTCTCGCTGACGCTTACTTTCCCATGATTTTCTTTATGCGCTGCAAACAAATACCTAGTTTACAAAGGAATTGTAGTTTCTATCACCGTTAAGTTAGGGAGAATTCTTGCATTTTTTCGCGTTACTCACTACAAGATGATGTGCAATTGACTTTCACTTGCTAGTCGCTAAAATTACTTGGGTTCAAATTTCAAATGGCTTGTCCGAATTAATCTTTTGTACATCAATTCAAAGTGGATCAAGAAGTGTCTGTAGTAGAAAATTTTCAAGGAGGATTTATACTGAGATTGCTGAAGCAATATATAGTCGCCTAAATCATGAAACCGGAAATGTCTGTAATGAGTAGATTAATGTCGAGGTATTTGATTGGTAAATTATTACCTTTTAGACGAGTAGAAATTCTACTGTAGAATGATAGTTTTATGGACTAAATTCAATGCACTGCAGGAAATGTTACCAACGACACGAGATGACACAATGATACATACATAGTTTATGCAGTGTTAATCAGAATTTTATGATATTTAAGAGTGAAGTAGTTAGAAACATGAAACTGACGCAGAATAAAATGAAACAGAAGCAAACAAAAGGAATTAATATGAAGAGCAGAGCGTGGCAGAGGGACTTGGCGTGTTTGTCAAACTGGCAAACGTTGATACAGTAGAGCCTCACGGCGGATGAACTCTGCACGCCGACATGAAACTGCTTTCAAACCCCTTCAAACACCAGGAACGTTTAAACAATTTCGTAGATGGCGACAGCATTATTGAGAAAACGGGAGTGGTAACGGTTTCTTTGGACCTCACGTCGTTATTTATATGTATAAGAGATCATTGGTTCATGGTTCACTTCATATTTGAAATTTCAATTGTGCAGTAGCAAAAAATAAAAAATCAGGCACACCTGAAAGTAGTTGTAATTGCAAAAAAAATATTCAATGATAACAGTCAATATTTTGGAAAAATCAACATAATGTGTATTATGTTTCAACTCAAATAGGCTTATAATATCATAACATTATGGATATATAGTAACAACATTCATGGAGGTAAATCATTCATGAAAATGAATCTTAGAAATGCTCAGTAATGTCTAAAACATTACAGTAGTTACAA
Organism: Sinella curviseta; assembly: GCA_004115045.4. Lineage (NCBI taxonomy): Eukaryota > Metazoa > Arthropoda > Collembola > Entomobryomorpha > Entomobryidae > Sinella > Sinella curviseta. Next base: position 34,318,527 of record CM065489.1, read on the forward strand.
CTATTAGCGTATTTATATATAACTGTTTATATACGTCAATGTATCTCATTAATTTAAAGGTACATATGTTTTTCAACCATTTTTAATAACGCAAAATGTTATTTAATAACGCCCCTCCGCTATTGCTTTAATTAAAAATACGGCCTGCTTAATGGTAAGCGATTTTTTATATCGCAGATATTCGATTCTCATCGTCGAACTTCTCTCCTTCACCAATCGCACTGAAATGACTGTCCTTCGCTTTGCAAACCGTGTCACAAACGCATCAATCTAAAATTAAATATAAATAGTTGTGTTGTGCAATCAAATAACTTCACGGTATTTTATATAATAATTATTTGTACACTTAACTGGAATCATACTTACCTTCTCATCGAGTTTGGCACTTCGTCCCTTTACACTCTCGTTCTTGCTTCCAAGGTTTTTCCTCGGGGGTTTAATAACATAACCGTCTGACGCCAGCAACTTTAAAAAAGTAGAAACACATACGATATAGATTATGCTACATAGTTATTCAGTTAAATTAACTAGTTACTTAAAAATATCAAAGCGAGCAGCAACAATAACATAAGCATTCAGGGAACAACTGCATCCCATCCAATCTTCAGTAATTTAATTTTTTATTCCCCATTCATTCCCTCTAATCATTTCACATGGAGATAAATTACTACTTGCTTTACCCGACGTGTTAATAAATTAATTACAATTAAACCTTACTTACTTTTAAGCCATGTCGGCCTAAATATGTCTCCCATGTCTCCGCGAGCTGACATTTTCCCAAGAAGGATTTCTGCGGCAGAATTGAGCTGACCACTCGAAGTTTAACCATTGAAGGTAACGCCAAATTACGTCTGGGTGCCATAACCCTTTTTTCCCAAAACAGCAAATCGACCAATAAAATTTTAATGCAGCAGTTATTAGGATAAAAAAACAGTTATAAGCAGTTATAAATTGAGTTGCAAAAACACAAAGCGCTTCTTGGAGAAAAGACAACACAGATGATGGTGCAACACTGATGCAAAAAAATTTGGTGTGGAAGAAATGAATGAAAGGAGTGAGAAATTGACACGTAGGTATATATAGGATTTTTTTATCCCACCATTAATAATGGACTTTTTATTAAAGAATGTTAACAGCGTGACTTTCGTTTTGTCATTTGACTACTAACAAGATAATCATAATAATTAATCATAATACAGTGAATGTCATCATAAAACGAACTTAATCAGTTAATATAGAATACAAAACCGAAGTAAATGCAAATGGACAAGTGGTTGGTATACACAATGAGATAAAGGTGGAAGCTAAACGATTTTACATTTAAAAATATTAATTAGTAGTTTTTTCTACAAATACAGCGTCTGATAATAATAATAATAATAGTAGTTAATTCCATAAACAACTTTTTTTTTGTAACTTACATATTTAACGACCATTCCTTATTTTTTTTGTTTTTGTATAGGATGTTTTTGTATATATATTTACATAGTACACTCATTCATTTGTTTTACTTAGTTTAGTGTTTTTTATTTTTAGTTTTAATTATTATTTTTTTAAGTATAATACTTAAGGTGTTGTTTTGTTTTGTTTTGTAGTAGTAATACAGTACATAGCATTTCGCTTGAAGTAACCTTACTTAAAATATTTTTTTTATCAGAGAAAACGGTTCATAATTTTTTTTCTTTATCTCTTAATCCGCTTTGATTTACTGTGAGTTGCATATTATTTTGATGAAGACATTAACACACTTTGGATTTCGATTCTACGCATCAAAAGTAGTAAGTAGGTAAGTGAAAGTGGGCGTTTTGCAAATGAACCAAGGTATCCCGTCCTCCGATCCATAATTAATCATAATAATATATATATATAATAGTAGTAATCATAATACAGATAACTATATAATATATGTTAGGTAATAATAATAGAATAGATATGCAGACTCCTCCAAACTCTTTTCTGATATTTAGCTACTTAATAATAATAATAATATTCCGAATAATTTTTTGTCTGTAGACTACTAATTTTGCATAATAATATCCAGCAAAACACATTTACTCTCCTTCTCTCTCTCTTTCTCTAGATAATCATAATATGAGAATTTGATCCTTATCAACGTACAATACAAAAATTTCGTGGCCCTTCTTATAGAACCTGCATCAGCCCTTATAATATTTTTTTACACCGTATCTAGTAACACTTTTTAGAACATGCACATTTTCGAATTATCTCTACATCTTTGGTATACCGCGTCCCGTCGTTGCATATTAACCTCACGCGACGACGCCGCGATCTCTTCGGTGTGCAACAAGTATCCCCGCAACTTCCGATACATGCAGCAATTTTCAAGGGTCGCCTTGAGCGACAACCGTGTTCAGTGTAGTAGTCTTTGTATTGTTCCTTCTTGCAAGTTGGTGCTGAAAACAAACAAAACATACATTTTAATTTGCATTTTTAAGCCTTATATCAAGTAAGTTTTGCTATATAGGTATGTATTTTGTTTCATTTGAAATTCGCAAGTCTTTCTTTGGCACCTTCGTCACAAAAGCGGCCTCCAAAACCTGGAGTACATCGACAGGCATAGTCCTTTCCGTTCTTTGATGGGATGCACCTGCCATTTTTACAACGATTATCTTTGCACACATCTTTGACAATCTTCGTTTTGGTGTTGAAGGTGGATTGGATTTGGGCTGCGGACACGTCCTTGCTCACAGGTTCTTCTCCTTGAATCGCAGCGCAACCCGGGACGACTCCTTGCTGTCGCTTGGCGTTTGTGTAGTCCACTCGTTTGTTGTTTATCGTTAACGTTGTCAAGCAACCTATGAAATGAGATGATATTCCATATATGTGAACAAAAGTATGGTTTAATTCAAATGACCCATTTAAGTTGAAATTTAATTTACCATGGAAAGATGTGCTGTTTCTTAAATGCCATTGGTTCAGCGCTGTTGAAGCAACGCTGGGTGGTAGTCCTCCAATGTAAAGAGGAGTGGTCAATTTTAGCAAGTCCCTGTCTCCGTCGTTTATGATTGAACGAGCCTTTCCTTTGTCAACCCGCATGGTAAAGTTTTTCTTGATTGCCAAAAGTTCAATGGTGTGCTCCTCGCCATCAGCAATCATTTCGTAGCTGGACAAATAAGCAATTAGAAAACATATTACAGTGACTGCGTTACTGTCGGCGTTGACGCCATTTTCATTCAGAACAAAATATTTTTCATCTGTTTGTAACCTGAGTTTCTCATTTGTATACCTGTACATGGTCGATGCTGGATAATTGCCAACATCGTAACTGATTCGAACCCTTCCCAAGAACAATTCCACGGCAATGTGTTGTCCCTCCCCGTTGTAAAGAAGGACGCCATTTTGTTCCAATGTTGACAGTGCAATCGTGATGTTTGCTTCCGGTTTTGTACGCAGCGGTTCTAATTCCACCCAAGAGCCATTGCTGGCAATGCTAATGCTCGTCAAAATTTCACATCTCTTTCCTGTAATACAAACAAGAGGATTTATATGTGCACATAATCTAAGCAAATGCGAATTCCAGTGCAGATTCGCGAATTATTAGTAGAGCTAAACCGTTGAAACGGAAACCATACCTGAATACCCAGGGGTGCATTTACACGTGTAATCAGAACTGTCCGGTGGGAGAAAGCAAAAGCCATGGACACAGTCATTATCTTGGCATGGAGACGTCTTTGGGTACAGCATGGCAACGCTAGGAAGAACCTCGCAGTAGCGGCCACTGAATTCATCAGTACACTGACAAGTGTACTCATTTATTCCATCAACACAAGTTCCTCCGTTCTACAAAAAGATAAATTAACGCCATAATGAATAATGCATGCAAGCATTTATTTTACGCTTGAGAATGTTTCTATAACGCAATGGTAGTTTGTTGACGTACCTGACACATGTGGTTAACACAGTCATCCACATTAACAGAGCAGTTTTCTCCTTGGAAACCAAGAGGACACTCACAAGTGTAATGGGAGAAGTGATCAATGCATCTGGCACCGTTTTTGCAAGGATTGAATTCTTTAGTGCAAAATGCTATTTTGGTTTCGCAGTATTCCCCTATTAAAATACAAATCATTAGATTCTCCTGTTTTCAATGTATGTAAATGTTAATTTTTGCATAGTTTTCTATGAATGAGTTATCTTTACCTGTGAATCCGGGCTGACATTCACATCTATATTGACCAATAAGATCTATGCACGTGGCGTTGTTTTCGCACTTGTGATTCACGCAATCATTTTCATTTACTTCGCAACGATGTCCAACAAATCCGGGCGGGCAGGCGCAGCTACAATAATGAATTAACCAAATTTAATTAGAGTTGTGTTTAAAATGTTCGTTTCATTGGATCCAGTGAAAGAAAATAAAGAGTGTTTTGCAAAATAAGTCTAAAAACCTGAATCGTCCTTCTTCCATGACACGACAAGTTCCTGCGTTAATACATGGCTGGCCATAGCAGGCGTCAATTACTTGCTCGCAGTGTCGACCATGATAACCTGGGGCACAGGCACATTGATAATCTCGATTTTGCAGGGCCTCACATGACGCTCCGTTAGCACATGGGTAGGTAAAGCAAGCATCGCACTTGGCTTTAATGGCTGACGGTACATTATCTGGTTCATAATGACAAAGAGATATACATTAAGTACCATGACATTTAAATGGATATATATAGTTAGCTTTTCAATCATCAACATCTCGAGTAGTTGTTTGTTTACTGCTAGCTAACATCGACAGTGATACGATGTCACAAATAAATACACACCAGGTTTTATTTTCATGAGTGAAAGTACATAACGCTCCTATTCAGTGAAAGTCTGAAAGAGTTGAGTTGACACATTTGTTTTGTCTTTCTCAATTCCCCGATGTGAAACTTAATATATTTTATATTTGCATTGAAAGTCTGGAGTCTGGCAATATTGCGTCCCTTGTGGGAAAAGGAAATATCGTAGTCATAAAATATGAAGTGGGGTAAATCTCATCGAATTCACTTCACGATCTTATCAAAATGCTAATGAGGATGTGTCACACACAAGATAACCTTCTTCCAACCAAGGGAGATACAGTCCTAATATCAAATATCCATAGTAAAACATTTTGTTTATGCATACATTTAAAATTGATGATGTATGACGAGATAGAAATAGAATAAAATGAAGGATGTGATGGAAATAGTAAATAGGTAGTTGGTTTGGTAATACTTAAATCTGCAAAAAGAGATTCACACTCCAGCCCATCACTACTAGAAAACATCTCGTCTGAAAACAAGTTGATTGATGTGTAATACATGAAGACATGTGTTGCTTAGCAACATCGATATAAGTTACTGGTTACATGTCAGCAACAATTGGAAACAACATGGCGACAATGTGAAAGAAATGAAAAGATGATGACTACCTAAAATACAACTGAAAAGATTCCTGCTGATTGTAATATACATACTTATCTGGCAATAATGATAAAAAAGAACCTACCAATACACTCGAAATCCCCTGGAGGAGTTGTGAGCAAAAGTTTATTTCTCATTGTCTCCGGCTCACTGCAACGAGCGATTCCTGGTTCCAAAAAGTCACGTTTCACCCAGTCTGCCAACCATTTCAGGCCGCAGTCACAAAATAATGGATTGCCACCCAAAGCCCTGAAGAATTCCCATGCAGACATTGTCATTTTTAGTCCAACAACATGCGCGATAGGTATATTGAAACTTGATAATTATTTATATACTTTCAGGTCACTTACAAGTGCGTTAAAGAGCGTAGGTCACGGAAGGTGCCCTCTGGAATCATGGAAATGTCGTTGGCGTGTACTGATCTATGGTCGCATGGAGACAAAATTCATAAAACAACGTTCAGTAACTTGCATCCAAGTAATCTCTGTAGTTCAAAGTTCACATCCACATAAATATGAGTACAACTTACAAAATTCTGAGTGAGGCTAGTCCGGAGAAAGCATCCCTTTCGATGCACTGCAACTTGTTATAGCTTATAATTCTGAAAACATAAAAGCCGTGATAATTTGATACACAATGACACACCATGCCCAACCGGAATTTCAATTTTTGTCAAAGCTCAAGAAAATTGCTGCGGAAGCTTACAAGGTGGAAAGTTTTGTCAAATTGGCGAACGTCAAGTTTGAAATCATCGAAACTTGGTTGTTACTCAGGTCTCTGAACATTCAACCGGTCAACATGTACAAAGAGAGGAAACAACATTTGTTGGTTGTGAAAATGTTATCATAACGATGACCACAGTAATATGTGGTGAGAAAAGTTGGTGGTGAAAGTGAAATGGCAGTACTCACAGCTTTGTCAGATATTTGAGGTGGCCCAAGCGACTGACGTCTATTCTCTGTATTTCATTCACATCCAGATACAACTCTGAAGTCTCGGCAGGGATACCAGTGGGAATTTCTCTCAATTTGGCACGGCTACACCAGACAACGGTCCCTGTACAATTACATTGTGGTGGGCAGTAGCCCTCACCCAGGCAGCCACGGTCGTCACCTGCAAAAAAACGGAATTAGATTTTACGTGTGCTAATCATCTATCAAAAATGTCAGAGGAAAAAACATGACCGTTTTCATCTCTCTTTCTCTCGTGTAAAAACTTTTTTTTTCGTACTCGTGCATCTGAACTCATGCGGTGGAAGACTTCGTATTAGGGAGTCTTTGTGGCGAAGTGGTGCGTGGCATTTTGGTCCGTCCGTGCTCAGAATCGCTTCCTCTCGTCGAAGCCATTCCGCAAACCATGCTAGATGGCAGTTGCAGATGAACGAGTTACCATCCAAGTTCCTAAAATAGTTTCAAATAAACTTGTCTTACTTTTGTACATGGACGCGAAATCATATACGCTTGTCGGCAGCAGTTACATATACTCCTGCAAAACTTACACAAACGCGACTTAATACTTCTTCTTATCGACTTTCCCAATAAACAAGGCAATTTTAAGTATGCGCAACATTTAATTTGTGAATATATACATATATAAGATGATTATCATCGTGTTAGTTTAGTATATACTTTAATCGACTGGATATACTCCATGTGCTCGTTTTATTGAAAGAACGTAAATGGTGAAATAAAATTAATGACTAACAGATGTAGAAGTGAAGGCTCAAAAGTATATTATTATGCAGCCTTCATAGAATGCAAAACTCTCAACGGCACTCATTTCGCCTTTTATAGTGCAAATAAACAAGCTCGCTAAAGAAATGGTCGTTCATACTATCGTATCATGTCGCGTTTTTTATTATTATTTTCCAAAGAACGGTAAAACATTTATAGATTTTGTAGATTGGCTTGACGGGCAAATCGAAGTCAATTTGTAGTACACACTACTTGCGTGTGTGATAATACTGTGAGGAGAGCAACTCTTTTGGTTTCTAGAAATGAGAGCTAACGAGGAAATAATAGCTTAAACAACTTGTAAACTGGAGAGAAAAAAGCTTTTAAAGCAATGTAAGCTTGTTTACGTTTGTCAACGCGAAAGATATGATCGTTTTCAACCGGCAAGACAAAAAAGACAAACTTTTTTAACGAACACGTTTCATATTACCAGAGTTTAGATTGGAAAAGAGAAAAAAATGCTAACAAAACAGGATTTATGGAACGGTACGTTTGTGGAATGGAATATTACATTCAGGTTACACTTTTCCCTGTGTAGATTCATACGTGCGTCCCAAGTTTATAAAATACCACCATAGTGACATATTTATACATTCATTTCCAGTGCTGATCTAACTGATGATGCTATTTATTGGCTAAGATGAAATTTGGCATTCATGGAAATAAAATAACGACCCTTTAATTATTGACTTTTAATACACGGGAAACACCTCTCAACTTCTGAAAAGCAATAACTTTTGGTGTCAATGATCATATCATCACTCGGTTATGATTTTAAAGGCTGTCATTTCGTATGCCAACTCAAGAGAAGCGAGTATTATTATTGACGTCATTAAAGATACTTAATATTAGTCACAAAATACTTACAGAGACTTCAAATTTGGCATGTGCTCGAAAGATCCAGGCATGATGCAGGTTATTTGATTGTCAGCAAGTGATCTGAAAAGAAGATTCCCAAGTACACATAATGATATGTAGCGCTTCCATTGCAAGAATATACACAAATTTTAAATGTTTTATTTTCTACAAAGTACATTTTTTTTAAAGTAAAGCAATTTCAAATGTTAAGTAATGAACTTACAGCAGTTTCAAATTACGTAAGCCAACGAACATCTTATTATTAATTTCCTTCAACTTGTTGCCAGTAATAGTTCTGTAAATTAAAATTCAAGCATTTGAAAAGCTTCCTATTCATATAGGTACATATATATGTAAACCTGAAATATCATAAGATTTCGTGGTATGTAAGAAGTAAGAAGAAATGAGTTCCAGTGAACTACGCGTAGCTTGCACCACGTCACGTACACTTCTAGAAGGGAAGGTGAGTCTCGGAATGCTCCATCCTCAATAGCAGAAATTCTGTTTCCACTGAGATCCAATTTTTGCAAGTGGGGCAACGTGGGAATCCATCCGTTGCGAACTCGATTTAGCTCATTTCCAGATAAATTCCTGTGTAGAGTCGTAATGAGAATAGCGTTTTAATCTACCTAATGTAATCAACGGCAAATGTAGATGGAGATATGTATCTGATATTATATGCATTCATACAGTATAGTGGCTTGTTCAGGAATATCCTTGGGAACCTCATGAAATCCTCTGTTTGAGCAGTCGACTGTAGAGCCTTCGCACACACATTCTGCCGGACACTTTGTGTCGGAGCACTCGTCAAATATCATTTTGCTTTCACCATCGTCGCCTGACATGATTTTAAAATGGTTACCAATTATATTAGATTTTTTTAACAAGTCCTTTCGTATGCATGATATCTTTTGGCACAAGCTATATTACTACGACGACATGACATGTTGCAAAAAAAACGTACATTTCAGCTTGTCTTCCTTGAACGAAGCAAGTCGCTTTCGCTGCATGCGTTTTGGAGCTTCACATCTTGCCCCAGACGTCTCTATTGGATTGTGGTGTAAGTATTCGGCAAGCCATTTGAGTCGGCAGTCGCAGACAAATGGATTCCTTGCCAAGTGCCTACAAAGTACAATTGGGAAATTAACTTCTAGCCATACTTGAAATTTGGTTCATGTAGCTCATTCAAAAATTCATGGTCTTACAGTGTTTGAATGTTGCGGAGGGCTTCGAAAGTTCCATTTTCCAAGCTCTGAATTTTGTTGTCATATAATGACCTAAAATGAAATAACGGCTGTCAGTCCAAGAACCACTAATCTAACTAGCAGGCATGCAAAATGCGGCGTGATACTACTGGCTCTGTTCTGTATATATGGCTGTATGATTAACGAAGAATTCGGGGTAACGTTGTAATCTCAATTATCACGGATCTTTAAAATTATCCTCAATTGTAAATGAAATTTGCAAAATATTAATTAATCATGGAACCACAAGCAGTGAGTTATGCAAATTAGGAGGCGGAAGGCGAAAAAAGAGCCATTGAACAGAGCAGAGCCAGTCCTAATTTTTCATGGTATTCATTTCTTTATACTTTTGAGCAAGCCACTTACAAAAGGCTGAGATTATTCAAGTCCTTAAAAGTGTCCTTCCGGATGCAAGTTATCCTGTTGGCGTTCAGCAGCCTAGAAACATTGGGATAGAAATAGGTAAAAATACATTCCTTCTCATTATCATTAATATTGCCAAATTGCTATGGCTTGAGTGCCATGGAAAATAATACGTAAGCAAAGCATTTGAAGCATTTCAACAATTTTAATTGATCTTGGGAAGCAGCTGCGTGCAAAAAAGCTGCGCTGAAATGCAAAGAATTCACATGTGGGTACATGTGTTAGTGTTGCCGAGTATAAGAGACGGGATCGCATGCCCTTTTTAATTTTCGTTTAATCGAATGGCGCAGACACTTTTGTGCAGAATAAACATTTTAGAGATAATTTTTCGGATGGAAAGCTGTTTTTTTTGGGAGTGCTTTACAAAATTCCTGTATAAAAAGTATGAGCATTTTCTAGAAATCTGCACGTGAGGGAGGACGCATATAACAAATAATTATAATTCATGTCACAGTTATAACTACCATGTCATTCATTTTTAGAGAGAAGCTACATTTATCCAAGCACTACCGTCATTCCCGTCAAAATTAATAAACATGCATTTAGATATGCAAATATGTTAGTCTAGTATCAAGTTCGCATATACGACACGTGCGTTTTGCGTCAGTACGCACAAAACCCATAGGATCAGCTTCCTTCACACACTTTAATTTCTACAAAAATTGGAATATGAGATAACATGCTATCATGCGCTCTAAGGAATGACGAATAATGCTTCATGCACGAATATCTTGTGCAATTTGCTCCGTACGTACATGATTCAGTGAGAGAAGAGCAATTAGTTCATTGTCCGTATTCCAAGTTTTCTACTGCTGATTTTACAAATTGGCAATTGTGATTGTATCACAGAGACACAAACTATGCTTTATCTAGTAGAGAGACTCTCTCTTGATTGTTTCACATATTATATAAAATAATATATATCTTCATTATGACTAAATATGCACTGCGTACATTATAGCAGAATTAGCAACATGGTCTAAAGTAAAGGGTTTGATTCTTTCAATCAAACACGCGCTTGCCCTGTTGTCCTGTAATGAAGATTTGTGTTTACGCAACCAATTCACTAGCAGTTCAGTCATTCCTGTTTTCATACATCTTTAACTATTATGATTAGTTGTTGGCTGGTGTTGTTGTGTGTGTGAGAGCAAGTGTAACTGTCTGTCTACTATCCCTGCTTGTTCACAGTTTGGTGATGTGATATGCGATGATGTTGATGATGATAACATGTTTTTTACATTCAACATTCAATAAAGCTTGATGAAGTGAACTCCTGTCAACTTGTAAATATGCACACGCATACTTGTCGCTGTTGTTCTATTTTAAGACATTGTTAAGCTAATTAGCATTACTTCACATCCAGCGGGAGAGAGAGACAGAGAGAGAGCTTGAGAGAATGATGCAAATGATGGATACAACATGATACCGTAATATGCTGCCTACGTAAATACGCAACACATTTACAAGAACCTGCTGCTGCTGCTGAAAACAGAGATTCAGTTTGGTTTTTAAAAGAGACAAGGCAAAACAACTGAAAAACTGGAGCAATACGGTTTAAAAGAGAAAGAGAGGAGATTGTTATAGGGAGAATATATAGAAAAAATACATCACATCAGTAATATTCGGTAAAGCAGCGAAGCATACATGCGTGAGCTTGTTCTAGTCATTATTATTATTATTACTTTATTTAGCAGGCAAGTAAAGAAGGAAGCGTCGTCGTTAGACAAAGCTATTACTACACACACACATCACATCACTATGATATTTACTACGACGAGACTACAACAACTACTACTACTGCACTTTGTACTACCGTTGTTGCGTTGAAACGAAAACACTATCATGCAAATTAGATTCTCATCAAAATGTAATAAATCATAAGCGTTTGGCATCTTACAGTAGTTGTAGCGACGAGAGCCCGTGGAATATTCCTGGAGGTAGCACGGTAATACGATTTCCGTAAAGTACCCTGTTGAACAACCACAAAACAGTTATTTTCGAATAAACAGAGGCTTTTTCCATGCTGCACTAAGTCTAGTCAAAATGCAACTTCGCCACCACAATGTAATGTACTTAAAGGGTTTCTAACAGTTTATTAACAATATTATTATCATCTTTTTGTAGTTGCGAGAGCATATGAAGAGAAATGAACAAGAACCAATTCAGGAAGGGAAAGGACGTTCGGAGGTGGTGATGGTGATGATCATGATGATGATGGGGACAACGTTGCTTGCGTTGGTGCTGTTGCTTTTATCTCGTTCCAGATTTCAAGTGGTTTGTACATTGATGATGTGAGTGAAGGGAAAGTAAATTTACTGCGGGAGCAACAGCAGAGATAGGAGAGGAAACTTTCAACAATGTGCACCTCTCCACTTTTAATAACCATGGAAAGCTTTAGAGCAAATCATGTAGACACTACTGAGGATAGAATTAATACAACATGATTCATATGCAAACACTTTCCCTACCTTACGCTCAATCTTCCATTCCCACCACCACCAACCAAGTCGCGTCATAATATTATGCTAAATAAATAAAATATTGTGTAGAGAGAGTGTTACGGAGATAGTTTCATGGGAGACAGCTTATTTAAATCGAGCAGCTTCTTTGTCAAAAATCTAATTTTGAAGTTTGATGCTGGAAGTTGTAGGAATACTACTACGTGTAATAGTTAAAACTGTCATGATACAAATATAATATGGTCGTGTGTGCGTAGGAGTTACTCGAGTTACTTAGACGGCTATCAATCAGAAAACGTGTTCTAGCAAAATTGAAACGGCTTTTTTGAATTGGCAAATTGTTACTCGTTTTACGACGAGTACACTCAAAACATGTAAACTATGGCATAGAATCTAATGAACCGACATACATATTGACAAGCCGCTCGTGTGTCCCATAAATTTTGAAGTTGTGTAAATACTTTATGATATCAATATTATGTGCCTAGGCAAATTTATATCAGCCGAAATACTCATCAATGAATATTTCATAAATTGGCTCTATTAAATAGTCTGGAAATGGCTCGCAATTTTTTCGTTATTCCTTCCAGCGCTATCTTATCCTTCTTTTTATATGCATTTACTTTTTCATGTAGTTATGTACAAATTTAGATTTTTGTAAAAAAATAAGGATAGCATGAATTGAAAGAACTTACAATGATGTTAGTGACTTCAAATTCCTGAATGCGTCGACAGCAATTTTCTGTATGATGTTGTTGCTCAAGTCCCTATACAAAATTGAGAGATCATCACATCTTGTTACTTGATACTAACTTTAATCAAGATAGTGCTATAAATAGAAAGGCTGGTTATTTAAAACATTGCTCACAGTCGTCTCAAGCGTTTGTACGGAGTAAAGGCTCCAGGTGGAATCTCTGCGATCTCATTTTGCTCCAACCGCCTTGTAAATGGAAAGAAAAAAGAACAATATATTACTTTGAATATAATTTGACTTCCTTTGGCTATCAAAATAGAGCATCAAATTGACAGGATATGGGACTACTACTACTACTACTGGACTTCCTCCTTACAGTTCAATGACATCATGGGGAAGAGAGTCTGGAACGTGCTTCAGGGTAAGATCTCTACAGTCCACGACGCCATCAGCGCAAACACATGGATGTGGACACTCCTCGTCCCCACCACATTTGCTCCAAGTTCTTTCGATAACGCCTACAGTTAAAATTTCATTTTCATAAAAGTGAGCTACTTCAAAAAAAATTGTTTTAGAGTGTACCACTACACTGCTAACTATGTACTTGGATCAAATTTATACTTCAAAACCATTATTTTCTTCTTCTTCTTCTCCATTTTCTGCTTTTTCCTCTCTGTATTGAGTTTTTTCTTTGTATTCCATAAAGATATTATAGTTTACAGGAAAAATTCAACAACATTTTGTACTGTCATTTAAATGAACTCCTTTTCCGCAGCATTTCTCTATCTAGCTCACTTTTCTCTTCTCTCTCTCTCTGTATATCGTCTCATCTGCCTTTGACTCACTCTCTCGATAATATCATGTCTGAGGATGAAGTATGGACTATTTGATGTTTGAAAAGTCTGGACTACAAAGAGAACAATTGATTTCTCGGAAGCAATATCCGGAGGGACTTGCTCTTTTCTCTCTCTCTCTTTCATCACTTTCAATAAAAATGATAAAATGATTGCTACTACTACTACTTCCACCACTACACTTATTTCGATATCCTTACCTAGAGGAGAAAGTTCATTTTTATTCCTTTTAAAAGCATATAACTAGAAAGAGCAGGGGAAAATGTTCAACAGTGGTGGACTGCTCAAAGGAAACATTGTTCTTTTTTTAAGACAAAGTGTGCGTGAGTGTGTTGTGTGTGTGTGTTCGTCGATCTCATTTTCCATCTTCTCGTGACCAGTCAGAGACAAACGGCATGGATGCTTTCTGGCCGTGCTGCTGGTGGAATGCGTGTCGGGGAAAGCAGGATAATTGAGCACTTTGAGGCACACTCAATTCTATCTACATCAAATAATGCAAAACAGAATCTCTCTGTGGGATTATTGGCTGGGGGATTTTTTTTTCAAGGCTGCTAGTATATATTTTTTTTGCTTGTTCCTCTCCTCCTGCAATATTTTTTAGTATACGCAGCATTTTTTTCGTCTTTCCAGCATTGTGAAAATAATGGAATACAATTTTTGTATGAGTATTATGACTTCTCTGCAGTTGACGTTTCAGCTATTTGAGAGAAAAAACAATCGTAAAAAGACTGGGTAATAATGCTAACATAATGTAGTGAGTCTCAGGCAGTGACTATGTATAAGTTTGGAGAGAGGAGATGGAGATGAAAATTGTGAAAGCTCCCCATTTTCTGGATTCTCTGAATAGATATTTTCTTCACGTAACAATCTCATAATAGACAATAGCCATTCCATTACCTGCACACTTGAATTCCGTTTCTGTTACTTCGTCCACTGTTTTGTCTCGCAGATGATATGGGGAATTGCACCTCGCCTGGGATGCCGTCCTTGGAGTGTTCTTCAGCCATCCGGAGAGCCATGCCAAGTGACAATCGCATATTAATGGGTTGTCACCCAATGTGAGATGCTTTAGTCTTGTCAGCCCTTCGAAAATGTCCCGTTGTAAGGACGTCAAGTTGTTATGATCTAACACCCTGTTAATGAACATTTAATTTCAAATGAGTATATCGATTGAAGATCATCATCTTCCAGGATTATCATCTTTATCGTCCTGCTTTATAAAATGTACTTACAGGATTTCTAAATCCTTTAGCGATCTGATTGCAGCTTCATCGATGCACGTAATTTGGTTATGATCCAATATCCTGCAAAGGAACGGAATGATTAGACAAACTGTCGCTAAAATCGTAATTTCGTCATAAATCAGCTTGCATAAAGATGTAATTAATTGATATAACTTCTTACAAAGATCTTAGCGAGACAGGGCCCAGCAGCGATCGCTTTCTAATTGCGCTCAATTGATTGTTGCTTAGGTCTCTGGAAAAACACACAAACAAATGCAATGTTCAATTAATATAAGTAGTTTTCAACTGCATATACACTCCACATTATATACACCTTCTTTCAATACATGGGCTTATGAGTGTAATCATAATTCTGTTATCGAATCTGTACTCACATTTGTTTTTATAAATAACCATCAAATTGGTTCTCGTAATACGTACAGATAACATATTAGGAAATGAGGTTAGAAATACAAGCGCTCACAGTTGCTGCCACATTACTCATGTCATATTATTGCCTATTTTCACCCAATTCTCCCACCACCACCCAAGAGTTTTTTTTGTGTGTGTGTATACGCAAGGAAGAATTAAGTTCATTACAGAGGGATGAGTTTCCCTTTGAAAAGCGAATATGATAACGAAAAAAATAATAATGCAGGATGTTGCACTGCATGGCCATGATCAATATGGACGAGTGGAAGAAAAGATGCGAAAAATATTTATTATATACCTTCTCATATATGACGTACCGTGCATATTCATTATTTATGACTTGAAATCCAATAATCCGAAAACCTAACAAAGTTTATTTGATGTGACATGAGGGAGAGTGATCTCACTCTCTCGCTGGAAAGCTACGCAATGAAATGGAATAGAACATTCCGCATGAAAATACATAAGTACACGTCAAACGGAAGGAAAAAGGAAACTTGCTTAGAAAAACAGGAAAAGCGAAAAAAACTGCTCCTGCTTGTTACAAATGGATACATAATATATAGCTGTAGAGCCACCGGCCCAACACGTACTTTCACAGGATTCTCCTGTTATGATATATGTTCGTTGTACGAGTTTTACGAGTCAGTCTGCTTGTGTGCAATGCAACATCCCCATTACATCCGTTTACTCGTTTGGGATGTGTTGCTGCCTGGATCTGCCGGCATGTTGACTTTGCAATTGCAAGTACAGTTTGTGGTGCTTTATGGCACTGGCTTGAGAGAGAGAGAGAGAAAAGAGACTAATCCTACGGAAACTGCTGCACTAATAACTGATTCTCATTCTTTGGTAAATAACAAAGTAATTTGACATGGAAGAATCCAATGAATTTCCCAGCAAGCTCGCACACAAACACACACACGTCATATCACACATAATAGAATTCCAATGAGCTGAGAGGTAAACACAACAAATAACACATTTCTCCCACTAAAATCCTTGGCAATAAAACGCTTACATATTGCAGTTTAATCAGTCATGAATTCATCAATTCATGATGCTGATCAAAGTAGTAGGATTCTTTATTTGCTTCTCCTTTGATTTTTTTTTGCAAAACCAGCCCGAAAGAACGTGGAACTAATGTAAAATGGCAACCTTAGCACTTGCAACCCACAACCTCTGCCACCAACAGCGTGTTTACAATAACTACATGTTTATAATTGCGTATTAAATTGATGAAGCTAAATTATGTACAAATATTAAATACTGCCTTCACTAGCATATATATATGCGGTGGACATTTTATGCTTTTCTCTTGTAATGAATGAAATGAAATTAGTACAATTTACAACTGATTCTCATAAACCCTTCAGTGTAAATCAATTATTTATACCTTTTTTTAACGTAATGACTCAGGCTTAGAAAATAGAAAATTATGGTCTCATTAGAGTTTTTTATGGGCTACGTGTGACTGCAGTCTCACTGGAAAACGTGGTCCCACAAACTGCAAGGATTTACGCACTTATCCGCTTTCACATTTGGTTTGGCAGAGAAAAAAAAGCGTAGCCAATAAATGTACTTGTTTCACACACACAAAGTCAACAGCAGTACATTCAAACAACGAAGACTACTGCTCAAAATCCCTATAATTTGATGTATGGGACATGGAACAAGTATAATGACTCCTTCGGTAGTATTGCATTTTTTATAGATACTACTATAGGGGGTAACAAAGAGGAAGAAGAAGAAAATTCTTGTAACAAAATCTTATCAAATTACACACTTCTTCCTACTACAAATGGCATCGCATTTTTTTGTATGTCCCTTTTTATTGGATTCACTCGGTTCTTTAAATATGAATAGGAAGAAGAGAAAATGATATAAGCGCGTTGGGGTTTTTTTCATCATACTAGTAAAGCTGTTAAAAACACACGCGACGAGCACGTCGTAGAAATTATGACTTTTATGTCCGGCGAAGCTCTATTCATATGTGAATTGTGTGACTGTGTGTGTGCATGAAAAAAACGAAAGAGAATGAGTTCAAGAGGATTTTCCGTTCTACGGATGGAAAAAGCCGTAAAAATTGTGTGGCTGGCTGGTGGCACGCAGTCATGGTGGCCCTGTTTTTGTGCGTAACGTAAGTACTACCACTCGGATAAGCATATTATACGACGTACCTATTTAATACAATATGCTTAATGGGAATGTTGACTAGAATGAACACCATCGTCACCATAATCATCGTCATCATCAGCATCACTGCTGCTATCACCGTTGCTTTTTCTCTTGCTCATCATCAAATATCTTAAAGTCAGCAGAGTGAGAGTAGTGCCAAGTGGATCGGTTGACAATCCCTATAGGTTCCGTATTAATGCAGCATTAGGAAGATTCTTACATCGTCGTCGTCTTGTCTTTCTCAGTTTCCCATAAAAATGGTCCTTACTTTCAAGGCTTGTGGAAAAGAAGACTTTGCTGCTGAAGGAGGAAGAAAGTTATATTGAAAACACGTGATATCCTGCATTTTTTCACTTTACTTGCGCCCTATACCAGGAATCCTGGTTGCAGGATAGTGTCTACGAGCAGAAGAAGAAGAAGAAGAAAACCATTGTCGCCTTCAGGAGTTTTGAGATGGTAACATGTACAATTTATGAGGAGTAATAAACCGGCAGTTAGCAGAAGTGCCCAGCAAAAAAAACATTACAGATAGTAGTTCCCTTATGCTTGTCATGAAATTTATTCTTTTCCATACCTTGTCATGTGCCATTTAAGACTTTGGGGTTGAGCGCAGCAAAAAACTTTTTTTTACTTTTAAATGTACAAGTCAGAGAACTGAATGGCATAAATTTGACACGAATTAAGTAAATAGTAAAAACCAAGTTGCACAAACAATACATTGGTCCAATCATCGAGAATGACATTTTGTAACAGATTTTTTTCAGATGAATTACCTTTCTGGGAGGAAAGAGGACTGAATACCGACTGATCGTGAGTGTAATATACTCCCATCTTGCAGTTAGTGACCAGAATGCATAGTTATAACTCTATTTTGCTTCTCGTAAACAATTTCGACCCAGCTACTTACGTATAACCAGTTTTCTTTTAACTGATTTGTCATCAGTGACATTTCGCTGCAACTCAGGCAATCAAGCATACAAGCATGATTCTTGGAGGAATTACAAGTTCCCACCTTCGCCTTATTTAGCCAAGTTTGTTCCTAGGATCGCGCTAATGTGAACTTGTCTATAGCGTGTGCTTTTTTATTATTTCCTTTATCCGTTTTCTTGTGAAAAGAGAAGAATTTCGGTTGAGTAGGAGTAGTTTGGTTTGGCTACAAGTAGCTCATATTATTATAATAGTCGCTAAATGTTGTATGCACTCCTGAAGCTATAGATTGTACACATTTCATCATGCTCATATATATTTTATTTGCTTTTATTTTGCTGCTTGGTCATGTAAGTTTACGTTTTTCTTACAAGAATTAAGAAATGCAAGGACAACGTCTATTTAGTTAGTTTTACCCATGTACTTGTAAAACAGGCTCATCATGCTTGATTACTTGAGTTTATTTTGCAATTCAAATTAAATGACTGGTAATGGAGAAGGTGGGATACTAATATATGAACGCGTACATAAGCACGCTTAAATTGCTGTTCATTAAATCAGTAAACATTATTTGATTTTGAATGAATGGAGGAGGAAGGGGGATGGAGATGCTCTTTCAAGGTAAAGCTTTTTTCGTTTCAAAGCCGAGTCTCGAAAGCATTCAAAGGAATTCGAGCATAATCAATTTAATCCGTAAGTAGTTCTCCTCTGAATTCTCTCTATCAATGAGAGGCCCAACTTTAGCTTCGTACAACACACACCACAAATCCGTTCCTCTATAATATACCAAACGTTGGTACATCATAGGAAAATCTACCAGTTGTCATATTTAATTACCATAAATGCAGATTGGCAGATCACGTGTAGTAGTATAGTTGGTCGGATGAAAGTTGGAACGAGGAGGCCCTGTGCACATAATTTTATACAGGATTATTTACAAGCCGCAGGCTCAAAATTTGTTTTTATTGAAAAGAGACAAAACATTTCAGGAGAACTGTACTCTCTCTGTGCCATTAAAATGTACGAAAAAACATTGAAAAAAAATCCTTTAGGGTACATAAATCACTTAAAACAATAAGCTTTTAAAACGCTTTATGAATGCTTGCTTATGCAAACTAATAAAAATACAAGTGTTTAAAAAAAAGTTGCAAGGAACGTCAGAGGGGAAACGTAGATTCTGGAAGGTAGAGAAATCATAAAAATCAAGTCCGGCCCACTTGCAATTTCACTTAATTCAGAATTCCTTAAGCAACCAAACCACACACTTGATTCATCCCTCTTGTCTAGCTATAAAACTCACCTCGAGAGAGAATGTACCATCGTCAAATTGTGATTTTCATGAGACCAAAGGTAAATAATAAAACAGGGTACAAAACTATAAACTTAAATCCTCGATTTTAGCGAAACATAAAAAATAAATGCTTATTGTACCTAAGCAATACAGGTATCTTTGATTTCTTCTTGGAGCTTCTTTTCAATATCCGTATCGGTAGCAGGGAACTGTCTCATCATCCGCCTCTTCCCCCACAATAATGATAAAAACTTCAAAAAACATGAAAAAGCTAAACTTCCCTAAAGTATTTGTACTTTTAGCCATAATGATATTGACGTGTGTATAGACGAATGAGTATAATACAAAGTTACAATGTTACATATAATTACCACAACATAAATATTTGTACCAATTGTATCCCCTGCCTTTATATGGCTTTGTGGGTTGTGGCAGTTGTTTCTCTTTTTTGCTAAGTGCTAGTCAGATTCTCTCTTTTCGAAAAGACTTCTTCGTCGTTCGTCGTCACACTGATCATGACAACGATAACAATATGAGCATCACATCCAACAATCCAGCCCGTGTGGAAAAGAATGAATGAGCAGCTAACGCAACATGACTATAAAAAGGGAAACTGAAGAAGAATGGAAAACAAGGCGTTCATTACTACAATAACAAAATGTGAAGAAGATCGTAATGACAGCAGTGGCAGTTGCTTCCATTCGGAGGAGAGGTGGAGGTAGTGCACATGATTCGTTAATGGCCCATATGCACGCTTGCAAAGAACCCACTAAGAAGATAAAATATCTCAAAAGACGCTTTTCATGCCCTGCTACTGTGGACTACTGGGTTCGCTCACAACTACGCTTAAAACTCTTCATTTTTTTCATGCAGAAATGGAAAGTGAAAAAGTATTACTTGTTTTATTAGCAAACCAGACCAGGCCAGATACCCGTTTCCTCATTTGCCATAATATGTATTACGCATGAATTTAAGCATTCATTGCAATGACCAAGACGACGCACAAAATTATGTTTTTATAACAAATGGAGAAATTCTGCTTTGGTAGTACTACGTAGTTATGTTTGAATGAACAGTCTTTCATTTATAGTTTTGCGCTATGAATTGTACATTTTTATTATATATGATGATCATTAATATTGTTTGTTTCCACTCTCATTCAGACTGACATGAAACAGGTCAAAGTCAAGAGGAAACACAGACGAAATAAAATAGAATAATAAATACTACGTGGGTACGTAAGTAGTTTTGTGTTTCACTGGTCTGTACAAATGAATATGTTATTTTTGCAATTTGTAACTCGGCTGGACTGATGAATAAAGACATTGAAGATATTAATGTTAACGACGACTTTATTACGATAGTCCATTATTATTACGTATAATGGTTACGAGTATGGAAATAATGACATAATTATTAACTAATAAGCTGGCAGCAAGCGTATGTCCGAATACGTCACAGTCATCCTTATATAAAATGTATCCATTTAACAACGCTCCAGATTCACTACACTACTCATAATCTTTCATCAATTACGCATGTTTCTATTATTACTATTGCCACTAGGAAAGCCGATTTTCCTACCTTTGTTCTTGGGAAGCTCATGAAATTCAAAAAAGGGGAAAGCATAACTTTGTTATTCTCCTTCCATCTTTCATTCATGCTCCTTCTTCGTGTCATATATAACTTGCCATACAGAGTGGTAGACTGTGTGCGTACTTTTTATTTTACCTTGACTTTGTTTTCTTGAGAATTGAGGAGGATGCAAGTTCATAGTATATACATAGGCATTATTATAAGAAGAACAAGGAAGAAGAAAAACTTTCCATTAATGCAT
The DNA here is from genome assembly GCA_004115045.4 of Sinella curviseta. Taxonomy (NCBI): domain Eukaryota; kingdom Metazoa; phylum Arthropoda; class Collembola; order Entomobryomorpha; family Entomobryidae; genus Sinella; species Sinella curviseta. The sequence continues at coordinate 34,340,079 of CM065489.1, forward strand.
TTTTTGTGATTCTCTTGCAAAGTTTGCAGTAGTAGTGGTAGTGGTACAGAAAGTAATAAGAATGTAGACAATCTCATGTCTTCCAATTTGCTCTTCTCATCTCTCCTCGTGAAACATTTTCACTCCAGTAACCAGCCTCACACACACAACAGCAGCACCGCGCGAGTTCCCACTCTCCCTGGCTGAGTTGACTAACATCGAATTATTATTACAAGCAGTGTTATACTTGTAAAAAGGAATATTATGAAAGCAGAATAGCGAGCGACCGGCAGAGTTGAGAACTAACTTTTGTCAAATATCATCCCATGGGATACTACTTGTACACGTTACGTGTTGCATATTATAATACGCAGTAGTGGTGGCGGTGGTGGAGGTGGAAGTAGTAAGCCGAAGTGAGTGAGTGAACAAACCTGCAAAACAATGACTACCTTTCCTCCCATCTCCATGTCTCTCTCTCTCCACTTCCACCTCCACCACCTCATGCTTTGTTCTTGCTTCTTTTCTTGCCCAGGCCCAGAAAATGAAAATCTCTTCCATGATTATTATTATGTTAGCATCCCATCCCCTATCTTGATGTTATTACAATATTCATAAAGTGTTTCCCGTCCTGTGTGCTTGTACAAGCATGAATGAAAAACTTCCTCATATTTTCTGTGTGTTTCCGCTTTTTTGGCTATCTCCTTGCGTCAACTTTTCTGTCTGAGAGAGAGAGAGAGTTACAGCAGCACTGCGCCTTTTCACGTGCCGTGTGGTATAGAAATACAATGCGATGTACTTTTTTACATGTTGATAGTATGCTCTTTGCTTACCTGTTAGGCCTTTGTAGGTATATGAAAATATGCTAGAGACGAGGAATGCTTTTTTGTGCCATAATATGTATTTAGGCAATATCAGTTTCAATTCATTTCTTTTTAGCTTTATTCGCCTTTCTTTCTCCCAACTTTGCCAGTAATTACTTGAGCCAGTCAGCTAATGGAATGCAAGCAATAATAATCAAAATATGATAATAACAGCACCGTGTGCTGCTAGCTTGCTGCTGTGAAACATGACGATACTGTCGTTAGACATAATATAAACGTGAATAAACTAGAAATACAAATGATTTTTTTTTCGTCCTGTATGTATGAGTAAAAAAATGGCTTCACGAATTCACAGTTTGCTGCTGCTATCATTACTGGTCGACAACTCACTACTGCTGCTAAACACAAAATTCACAAGCCTATTAAGGTCTCTTTTTTCTTCATTTATTCTGGTCTTTTTGGTCAAAAGGACGTGTGGTGCAAAGGGTGAGGTGAGCAGATTATCATTATCAAAAGAAAAATAAGACTTTTTTTTCAGGATATGCATGGATAGACATGGGCAATTCATCATGTGCACGTGTTGGATTTTCCTCATTGGCGAACATTTACATGCATCTAAGTCAACTTAAGCGTTTTTCTTGTGCCTTCCAACAAGGAGGAAGACGAGAAGAGAACAGCGTGGTAATAAAATATTACTCTGTTAATAAATAGTCCTATACTGCAGTCATTTGCCGCACTTTAAATGCTCACACAACAACAGAAGAGAGTAATCGGTAAGTAGATGAGGATAGGACGTGGTTCCGACACATGACTACATTTTTATGAGCAGGTAAATCATCCATTAGGCATTACAATGCCATGCCTCACGCGGCCCTGCACTTTCTTCTGCAAATGAATATTATCTACTGCTCTTGCTGCTCCTGCTAGATGACCAAAGCTCACGAGCAAAAGTAATTAATTTCTTAACATCCACCACCACCACCAACCATCAGAAACTGGTAAATAGCATGCGAAGAATGTTAATGCAAATAGACGCTGTGCTTGATCATGCATCACCCTCTCAATATGCTTTATTTGTGTTCTTCGGCATTTCCGAATTCAATTCAATTTTTTTAGCAGGAGAGAGAAATGGCTAAACCTCACATTCATCATCGTTTCCCATTTTCAAAAAGTTTCAACAGTTTCAAGTGGTTGAAGGAGGGGAAAAAGGCACGGAATATATTTTGCCAAGAAAACATTGCGTATAGTAGAGAGCGTATATGGATGGCTGTTGGTTTGACTAAGCGATTTTGATGACAGACATTACTAGCATATTATCCTTCATATATTCGCTCGCTCCACGACGACGTGAGACGTGACGAAAGAAATTTTTCATTACGATAATTTTACCAGATAGATGTACAGACATTAAGCGCTTGTATAAGACCTGTTATATAGATACCTTGATACCTATAAATATTATTTAACAATTGCCAATAAAAAAGATTAAAAAATAAATGGAATCATGTTCGTTCATTGCTATTTTTAAAGGACAGACAAGTTTTAATCCAAAATGCAGACTTTTCTGCACAGAAATGGCTTTTATCCCAAATATATTGGCTAAAGAGCTTTTGTCATGAAGCCATAAATAGCACGTCAGTTTTGGCAACAACGCTAACCTTGTATTTTATCATTCCAGCAACCTTCAATTCAATGCGATGAATTCCTCAGAAGAAATTACAAATTCTACAAAAATCTTTACTCAAAGTATCGTTTTTCATTTTCTCTCTCTCTCTCTGAGTCGTCAGTCTATATTAGGTAGTATTAAAGGAAGATGCATAGGGATTCTGGTTTTCTTGTGGATGGATACCACAACAACCGTGTGTGTTGGTAATCAGGTGCACGAACAAGTAATTTAATGAAACATGATAGACCTCCTGGTTTTGTGTAAAACGACGTGTGCAGTAGAATCCCCATTATTTTTGTGATACTAATGACTAGAATTGAGTTACATGTACAGAAACAAAATGACTTTCAAATGTTTCGTTTCATGTGTGCTTTGACTCGTCCACACACACGAAATGAAGAAGCGAATATTTGTATAGCATTTCATGTTATGCAAATTTTATATCCGTTTACGTGCGTCGTCATCATCATTTTCATCAAGTCAAACCCTTTTCCCTTCTTTCATTGATGTTTCTACCGCCGCCTGCCGATTGCAGTCATGTTGATGGGATATTTTTTTTTATGCTGTTTGTTGAAGAAACCCAAAAAGTCCCGTATATAAAAAACTTCAGCTTATCGTTGGTTTTTAGATAGTTGCCATACCCGAGGAGTATTTACTCAATTGAAGACTTTCATACAAATGGGAAAGAAAATAACATTTTTTTCACAATATCTTTCAGATAACTGTAGAAAACGAGAAAATAGTTCCTTTTGGCTGTTGACTTTAGTTGATATTAAACGATTAAACCAACTACTATTGCAGCACGAAGCACATGATGATGGGCCACTGCCACTGGAATAAAATTCTTTCAATGTTTTGCTGATCTAAATGGAAAATATTATGCATTACAGGGAAAACTATAGCCACGGCCAACTGCTGCATGTAGTGACGATTTGATGTATCATTTGTACTCATGAATGGTCAGAAGCAGATTTTCTTTAATTTGTGAGCCTCTTATCAGCTTCAATCAATTTTTCACCTTAAATGTACATGCTGACGATGTGCAGCTCCATAACGGCTCAAAATAATATTTATATGTCGTATTTTGCTATTACTTTTCGGAAAACAAGTTTGACTTTGATTTGACTAACAGCCGAAAATGTACATGATACTAACAAGACTGTGTGTAGCAAATAATAATATGTAATAATAAACAGGATTGAAGGGGCATTGTGCTAACCTTTATTTCAACTTTTATTACCTGTTACTACTCATTGTTTCATTGCATGCAGACTAATATGTGGGTGTTGCTACTTGCATCAACAACAGAATTCTCGATAAAAGAGTTACTAGAATAACATATTTATGAACTAATAAGAAGAGACGACGCAATTACGCTTCAAAGAACTCAAAGAAGTTTGCTTTTCGCAATATTTTCAAACAGATGCACTCTATTTTACACTATCGCCACTTCTCCATGACACACTACTGGACAAAAAACGCAAATTTAGGTATGTAACTTTAAAGTCAGTATTCCGAATAATGTTGACGACGATGGTGCAGCCATGAAATATTCATACTCTGAATGAATTCCAAATGGGATCAGGCATATGGTTAGTTAGTTCATGTAGTCCCCATAAATTCGCATATGGTTTAAACCGCGCTAGCAACTAAAACATTTACGCGTTAAGGTGTACTATATTTTATTCTAAAAACCTATTCGAACAAAATGAAATGATGTACTGAAAAGGGCAAGATAAGCGCGAAGGAGGCTAGCAAACTAGTACACCGCTACAGGCTCCGTATTATTGCTGATGTCTCTGTATCGGCGGCGTCGTCAGAGACACCACACACAAAAAGCTCATTCATTGTACACGTTCATGTGAGTCTCTCTTATCTACAGCTATAAATATCACGGATACTTTTATGCACATAAAATGAAGACATATTATTATTATGTTGATACCGAACAATTTACTTTTTCTCCTCCACCACCACTACAACAGGCATAGTAAAAGCGTGAAAGGTGGTAGTGGATGTGAATATGCATATGTGTGGAAATAAGGGGAGTTCTCATCACTCACCGGTAGTCATTAAGGTTGTGCGATATTGATGGTAAAATACTCGGTGACCGTACAACAAACAAGCATAAATTATACGAAACAGTGACAACGAAACGAGTCAATAGTCGTGTACAGAACCGAGAAAAAAGAAACGTGTGAGTCGACAACACACAACACCACCAAGAGAACTACCATTTGGCACCGGCACCAGCAGCCAACCAATATATGCATATTATTATGATGATGATGGCGTTTGTTGCTGTTAGTAAAAAGTTTCACTGGTTTTCTGCAGAATGACTGATATGCTTATAAGTTGGTAGTAGTAACGCTGTTAAGGCCAAACATGCTTATCTTTATTTGTCCCACAACTACCACAAAAGCTACTACGACTACTGCTGCCACCACCATCATCATCACTTACGTGTGTATTCATTCTGTCTGTTGATTGAGGGCTGAGTGGCTCCAAAGTTTGTTGTCAGAAAGTGTATTAGTGAACGTCATTCGTGAGGCAAAATTTATACAAACAGTATGAAAACGCCATCGTTGGAGTTCAATCAGTCAGAACCAACGCTTGCAGAGAGAGAGAGAGTATAAGTCTGTTCAGGTCTTTTGCAGGCCTCCCATGTAAATTATGATTGTTCAATATATTAGATAGGAGCGAGCGGAGAAAGGAACACTTTTGTTATCTTTTGCAAGCATTGAGCTCTTTTATACTACAACATGATTTTTCTTTCCTTCTCTTCGCTTAAACTTTATTCATAATATCATTTTTGGTGGCGTTTTTTTCTCCCTTCTCTCTCTCTCTCTCTCCCTTTGAAGAATCAATGTGCACAGTGTTGTGTTATCATTCGTGTAGACATTGCCATGATAAATTATTCTCAAATAATGAGACTTGTACATAATGGCTGTCTGCGTGAGTGCGTATACCGTCGTTGTCGTCACCTCATCATCATCCTCATGTTCGGCCAAGGGTGTGCGTAGATTAAGAATTTCCGCGTAGATCACACAATGAATGCACATTATAAAAAAACCAAAAGCTAACATACGCGTGGGTTATATGCCTAACCTACAGCGGAATATTTTTTTTGCAAATCGCATTAAAATCTTTATTATTATTAAATTATTTGACTGTGAAATTTTAGTTAACGGTAAAATACGCCTTGTTTTTTTGGGTGGTCAGGGTGTAGCGAATTTATATGTACACATTGCATGCGCAGCGTAACGTCTCCGCACGCAAAATGATTTATGAATAAAAAATGCAATCGAAAATATGGAATGTGAATTCGTCTTGTATAAACTCGTTGCGCAGTAACTTTCGTAAAAAAGAAACAACAGAAACGCTGCTCTCATGTATCCACTTCAAAACAATAACAATACATGGTGGATTTACATGAAACATAAACATAGTTGATAGTAATGGAACTTTAATTCAATTTCTCGACACTGGAAGCATACATGCAATGACAAAGTTTAAACTTATTTTTGGCAGCTTTGATCTTCTTACTCGAAATAGTTTGCATTTTCTTTGATGAAAGTGTATATAACATTCCAATTCCAAGCTTGTGCTATTCTTTGGCAAAACTTTTTTTTTGTTTTCTGATGTCCCACCAAAATTTGCTTGAAACCATGAATGTCTTAGTGCTGTTGTTGTTCGTTCATCATAATATCTTATAAACTTACAACTAAAATCAAGTAAAGTTGTGCTGAGTACTTACAGTTTGTTCAAGTTGGGACTGTTTGCAAACAGTAAATCCGGAACGCTCCTGAGCCGATTGCTGCTGAGACGACTGCAAAAATATAAAAGAGAGAAAAAAAAGTTTTAATGTTTGTTCACGATATTTGTACTTGTTCTGACGTTTTACTAGTATGACGTACTTAATGTTTACTCGTGTTCACTCACTCTTCTATATCTCAAGTAACATCAACCAATACCCAACAATAACTTATTTACAACGTGTATTTATTTAATGAGCATAAATTATGGAGAATGCACAGCAATTTCCCCGTGCTTATACAAGTAAAGTAATCAGTGATATTGCCAGTTACCTTGCCTCCTAGCTTGTGTAATCGGATACATAAGAAAGAATACATTACAGTGATTCAAGCCATTAGTTATGATTTGTCTATAGAAAATCCAAGAGTTGTTGACTCTTCATCCATTTATAGCCCAGCATCGCTCTTTGCAATAATGCCTTTCTCTCTCAAGTCAAAGCCTTTCGTTTTTTTTGGAGATGTAGCAAAGACGGAGAATTAAAATCAGTGGGAAGGCATGACGAGGAGGAGGAGGAGGATGATGATGATATGAGAAAAATTCTCCAAGTTTTTCAAATACTTCCCAACTTTTACCGAGAACCACACACACACAAAGATACATAATATATGTAAAAGCTACATCGTTTATCGCTACAACGAGCCACAAACAGTTAGTGTGACTATCAGCATCATCATCATCACGCCACTTTCAGTTTCGACGACGATGACGACAACTAGAAAATCACGCCAAGCAAAGAAAGCAAATAAAGGCTTGTGTAAAAGCAAAAAGAGAGAAAATGTAACGGATAGTCGTATAATAATGCGTTTGGTTACGGCTGGAGTTCCCACAGGACCTCTTAGAATTTCACATGAAAGAATCACTCCTACTTATAGCGGACCGATAATGATGTTATATTCTCCCCCGGTCCCAAACATGCACAAGATATTAGCAAAGAAGAAAAAGAAGCCAGCAGAAAGCAGGCTCCAATTGTTTGTCCTTTCTCTCTCCATATCCACCACCGCCAGCATGCAGCATCGAGAGCAGTGAATGAGATTCTTTTTTTATATTAAAATCTTAAGGTGAACGCTTCAAGCAAGCCAGTTTCATTTCTATTCATAAGACGAACAAATTCGTTTTATACTAACGTACTCACACATACAAACTATGCATTACGCATTCCTCTAAGCGTAGTATAGATATGTGATATTGAAAGCAGCGCAAAAGAAAGTGTCTCAAAACCGTAATGTCTCTCTGATCTTCTACAAGATACAGTTAAACGTATACCCATGTATGTAGGTATGTACATGTTCGTAATGCATGATGTTTTATAGAAAGGCCCTTAAGTATATAGGCATACATTCCTCTTGTATTTCATTTTGTAGTCCATCCAAGTTATAGGAGAATGGAAAAAGGTGCTCAGGTAAACATTAAAGCTAGTGTACACACAGAAAGTAACTCTAGCGAAAAGGGAATTCTTTAGCTTCTTCAACACTTCCTCTGCATGCACATAAAGGAAGGGAAAAGTTGGTAAATACTTTCTCCTTAAATCAATCGAATCTTTTCCCCTTCTGATAATGGCGATGGAGGTGGTGGTGGTGGTGGTAGTGACTCTGAATTTTTATATATTAGCGAAAACATGGGTATAAAAGTACTATAAAAATGAATATCTATGTGCTCGTGTGCTCTAAATATATCGCGTCAGTGGAACATAAACTCTAAATGCATCCAGAGTACTCTACTTGCTGATAGTAGTAAAGTAAAAGTAATGTAACCTTTGTGCTACAATGTGCACGTTGTTCACGTACCCGTATAACAATTCTATTACAGAAAAAAGTACAAAAAAATACTCACTGACACGCTGACTATATTCATTTCCTCATGGCTAGAGAGAGAGAGAAACCATACAAGGAAACGAATGATTGCCTCCTCCTCACATACAAATAAAAAAACCACTATAATGACTCGATGAATACAAGGCTTTTCCGTTAACTTTTATTTTTTTCCTCTTCTACTATACTTATGCGTACACTGTGTGCATGCCAACAAAAGCGAGAAGACCAGCTAGGTTCACCACATGACCATATGCACGCTCTCACCTATCCTCTTTTATCAAAAATGGTTCCCGCAGTCAAAGAGAAAGTCAGGGAAAGGAGCAGAGTTTTGTGTCGGCTGGTAACTGCCTAAGCATGTTACTTAAAGTTTTGGCTACACAGGAAAATATATTTGTGGTCGGTAATTTATGTAACCTCACCTGTGCATACAATACAATGTGGTTCACCGAGTTTCATTCCCTACACTCCGTGAGCACACAAAGGCAAGCTTAATTTTCGTCAATAGCTAATTAAACATTCGTGGAAGCCTAGACAAAATCCGGCACATGTATTTAAATGCATTTTATAACAAAACCACCAATCACAATTTGACTGAACAAATTTTACTGAAATTTCTGGAAAGCAGAAATAAAAATCGTTAGCGTGTAACCTCTGTGAATACGGGGAAGGACGGAGAGGTGGATAGGTAGTAAGAGTGGAACCGCACGTTGGTAATAAAACGCAATTCTCAGTTTTCGGCTCTCCTACCTACAAACACGCTCTAGTAGACGGGAGTAGTATGAAAAGTGTCGTTGACACTTTTTTGGAAAAAAATCACGACCAAATTGAAACAGGAGACCATTGACTCCGGTTTCTCTCACAGTCAGTGACAGCCTTGTGACAAATTGACGCAAGCAGGTGCGCATCCCTGTCAATGTTGGAAACGTCTTTTAATCCAACATTGCAAATGGACAGGAGGGAAAGGAAAGCATAAAATAATGTCTTTTTTTGTATGCCCATTTAAGCACTTTAAAATCATAAACCGCAGAAAATATTCCCATTTTCACACTACTACTACTTCTAACAAGATGACTTTGATATTCATGAAACATGTTGTTGTTTATGTGGGCACGCTACATAACATCAAGTCTATCCTTTTTTCTATTATAAAAGGCACCTCTCTTCTCTTCTCCTACTTGCTTGAGTAAAGCACCTTTTTAAGATGGATCCTTCTCGGCTAGAAAATTTATTTCTCAATCTACTCTTGCAAACGAGGAGCCGTGTGGAAAAGAAAAGGAGAGCTGAGGCATGTATGTAAATGGCTTGCACGTTAATAAGAAGAGGCCATGACAATAACAAGGAGTAACTTTTGGACGGGTGAGGATCTACTACTTTTTGGACTAGAGAGACTCCTCTGCTCCGGTGTACCGTAAAACAAGGAACACACTGGAAATGCCACACTGCATAAATAAATGTTTCACATTTCAGTCAGTCTCACTAACACTACCCTTTAAAAAAAATCCGCATCAGATCCTCTGTAAAAACATATGAGGATTTATTTTCAACATAAACATGTCAAGTTTCCACATACCTATCACACTAAACTTTCATTTGCTCCATATATTATCCACTAGGAATGCTGCTTCTATTACCGCAATATAAATGAAACAGGACGGCGCGGCGGCGGCCCACTGTTTAACGGTCTCATGTAGTGAAAACAGAGAAGAGAGACGGCAGTTAAACCAAATCCACAAATAAATACAGTGTTCGCCATATAGCCAGCGTGTTCACGCTCTCGCCCTCTCCTCATTCATTCTGTTAACCTCATCCACACAACAAACACATACGCACACATGAAATTAGACAGTTTATTGCATCTTCTTGACACTGTTTGTGTTTGGTGGAGGAGGTATACGTTTAATAATAACTTGCACATTCAACGCCGCTGTATATTGCCCCGTTTTATGAAGACAAATTAAGGCCAGTCTCGTTTGATTGCCACAATTGTGGTAATGAGACAACGTTGTTCATGATGATCGTGCTTGGCTGGGGCTATGGACTCTGCAAAAACTTCTTCCACGATAGCCTTTCCAAGTATCCTTCTCTGAGCCTTAATTCACACATTCTCTCTCTCTCTCTCGGCTTGTGTTCTACTGTGTCAATAACATTTGAAAGCGATGTTGTTCTTTCCCCATTATGTTATATGGAGGTGCAAGTAAAAACCAATTTTATTCCAGCCGAGGAGACCAATATAAGGCGGATTTAAAGGAGACAGAAAATGAAACAAAAGTTGACATGTCAGCATCGTCAAGCCAATCCCTTATTTGATTTGCCGTAGTAGTTGTAGTGGATGTAGTAGTCATATCCTTTTATTTTTTTTCTTCTTCTCGAGTCTGACTTGCTCCTGACTTCGTACATGTCCACGTCCAACTTTTTTTTCTGTCGGTGTGTAAAGTTGTTTCCAAGATTCCGCAAAAGTATATTATTACTAGTTATTCAATAGCCCCTGAGAGTAAGAGAGAGAAAAAAGAATTTCGTGAAAGAGTGAATGGCAAGGAAAAAAGATTGTAGAATAATGAGCATATATATCCCAAAAGTGTACTGCAAGCACAAAACAAGATCAGTTTTGTTGTATTATTATATTATTATAGAAGAGAGAAAAAAGTTCCGAGTTGGTTTTTTATCTATATGGCTCTAAGTCTTATACATGTATTTGCCATCATTCCCTTTTCACATGTTCACATATTCAGAACTTTTTTTTGCAAAAGATGGAATCTTGTAACTAGGGAATTTTATAAAATTATGACATGTCTGCTGTTTTCCTTTTTATAGCTTTTGTTCAACTTGTTCGACCTGTGGTGGTGGTCGTACCGGAGAAAGATTTTTATTCAGAAATCAGATTTTTTTACGGTGGCTGAATAACTTTCTCCGTCATTGTATTGTTTCTCTTTGAAAATGATAAGTATATAATGAATGTATCTATATACCTATATCAATATAGAATAGCGCAACCTGACATGCACATGATAGGAAATATAACTGACCACAGGCGAGAGTGAACACAAATATAACTTGTTTGTTTGCGATTTGTAATTATCCATAAAATAGAGTACATGAATAAAGGACCACCTTCGTTCGGTCGCAAATAAATATGAAACATTTGTTTGAGTTTGAGATGGAATTCATAATACACTTCATATTCCTATTACAGTAACAGTCTCAAGCAAAAGTCAAAAGAAGAAAATGTTTTGTTGTATTGAGACATCGTCGAACAGTGCCTACAGAGCTGGATTCGGAATAATAAAACTAGAAGTTATTTGGACAGAGAGAGAGAGAGAGAGAGGAAACAATAAGTGAAATGGAATTACTAGAACACAAAAGCAAAGAAAAGTTTGCAGTGATGTAGAAGGAAGAAGAAGTAAATTTTAAGATGTAGAGCCAAGTTTGTATAATATGTACAGTTTAAGTAAGTAGAAAAGTAGGGATATGTGTACTGCCATTTTGTATAATTCGAGCTATAGACCAAGTGAAAGTGGGAATAATGCACGCGTTTGCTTACTACAGAGTAATGCATAGAGTTATGCAGAGAAAGGGCCGGGACTTAGAGTCAGTTTCAATCCATTAATAAAAGAATAATGGATGTAGGTGTGTAGTAAACCACCATCCAGCACATCTCTACCCAGTAATATATTTAACTTTACAAAGAGTCCTCCGTGTTTGTTTGATAAACTTTCGCCACTGTCATGAATTTATGAATGAATAAGTGAATGAATGGGAGAAGTTGGTTGAGCAAGACAAAGCAACTTTTAAAATGTTATAATTTCTACTTTAGGCTTCACACTGTTTGTCAATGAAAACTGACACACGACGAAGGATATTGTCAGTACAGTGTACACACACACACACAGAGAGAGAGAGAGGCCCTCCAACCGGATTTCCGTTTGTAACAAAGGCACAAGACGAGGGAGCAGCAAATTCTGTTGGATATTTTATCATTAAGCTTGAAGGAAAATATTTATGGCTAGAATTTCATTCTCATTTTCTCTTTAGTTCTCTCTTGAAACTTACAGAAGTGGGACGCGGCTCGCATTTATTACAAGCGCACACAAAGCTTCCAAGTCACTTGTTTCCCTATCATCTTTTCCAGATGTTTTAACTCTACCTCCCAAATATATTTCCCGTCTTAATTTCTATTTATTTTTCTCAGTGCTACTCTACTATACACTCTTATTATTATTATTATTATTTTATTATTATGCCGAAACACAATGCCAATTGTCTCAAAACATAATACGTCACATTTTGACGAATGAGTTTCATTAATTTAGAAAAAAACAATGTTTGATGAACATTTTATTTATTTAAAATATTAAAGGCTACTTGAAATGATTATGTCTCTCGGCGCAAAATTCCTTTGAAAACGGCACATGTATATCTGCTCAGTTCGTAGGATCCATTTAATGGCATGCCCATATTTATTGAATTGTTGATGTACTGCGGGGTACAGCTTGTTTATGATCTTCCTGCTCTCACTCAATCACATTCTAGTATATACCTACCATTCGTCCTTTCGGAATGCTCTTCCCCGTTTTGGATGAAAACATGCGTGGGCACATGTATGCATGCATAATATAATGCGAGTGTGCATAATAATTTCATGAATTGTATGCCAACATGCCGCTGCAAATGAATCCTGGCCATCCAGTTTCATTACGTTTCATTACTCTAACTGACAAACGAGAGGTAAAAGTGACAGCTAATCATGTGCGTTAGTCTGTTGCATCCTTTTTAATTCAACCTTTCATTTTTGATACCTTTGCAAACCTATATACCTTTACATTCATGCCTGCTATTCAATGCGCTAATCATTTCACAACAGCAACGCATGGAAACTGCTCAAAAAATGTCATGTCAATTTCTGATATGCATAATAATCAAAAACTATAGTCCTTAGGGGAAAATTGCACTCTGTAGTTCAAGTTTTCAAACATAATTGTTTTCTATAGCACATGACCATTATAATTATCGATGAAAACAGTCAATAGAATATTTTTCTAGATTGATCATTGAGCAGGGATATGGAATTTGTTGGTTGCTCCTTTCCAGGAAACTTGAGAAATGAGAAAGGCAAGTAAGAAGCAACATTGTATAAGCCCTACATATATCACCATTACGTTTTAGCAGTAAAACCCATCATCTCTTCTGCGCCTTTTCCGATTACTATACATCTCTTCTCATATTTTTCTAAAAAGAATCCTGTTTTAGCATTGAACCATAAACCGGTTTCTCAGTTTTCAATTCTTTACACATTTGTGCGATCACAAGGAAATTTCAGTCCGAATTATGAATGTTCTTGGTTGTGGTGGTGCTTGATCTCTCACGATCGGACGTATGGTTTTATTCGATACAAATATTGCATAAGAGCGTGAATATCACCTCACGAAAAAGTGGTGGAATGTTGTTGAAATGTTCCATATAATGCAAACTATTGGGGTTGTTATGAAGTCTAAAGTACAAACTCTGGTATAGGTGCACTGTACACATTAAAATTTACAATTCATGATTTGTTGAACTGGTAGAACACGCATTGTTTGTATGAATGAATGTTCAATGATTCAGACTGATTTGATGATATGGGATTCCTCTACCACAGCTTCCTAGGAAGGTCTTTGGTCTTCATAATATATCAAGTGCTACATTTGAAATCCAATCTTGCAGAAACAAATCAAGCAAAATTATAAGAATGCAATTCCCTTTGACAAGACTATGTATGGGTGTCCTCCATTATCATAAATTTTTCTCGTCTTGATCATATCAGGAAAATGGCAATAAAATTACTTTCTGTGGCTCAGAGTTGGTAAAAAAATCAGACAAGACCTTGTGCCACCACATTTCATCATTATCAACATTCAATATATATTATGCTTTTATAGAAGATTACATGAATTGACGCTAATTTTTACTTGCGCACCATTTTTTTACAAAGTGAATCAACTAGCAATATCATTAAACACTTTGCTTAAAAAGGTAAAATGAAGAAAAAAAACTGATGTAAACTCTCCAAAGCATGCACCTACGAAAACATTTTGTCTAGTACTCTTTTGAGTGAGTATCTAACGATAACAAATTAATTGCTGTTTATTCAGCTGTTTGATTTCTTCGCGTTAGAAAAAAAGTTTTTAAAGAATCTTGAAACTCTTCATAAATGTGTGTTTTATGCAAACACTTTATATTTTGCTTTGAACTCGCTTCATAGGAATTACAGGTACCTTGTCTGCATTCAGCATTGTGAACCATACAGATAGATACCAAGTGTACTCATTTTATGCATACAACTTATTAGCTGAGCTAGCTTGCAGTCTTGTTAACGATTTACTTTTAATTCCAAATCACAACCGACTTGATGATGATGAAAATCAAAAGCTCATCACTTCATTGGAAACATGGAGCTTAAGAAGAGGAGAAGAAGGAGGAGAATCAGAGGAGATCTTCACAATTTTGCTTGGCTGATAAAAGTGGGATATATGCTGCCTTTCAGCCAGTCAGTCAGTCCATTCCTTCGTTAGTCTTTTTTATTCATCAGAAGTGTGTTGTAAAACTTTTGCTGTTCAATGATGTTGATGTACCAAAAAAAGAAGAAAAAAACTTTTTTCCCGTTTCCTAGTTCAAGAGCCCTGTATAGATAGATGCTATAGGCAGGAAACAAACTTTAATGTTATGTACATTCCGTACATTTTGTTCGTCACATTAAGAGCTTGCAACAGTGGAAATGGATGAGCATTTTGCTGGAATACTTATGTTATAGGGACGCGCTTACTTCTGCTATACTTCAATTGTATGTTTGTGTGCTACCACACGAAAAAGGAAAAAAAATATAGGAAGAGCCAAGTTAGGACGACTGAAAGGAGCCTCTCAACAAGAGTTTCTCTTTCTTTTCGTTAGAAACCACCTTTTCGTTTGAGCAGAGTCGCGAGTTGAGTTGATGTTTTTCTCGCCAGCTCTGTCCTAATATTACCGCAAACGTGTTTTCTTTTCAGTTCCTTGCTAAGTTTACTCATAATTTGTGATATTGTGTTGTAGTGCGGATTAAGTGGTGTGAATTCCTTGAGTACTCTACATCTTCAATGAATACTATCTACCGCTTTATGTTGGATGAGCACGTAGCTATCTCTCTCTTTCATGCTTATAAACGCTCAGCCAAGCATAACAGTCAAGTTCGGAGTTTTCATTCTATTCTGCGGAAAATGAGCAAAATATCCACAGAGAGAGAGAGAGAGAGGCTCGTACTTTACGTATTAATGTGTAAAACTTTCTGTACTATGTACATTGAGCATAACGTCAATAGTCTCAAGTTATTGCTTCTAAAGACTAAAGAACACATTGACATCGGACTAATAAATTATAGGGTAATTAGGGAAAACACCCATAACTAGAGATCCGAATTAAAAGGTTCACTTGACTTAATGATACGTTTCATTTCATTTGACGCTTGCCGACTTCGGGCACGCTGCTGTATATTTATCCCAGTGAAAGTCGGACCATTTTTTCGTCCTACTACAACAGCACATAGCACACAAAGAGCTGTTCCGTTCACGCACGTGAGAAGTGTCAAATTCCGTGGCTCTAACCAATAACAAACACACCACCACCATCAACATCACGGCAGGAATGCATTGCATTTTATACCTAGCACGTAATAATGAATTGTGTGTGTATCTCCTATCCGCTTGCACAAACTTACATGGCATGCCATTTGTAGGCTAACACTTAATCTTACACACACACTGTGTGTATCCCTGTCCGATTGCTAAAAACGTCTCGTTGTATTTTGTGTTTTATGAATGCCCTACAAATGGCGCTATCAATAGTAAATAATGCACCTATAATAGCTTTTATTAAATACCCACCTCCTTATTTGGTTCGGACTACCAAAATTGTAAAAAGAAACAAATATTGGGTAGACGTGCACTCTAATGAACTCAAGCCGCTCTCAATAATAATGGCTATATACGCAGGTTGAAAGAGGTATGGGCCGTTATGTTGCTGGGAAATCCAAGACTTAAATCTAAACAGAAGAGGCCAAAAGTATTAATTTATTGTAAATGCAATATAATGCCCAGATGCATGATGTAGTGTGTAGTAATGTCATGTAGATATTTAGTGTAGATATATTTGGGTACGACGACGGAGCATTGAACATGCCTAAATGCATACAATTCTACAATCACATTATTTTATGGGCTTGAGGTGACTACAACTGGCACCAGACCAGAGGCACCCTACGGATCGATAAATAAATGTTACTTGTGTTACTGCCATATCATAACAATTTGTATAAATGTAACGAAGGAAAAGCGTCAATATTTATTTCCATCTACATGCACATATACATCTTATATCGCAACCAGCATAATGTAATGGTAGCAGTAACTTGGTGGTGGTGGCAAAAGGTAGAAAGGGATATATATACATGTAATAATAATATTAGGAAGGCGTTGTATAAAAACTCTTTAAGAAAGAGGTAGATATCCATATCAAATCATATTATTATATAAACTCACTAAAGCTAAGCAAATAAATTGGTCTTCGGAGAGAGAAAAATATTTTGTAAGCCCTTTTGGTACGACACTGCTACTTTTTCATGCGTGTTCTTATGATCACACGATTAGCATGCTATTGCCATAAAATCGTGCTTCCGAGTTGCACTACTCAGCAAACCCTATCAGGCAGGGAAAGAAAAGAGTTACCCCTACAATTCTTTATATAAAACGCAAACACGACGACGAAGAAGAAGAAGTAGTACAGGCTCAAGCAAACATATTATTACACTCACTTATATCCCCCCTGTTTACATGAAAAAACTATAATATAATGCTGTTCAAACCTATGTACCTATTACGATTTTGTTGTAAGAAGTAGAAGGAAGAAGTGTTTCTAAAAGGAAGAAAGAAAGGATGGGAATAGCACATTAGTATAAATTACACTGTCAGATATAATCTACATTAGCAAATAAAACAATAAAATCATTACATCTGTGTGAGCTCGACTTACTAGCACGATGGGCAAACGAGGAGTACCTATGCATATGCATGTCCCTTTTGCCAGTCTGTTTATAAAGGTACACATTCACGGACTTTATATATTTTTAGCTCTCGAGTCTGTATTTTATCTTAATGTTAGTCATGTTCTGTTCTGTTCCTTCTTCCAGAAGGTTTTTTTAATAGGACCTTACTTTTCAATGAGTGCACTCACTTTCAGCTTTCTCATCATCAGACAAAGACGAAGCGAAGAAGTTGGTATTAAACTGAAAATGTAAGGCTGTTGTAAAAAAGAGCATCGTCACCGTCTCATGGAATGAGAGGAGGAAGTAGAAGAAGAAGAGAACGTCTTTTCAGTTAAACGGGTCAATATTATTTTTTTATCTTGCCCAACAATACGGTTAAAATTTAGGGCCTTTTAGTCATTTACTTTTCCTAAAAGGATTGGCCACTCATACACTTGGGTTGGTTGGCTTTTCCTGTTTTACAACCTCCATTCTCTCTCAAAAGAAACTTGTGTGTGTCTGCGTAGGTAATTATTATTTTATATCGACACACACAAAAAAAATACAAAAACTACAAACTGGATGCCGACAGCAGGTTCCAGTCAACACATAAAATATAGATTTGCAAGATGTACAGAGAGGAGGATGAATGAGCTAAGCCACGAGGAGTAGTGGTTGTCTTGGTTAGGCAGCAGCGTTGAAAATTGAGGGGAGTCCCTTGAGCAGTAGTCAGCAGGATTCTGTTCAAAGAATCAAAATTTCCATGTCCAGTCCCATTTCTGATGGACAGTGGACGGACAGTGGACAATGGACAGTGGACAGTGGACAGTGCATACTCTATGGCCTTGACGTAACTACAACTAACTTGGATTAATGAGAATATAAATTTTTTGGAGCCAAATAATGAATAATGAGCGAGCCGCAAAAGCACCAAACAGCCGAGTAGCTTTGCTTAATCCTGAGTTCGAAATATTTTATTTTATTTATATTCAAAAATGTAGTGCACCTGAGCAGATATATTATCTCGCCTGTGTCAATTGCCGTTATCCTTTATATAAGATGGAAGCAAAGGTTTTATTTCTCACTAAACATGTTAAAAATTACTAAGTGGTACGTAGTACATGGGAATAACATGGAAGCTATGTATTCATAAACAGAAAAGTAAACTTTACAAATTTGTAATGGTTGTTTGTTAAAAGGTTTAGGTCGGAAGTTTTTCTGAGGAATGAGGTCGTTTTCAAAAGTTGCATTTGGAAAAGTATACGATAGTTTAACAAGAAGCTGACGAAGCCCAGGATAAGTCTGTGAATTCCGTTGGCTTTCAAGAGGAATCATCCTTTTGCTTGCACATGTGCCTTCGGTAAAGCAGCTTAACTGGCGGACGTCAAAAAGTTTCGTTGTTCCTACTGTTTTATGCTTCCCAAATGTAACTTAGCAACATGCAATGCAAGTAACGTTGGATATGTGATATTTAAATAAATGAGTGAGGAGCCATTAGTACAATAAACCTCTGAACATCTTAATTTAAACCGTTCGACCTCTACGGAGATAATGTGACGTTAAATGTCTAGACACAGGTGAGTGCTGGATGACACTACTCAGGTGCATAAGTGGTTCGGTTCCACAATACAACTATAGATAAATATAATCTATTTACCACCAATTAAATGTCATTAAATTCTAAATATCGTGTGCAGTCGTTAATGTTGGCAAGCTCGATATAATTCTCATCTTATATTTTCATATGAATTGACAGAAGGATCAACGTTAAAGCTAAATTATTAATAATAATGACATAATTAGTTATTATGGATATGAACCAGACTAGATATTTCTCGCCTGAGTCATTTCATTAAAACTTATTTTAACTAATATCCATCTGCACATTTCGGTTCTTGTATACTCATCACCACAAGTGAGAGAACACGTGACATGATTTGTTGGGAAGTTTGACTCATCCCACATGTTAATAAATGAACGGAACGGAGCAAATAAGCGATTCTGGTTTGCACGCTTTTCCAAAACAGAAGGAGAAAAAGTTGAGAGCTCAGATAAAAACTTAATCCTAATCGTGCACCGCATCACAAGTACACTCATCAAACGACCAAGAAAAATTTTAGTGACACAATTTTGCAGTTAAAAGTTTAGCAGTGTAGATAAAATTCCGCACAGGTGCTACAACGGTAGACGCAGGCAAGAATTTTAACAATGCCACGAAAGGGCCTTCCGGATTCCACTTCCACCAATAATAACAGTAAATCATCCCCGTGTCTGGTATCAAATGAGGAATTACTTGCAGCTATTGGTAGGTTTACTGGACATTGTTATTATTAAATTATCTTCACAATGCTACGCAAACCGTACATTTGATAAACCGTTCGTCAGAAAGTCGTCAATTAATCGTTTATTTTAATTTAAATCGTTTAGAAGCTGAAAGTCAAGATCCAGCATCTGATTCTAACGACGAGAGTGATACTGATACAGCGACTTCGTCCTCAACGAAAACTGACCCAAACAATGGAATTGGAATTATTGGCGAAACAATTGACATAATATCTTCTGATAATGCCGAGTCAGAAGAGAGCGACTCGGAATCTGATGGCCATAAAAAATCAAAAAGGAGCCGAACGACATTTGGACCAAAACGAAAATCGAAAGACGTTGTATGGGAGGAATTCATTACACAGACCAATGGAAACGGAAAAATCGTCTCTAACAAATGCAAAAGATGCGGTAATCAAGTCAGTTCCAAGGCCTGTCGAATGCGGAAACATTTGCAAATGTGCAGAAAACAGAAGAAGATCTCCATTGATGCAACCGCGCGGTCCCATGACTCGCCTGCTTCATCATTACCCTTATCACCAAACGAGAAGGAACCCTTTCCTTCTACAGAAGATATTAGAAACAGAATGAAGATATGGAACAAGACATCTGCTTTGAAAGCACAAGACGAAATGGATAAGCTGATTGGAAAAATGATATTCAGTGCGAATTTGCCGTTTTCGTTTTCTGGTAATCCATTTTTGGAAGAGTTGGTCAATAAGGCACAATTGGTCAAATATAAACCACCCAATCCACAAAAGGTTGGAGGAGCAATTTTGGATGCGGTTTATGATGATTGTATGGAATCTAATCTGGAAACCTTCAAGGATAGAAAAGTTGTCATTTTACAAGATGGGTGGTCAACTAACCAAAATGCACCGGTAATTTGTCACAGCATACACACTGGGACCTACTCGCTGATGTTTGATACTGTGGACACCACTACGAACAAAAAAGACGCTACATATTGTTTTGGCTTGCTGGAGCAGGCAATAAAAAAAGCAGAGAAGAAGTTCATGTGCAAAGTCGTTGGATCCGTTACCGACAACTGTAATGTAATGAACAGTATGCGAGAGCTTGCCAACGCTAAATTTGACCAGTTCTACACATATGGTTGCATCGCCCATATTTTGAATCTTTGTGGCCAGGAAATGACGGATGACACCCTTGTGACTAATATCGTCAAAGTTCAGAAATATTTTCGAAATCATCATTACGAATCTGCTTCATTATTGGCTTACAAAGGGCATCGTCCGGTTATGCCTGGAAAAACAAGATGGAATTCACAAATTGATACTTTAGAATCCTACATCAAAAATCACCTGACGTATCTGCGTATTTCAAGAGAAAAGGAATCGTCCATTTCCAAGCATGCAGAATTGGTGAAAATACTAAACAGTGGAGATATTTACGCAATGGCTGAACGTCATGTTGCCATCTTGACACCGGTGGCGAACGCTTTGGACAAGGTATTAATATTTAATTCGACACAGGCGCAAAATATTTGGCACGGGTGCAAATTTGTTTTACCTTTTCCATACTAACTGGTGTACTGTAATTTGCAGGTCCAATCCAATACTTGTACATTGGCGGATGCGGTTGATGTCTGGATTAAAATGCGCACTCAGTTACCAGAAGAAACTCTTGAAAGCAACAAGATACGCGAGAAAGCACAAATGATAATGACAGGAGTTGCCATATCCGCATTTATGCTTCATCCAATTTACAGAGGTAATAAATAAAACCGTTTCATCAACATTTATTCTTTTAATTACTGTTCTCCTTCTCCTGGCACATATACCCTTACCATAATAATGCAATTATGTATCCTTATCGTATTTTAGGCAATGGTCTCACCCGTGTCGAGGAACAATCTGGATTTACCGAATTAGGAAAGATACATCACCGTCTAGCAGTAACTGCTTCAAGCCTCAAAGCTCAAGACGACACCGTGTTTCCAAGACACCTCCTGAAGGAAGATGCCATAAGGATAATGTCTCCAACTGCTTGGTGGAGAAGCGTTGGTGCATACACAACCGTCGGTAAAAAAGTTGTCGAAATTTGTGAAAATTTGATGATACTTCCTGCAAGTACGGCAGCACTTGAGAGATCGTTTTCTACAATGGGTAATATTTTAACAAAAAAGCGTAACCGGCTGGGGGTGGAAAAGGCCGGAAAACTGGCTCTAATCCATAAAACTTTATCTGTTTCAAACAATGACGAAATCGATGACTGTGACAATTAGTTGTGCACCTGCGCGGATATTTTTCTGGCCCGTGTCACAACAAATCCATTAAAAATGTCTTTAATGTAAGTCTTCAATTAAATGTAACGTGTATTATAATTAGTGTACCTAATAATTAAAATACCTCTACATAATTAAATATTGTAGGTATTGTACAGAAATTGAATTAGCTAATAGTAATTTTTGTAATTTCTCGTTAAAATGGTTTGTATTCAGTTCTTAATAATGCATTATTCAAAGGGATTAATAATAATAAGTAAAATGATTCATGTAATTCGTTCCGAGAAAATAAAAACGAGATTTTATTGTTTGCTTTATAAAAATGATTTATGTATCCAGTGGAAGGTTCAATTGAGTTTGTATGAGTTACGGATGAGTTATGTATGCACAGAAAATCAATGAAAATACAGAAACAGTATATCTTTGTCACCAATGTCGCTTTTTTGTTATTATTGTTTTGACAAATCAATCCACGGGATTAGCCGATTCGAACGCTTTTTGTATCTTGATGTATACATTTTTGCAAAAAATATTACATTAGTAGTTCATAAATACGCTTTATCTGTGTACGCTCGAAGATTTTTGATGAGTAGGGTAACATACAACGAAATACTTGTTCTCATGCGCAATAAACGGCAGCCATTATTAAATTGGCAATCACTTTTACAATATTAGTAATTAATTAATAATTAGTTTGCAATATATCCTTTCAAAATAATAATAATAACAACAATTGTTCAACTTTCCAGCTTACTATTCAGTTTAAATTAGGTATTAACAGAAAATTGATACTAATGACTTATTATCGTTTCATTGACATCAAACATTCCGGTTTGAGTGGCAATCTGAAGTTTTAAGAATGGAAGGAATTGTTATAGAAATGGCGAACAAACGAAAGAAAGGTAGGTACACTATGTTCAACACAAAAAATTACTGTAATAGTAACAAACGGATACTTTACGTTGTTTTATAAAACGATTTACAATTACAATATACTAGTCTAAACGTTCATCAGAAATGACATACATACATACAGCTCAACCAAACATAAATGCATCCACATACTGCGAAATGCAATAACAGATAATATCTCCCCTGGTAACTAATTTCCTCGTCCTCCACCATCCCTTCCGCCACCTTGACCCATATTTCACCTGTCTGATATACCTCGACCTGAATTACTACCTCTATCACGATCACCATTCATTCCACCGCCTCTGTTGGGTCCTCTAAACGTAAGAGATTGCGACCTCATTCCGTCCGATGGTCGATTGCCTGCAGAAGGGACATCCATTCTGTTGTACGGCGCACCGGGATCATCACCTCCAGAGCTGCATGGCCTTTGTGATCTCTTGGGTTCAACGTTGAGGCGACGTTGTGCTCCGCCATTTAACTTCATGAATATTTCTCCCTGTCAAACGAATTACATTAGCATAAGCAACTAGTAAACGAAAACTACAATAAGCGACAAAAATTACAAAATATTGTTAATTTACTCGCCTTCTTTTTGATGGCCAACTGAGCGGAACTGGAATCTTTAAAAACAACAAAGCAGAAATATGGGACCTTCATACCGGTGCATTTGGGCATGGGCTTCTGGATTTTAACTTCAGCCACTTCTCCAAATTCAGCGAAGATGTCCTGGAATAACATTTTTAATGTTTATAGATATTCACACATTATCGCATTATTTTTCTCGATTTTTTATGGAATATGGAAAAGCAATTAGCCGATTTACCTTCATGTCCTGTTGGGTGACGAAATGCGGTAAATTCCCCACAAAGAGCTGATTTGCGTCTGGATAAGTATTTACTGGCCGTCTTCTATCGCCGTCCAAGGTTAAAGTTAATGCGAGTGACGCTTTCTTGAAAAGTTTTGCGTAAGTGTGCTTATGGTCGGGGAAAATGGATTCGGTTTTGTTGCAGTTGGAGTCATTAATAGTTATGATTTTCGCGAACTCTTGTATTCCTGGATTGTGAATTTTCTCAGACAGATTAGTAGTTTTGATCTGTGTGTATATTTCAAACAATTCAATGGTCGCAATAGCGTCAATAATTGCGGAATGGACCCCTTTCTGGATATCTGAATGAAGGTAGTAGCACGCCAGGGATCGCAGACCTATTGTATTCATATTCGGAATTCCAAGTTTTGAGTTCGTCCCGTTCCATTTCTTCCAGTGATTATGCAAATCAAATACGTTATAGTCACTGCCAAATAGTCCCAAGCAGGAAAAATCTTTTTTTCCTCCGCAAGTAACAACAAGCTTGTCTTTTCCTCTTATTATTTTGTCGACCTCTTTAGAAACGGCTTCAAAATCCTGTCCGTGCATTAGATCTCCACTACGAATTCCGTTAACTCTAAGCGTCCATTTGTCCACAATGAAGGTATCTACGTTGTGTTTGACAGAAGCCTTAAAACAGAAATTAAAAATGACATTATTCACGTGACACAAATTATTTTTTGATTACTTGTGATATTATAACATTACTATAAACAGTCGAAATTAATACGAACAACTTACCTCGTATATAACTTGCTTGTCGGACATTCTAACAATTGAAACTTTTGCAGCTTTACAAGGATCTTCATCGGGCTCAGGTTTCAATATTGTCACCATTTCACAATCCATCGAAAATATATTTTCTGGACGAAACTTAATCCACCAAGGTTTATCAACTGACACGGGCGAACCAATAGGCTGCACAGGTGCAGTTGAATCACCTTTAATTCGTTTCGAATCTCGTTCTTCGCTTCTAAATTTTCTTTTCTTGGAATTCTCCACTAATCTTTGTATGCCCTTATCCTTGAACTCTTCAAACTGGCAGACATCCAGGTATTCTTTTAGGAAATCCAAACGCTCCTTGCGTGTTGTTGCTGCTGCCCATGTGAGAACCTCTTCCTTTAACAATAATACAAAATATGATTTAAATAAATATAGCAATAGAGTAAATATAACAAAAATAATTATTATATTACCGTAAAATAATGACGCGAATTGGTCATGATCACATACCTTCGGATCCATAATATTCTTCAATCTCCGTAGTTTGCAATTTTGTCAGTTGGGGTATTGAACGTATATTCAATTTTATTGGAGGACTGAGAATCAATTACACTGCCATTAGATAATAATGTATTGGTGGATAGAAGAAGTTATTTGTACGAGTCACATGATGAATACTTTTGATGCTATTACGCACATTAGTTACTTGTCTAAGCACTCCACCCAAATTCCTGATGATACCAAAATATTATTTAGTATTTGATAAATTAAAAGCGAAATGTTTCGTACATACATTTAAAACGAGGCACGTAAAAATGCAAAATAAATACATAGACATTCTTCATACTAGACAACATTGTGAACAAGGGGACGGTATAAAACAAAATATTTTCATGCGCCAATTTTACATGGCATGTCAATTCACCCCAAAGTCTTTGTTCCTTCTTGTGGTTGATGTTGTTTGCAAGTATGCTTCGTTTTGTACTTTGTTGTCCAGTTGTCCATTGTCCAGCTATCGAAAGTGCTGGACAAACTGGACATTGTCCACTGTCCACTGTCCACCATCCAGTGGACATGGATTCTCTGATTCTGTTAGGTATTTATGACAGATGAAAAGCTGGTGGTGGTGGTGGCGGCGGAGGTGGTAGGGTGGTATGATGACGGCGCGGCATTGTGTATAGAAGTATTAAAGTTATTTGGTACGACTTTTTGGACAGCGCCGTCTTCTTCTTGTTGTTCAAGTTGATCGTTTCTTTTTCTCTTCCTTTCCCCATTGAAACTAGTTAAAAACTTGAAATGACAAGAAATACCAAGGTAAACAAATGCTTTCATCGCTGTTTGCATCAGAGATTCACGTAGAGGACTAGGACGCGATATGACGACGTCTTATAGCGCCTTGCCAAACTCCCCCGGCACTTCTCTTTCTTTGTTGTTTTATTTTCTACTTGTGTTTTTATGTCCATCAACTAGATCTCTGAGCAGCAGCGGAGGACTTGTTACACGTTTCTTCTTCTTCTTCTTTTCTCTCTTCCTGGTCCTCTCTCTCTCTTTCTCCTTCCTTTTGTGTGATTCACCAGGATAAAAATGTGACTGGTTGTCAAGTCCTCAAAAAAAATATCCGTGCTTCCTTTTCTTCCAACTTGAAATGGCATTTCGTGTGTCGACTTATCTTTATAAAGCTTTCATCCTTTTTACCCACATCTTTTTTATGACTCGTGTGTGTGTGTGCTTTTTTTACCCTGCAACCTGAACGGGGAAAATGTAAAAGGGAAAGAGGAGGGGAAAAAAGTGGCTGAGGTAGCGCATAAAACAAGGATCTGATCTTGCACTCTTTTCTTTCAGCTATATTTATCTCATCTCTCAACATATGCAAAGGTATATATAGGTATTTTTCTGTATTTTTTGCAACTGGCATGCACACAACGAATACATCAATATAGCACTTCATATTATGCGAGTGGTGCGGTGGTGGTGGTGGAAAGCTGAATTCATTCCATCGTTAGGAGAACATATCTAAAAGAAAAGAAAACTCAAACTCAATAAAAAAAGAAAGGCTACTTTCTCCTTTTCTTTTTCTTCTTCTTCTGCTTCTCCCATTTCATCTTTCTTTTTTTTTGCTCGATCCACTTTTACTTTTTCCTTGCTAAGCTTTTTTTCCCTGTCCCTGATGTTTTTTCTTCTTTCTCCAGCTTTTAGAATAGTAATCAAATACATTTTCCTGCTGCATAAAAAAAATTCCACCACCTTCTGCTGCTGCTTTGCTGAAGGACATGATAGGGAATTAGAATCGCATAATAGAAAAAGTAGGGCTAGCGCGAGAAATATATTTAGAATCCTATCAAAGCCCAGAAAATCCAAACACACATTCATGATATTATTATATAAATACTCGCGTAACATGTGTTGCCATTGCCAAGAATGTATTAGAATTTGGGGAAGAAGAGCACTTGAGAATAATAAGGGTGTATAAGTAACAAGGATCACGTCTCTTTTCTCCCTCTCTTCTCTCACTCACACACAGTACGGTATACATAATTCTCACTGAATCATAATCACCCGAGTCGTCGACCCTAAAAGTAACAAATTATTATACAGAAGGACTATTACAAAATCCATTTGTATTTCCATAAGTTACGGGATGAAGAGCCCACATGCCACTGCATGCATGCTTCTGTGTGTTGTTCCTTTTTTTCTGCAAGTGCCTCTAATATGTACAAAGAAAAGGTATAGAAAAACCTTTTCCACTTTCCCTGAGAGGAGCCCTCTTCAGAATACATGCATTTGCGATAATACGGGCGCGAACGTGAATGTTCATGAAAGGTGAAAATGAAGCAAATGTGAGAGAAAACAGCGATAGTAGCTTTCTCACATTCTCATTTGTAAAAATGAAAGGATGTGTGCCCATTATTATAAGTATATGGATGGGTGGAAAGAACGGAAGGAGCGGAGAGAGAGAGAGAAAAGAGATGACGAGAGGCACATTTGTTCTTCCAATAAAGAAGAAGAGTGAGAACAAAACCAGTGAAACATTTACTACCAGCAGCGTGTAGCACCAGCAGCACCATAGAGCGTTCAAAAGAATGCAGGTATAACGAAGGAGAAAGGAGGAAGGAAAAGGGAGAAAAAAATATGCGCTACTGAGCCGTATAAAACATCATGATTTTCATCGCCATAACATCATCTCTGGAGAGAGAAAAAAGTCAGAAAATCTAGTAACAAAGTGCGTTATATTCACTGGCCTTGTTTTATATGGATTTGGGAAGCCACCATTCCTACCACACACCGCCAGTAGTGTGCAGGATAAAAAAAGAAAACGAGAGAGAGAGAGAGAGGGAGAGAGAGAAAGGGACTGAGAGGAGACAGATAGCAAGTTAGAATAGGAAATAATTCCCTTAAGGCAAAAGAAATTCTTGTGTGTATGTGTTTTTGTTGTATCCCTACCAGTCTACTCACTCGACCATGTTATGGTACACAGCGATGATGATAATAATAAGCCCAATAGTTGATCTAGTTCACAATATCATCAGTTTCATTCACACATGCTTCTTGTACCGCGCGCACAACAACAACCAGCACAAAAAGAGGACAGTCAATATTACACTCTTGATGTGTACAAAAAAACCTCATCTGAGGGCAAATAAAAATAGACCATTGTAAGTATACAAAGTATACACAAACACACAGACACGTAGTTAAAAAAGTATACGTAGCAAGTGTACCGCACAATAGACTATGATCCAAAATGATAGTAATAATCCCTCAATAAAACCGATCATGGATACGTCGCTGGAAACAATTGATGCAATGCAACTCCAAATACCGTTAATTGTACAGACTTAGACTATAAGCGTGGTTTGAAGGTGAGATGTCCAAAGATCCGATACAATTTCTGGCGTATAAAAAGATTAAGCTAGAAGAATTATTTCCGCTACTTGAATTGCCAAAACATGAATTATTGACGGACGGACAGACAAACTTATATACTATATTAGCAGAAAATGCCGTGAGGAATATAATAATAATAATATCTTACTCTGAGAGACTTTCAGCATCTAAGCACACACACCTACATATTATCATCTGAATATTACATGTTTACCTAAAAAAAGCATATATGTACGCAGGTTGCTACAAGGGTAGGATTTGTTGGATCACAGGAATTTCATTGCCAGTAAAGGAAACAACAAAACAAACGCCTCTCTCTCTCTCTAAGAACTTGTATGGAGGACTGGAATGGCGGTGAAGGCTCAATCGGTATCTCTCTTCTTTTTGAACACAATGATGCGAACACATACGCACACATTCATGAAAGGGGACTGAGTTACACCCATACACTTTTTTTCTGTTTCATCATCATCTTCACAACATCAACTACAGCAAATTCACTTCTTTTATCCGGAATGAGAAATGTTTTTTTCGTGGTTTGGTGTTTTCCGATTTCTTCGGCCGCAAATACGCAGCCAACATGCACACACGTACATGCATATAGACAACAGAGGCAGAAACAAGTTTAAGAAAAAGGAGTATCTTCCTCTCTCCCGTTTTCTTCTATAGAGCCACTCTATTACTGTTACTGCTTCTATGACGTGCACACATCGTACAACTCCTAGCAAAAGCAATACATGTTGGTTTGCTTCAATGACTTGGAAAAGGAAATGATGATGCTGCTGTTGTTGATGATGATCATCATCAACATCAACACAACAACATGATCTTTGTGATTCTTCCTCTCTCTCTATCTGTATTTTTCTCTTCCCTCCTCTTCTCTTTTCTTCTTTACCGTTCCTTTTTCCTCTCTCACTCTTCTTTATCCATCTATCTATCTTACTCGACTGGCTCAATTATGGGATTCCGTTCACGATGGCCTTTGGCTCGGTTCATTTTTATCATCACCAAATCAATAAGTTTCACAGCATGCCGACCAACAAGGGCTACACATATAATATACACATTATTATTACTATTCCTTTATTATTATTATTTCGTACTATGTAATGCGTGCCAGCAAGCATATTATGTACATATATTTGACTTGGTTCGTGCATTCCATATATCTGGAATATCTGCACCTTTGATTCACCAAACCGTACACACAGAGAAGAGAATGTTTGTACACAACACTGATAAAGTACACACAGTGGTTTGTGATATTCCACATTTTCTGTGTTTTTTGTAGCAATAAGCAGTCTGTCTCTCTGTCTGTGGTGTGCGAGGGAGAAGGAAAAGGGGGATGAAGAAGATGAAGGGAAAAGAGGTAGAGCAGCAACACTAGCATAAATATGAATCAGCTACTTCTCTCTCGTCCAACAAACTTCACCACCACCGTCAAAAACATTCAGGGAGAGCTGCTTAAGTAGTTGTAAGCAGAGAAATAATGGTCTCTCCTGTTTCCTCAATTCCATATTATTACAACTTCTTGCGGAGAGAAGCAGCAGCAGCAGAGGATCGGATGGATACATGCTGTAAAACTAGTAACGAGTCGAGTTCATGCCTCTCTTCTCAAGAAGGATGGTCATCATCACGACGACGATGATGATTCCCTTGCAATCATCATTCATGTTATTCATGTAAAATCTTGATTTCTAGCCAACTGTATCCTGTATCTATCATCATCACTGGCCCTTGATACAAAATTTATGTACCATTGTTAGTTTGAGAATACTGCCTACTTGCATTATCCATATATAAGAGATAAATATATACGTTGTTACGCGTTTACATGAACATACACTCTACTGGCTTTATATACTCGTCATATTATTATTATTTCATTTTCTCCTCTGAATTGAACTCTGAACTAGCCTGTTCACAACGATCATCCTTTTGAGTAGGATAACATGAAGCCATATAGTGATCAAGTCGTGTAGTTGGGTTTCCATAATTCTAAAAATAAGTCATCACATGCTAAAGTCATTTTCCCTCTTGTAAAAAAGGTGACCAACATTTTCCCTGTGAAAAAAAAGTATGTAGGGTTGAAGCTCATAAATAAGTATAATGTAGTTGTAGAAGCTCATAGCTTTTAATAAAATCACACAAGGGATCGGAATGGATGAAAAATACAAATTTTATCATCCACACTTTTCCCAACTGTGCCATTGAATAAAATATTCAGCCCTTTGTATTAAAAGAATGAGCCGAGAAAATAGAAGAAGGACCAGAGCAGAGGAGAGAGAGAGATAGGAGGGAGGAGGAAGAAAAATGTGTACAAATTGTGGAACTGAACGAATGGGTTTGACTTCCGGATAAAAAATTTAAAAAACAGATAGTGGCCTGAAACTCGTGACTTTTTGTTTGATGGTATTTGGGTAGTATTGGTAAAAAGTGTAGTGAGAGTGAGCAGGCAATTCTGGTTGTGCATGTTGCGGCAAAAGGGAAGAGAGAAGAAAAAAGAGGTAGGAAAAGGCAAGAAGGAATTCCAAGAGTGATGAGCTTGTCTACTTTCCCATTTTCTTGAATGCATATGTAGGTTGAGGGATTAATAGATGTACGTGCCATGACTCGTTTAGGGTGGGGAAACAATTTCACCACCGTATAGAATCATTATCGTCACCAGAAGCAGCATGATCTTTGATTCCCTCCAATTTCAATATATGTATATCCCTTGTCCATGCACCACAATATGAAATATATATACCTATCTGTATACCTACTGCTTACAGTTCGTCCCAACCATTTAACTATACAGTTATTACAAAATAGGTATGTAAATAATGAAATGCCACGAAAACAGTACATACGAGTTTATAAAATTCCATTTGAAAAAAGTTCTGGCCTCCTTGTTGCTGAATTTGAAATTTCTTTCGTAATATTTACGTTTTGCTAAAAAAACTCGAGTGAATAATATATATGCCCATTCTTGCATAATATCCTTGAATAGTTGAATGAAAAGAGAAATAGTATATCTTTTTTTGTTCGGTTTTTAGTTTTTTCAGCACGTTCTCCAGCAAAAAGAACGGAGATTAAAACCACTCAAAATTTGAATAGAAATATCTTTTTTTATTCGTACATGAGAAAGTAGTAAAGATTCACTGCAACAGCAGCAGCAGCAGCAGCTGCCCGTTTTTACAATTAGCAGTTTCAAAGGGAGCAGCCAACTATTTAAATGTCCTTCGGAAATGAGTGTTGAGGAACTGTCACGTAATTGGTATAAATTCTCTTCATCCTGTATGGGAATCGACTACCACTGCGTCCCATGTCTCCTTCCGCTTCCCTTGCTAAAAAGTAGCAACAGCAGCGGATACAATGGAGACGAAACGTGGATTCTACTCCATGCACTCGGATAGTACAGACATATTATTTATTACAGAGGACGACAATGAGAAATTCTTTAAAAGTGTTTCATTTTCACGGACCTGCCTACCAATATTCACATCCTTGAAAAATGATAACTAAAAGTGTCTTTGTTTCTTTGTTTGCATTGCATAAAACTACAAGAAGGACTATCTACTTATGTCGCTGGCAAGTTTACTGTAAATTTTTGAGAAACAAATGTAACCACACAAAGTCCATTTTTATACATGCATGCGTATATACACTTTATGTGTGTTTTGATCGTATCGTGTTGTCGCGTTGTGTCAGTTTCCTCCACAACTTTTAACAAGAACTACAATTCGTGAGTTTTGGAGCATGGCATACGACCTTTTCTGGAGAATTATTTCTGATCGTGAATGAGATTGTTTTTTTGCATTTCTTCATCTCCACAGCAGTAGCAACAGCAGCAGAGCAGAAATGGTGAGAAGAGCGTTAGTTAATTCAGTCACTGCTGCTGCTCTCCTGGAGGACCCGAGCAGGAGACATGACGATGGCAAGAGAAGAAAGAGATGATGAAACAGATCATTGCTAATCTTTAAGCAAATAAATGTAATTGAAAAAAGATAGGTATTCAGGAGATGAAGCACAGCTTCATTTCACACTAGATCAAATATTTCCAAGTAACGACGAGAGGGAGAGGGAGTCGAGTGCGAGAGTTGGTGGTGGTGGTGGTATCAAGAAAGGAAGCAATAAATACTTAGAGAGCACATGCAAAAGGCTCTCTCTTTCCTAGAGGCAAACTAAACTGTATCACCACCGTTCTTACACCACAATGCTTTATGTTTGGTAATAGTACATTTATGCGAGGGAAAAGAAATGAAACATTTTTTTGGAATAGGGGAACTGATATAATGCCTTCACGACACTGTAGTGTTGCCTCTCTGTTTGCAGTAAAGATTTGCTCTAAATTTTTTTTGTAAGAGTGCTTCCATTGCTATCACGCTCTCTTTATGTGTATGTCTTCGTCAATGTTGCCATTTAATTCCCACGTTCTTCCCATTGAGAAGCGAGCATGCTTCCAGAGAGAGAGTGGAACAGAGACAAACTGTTGTGCAACAAAGAAAAGCTTTTAAAAGCGAGCAAGAGGGAAAGGAGATAATTGAAAGTTGAGTATCCAACAATTTGCCTGAGAATGTATACAGCAATTATAACCTTGAATTCACTTGAATCCTTCACCCAAATCAGAATAAGCGATATACCAAAAAACTCCGGTTTCCCTCTCCTCATCCTCTCCATTATTTAGTTTGTGTGTTTTATATCGTTTTATTGAAGATTCATTCAGTGTTGCATTTCCAAAGTGAATGAATGCACCTCATTCCTGCACTTCTCTCTCGTCGTGGTGAAAAACCGTAAAAGCTCATTCCCATCCAATAGATAAAATGTATTATATAGCTAGTCAGTCAGTTAACCCTCATGAAAGAAATGAACAGGCCATTATTTGCTAACTCACTAAAAGAATTTTTCTCTCTCTCCCTCTGCGTCTCTCTTTCTTTCTCTCTGTTGATTCTTCTCGATATACCCATTCAAACGGAGAGTTTAGTTTCTCTGCTGATTTAAGCTATTATTCCACCATCTATAAGCTTTTAGTGCTGAAATTTTTCAGATTCTTGGCTCAATTTATCAAGTCAAAGTGGCGAAGGAAAAGTACGAACAAAGAAATTCAAACGTCAAGATTCTTTCAAGTGATTTCAAGTGGTATCTCTGAGCGATTTTCTCTTTTTGTGTACACACAGCAAGCAGTAGGAGCATAGTACCGGGGAGCAAAGAAAGAAATAGACAGAACGAGAGAGAGAATTCTAGCTGGAGAAAAGGGAGAAAATACTGGAACAGAGGGAGAAAGAGAGAGAGAGAGAGGAATGCTGAAAGTACACTGACTGAAATTTATCACACGAGAGCAGTAGTAGTCTCGTCGTCGTCCTCCTCCTACCCAGTACAACTTACAAATTTAGTTCACTTAACTTACTGCTTATACGCTTGTTACAAAAGCGATATATATGAGAACATACATCTATTATGAAGGCGACGACGACGACGATGACGATACTGCTGCTGCTGGTGGTGGTGTTGAGGAAGGCCTTTAGGAATACAATAAAAAACTGAAAAAAAGAACGAACGACGAGTAAAAGGGGGCCTCAAGGATGGCCCATGTTTACGAATCTTTTCTGCTCAATAAGCGACATTTTCTCTTTTCGTTTGTTCTTCCATGGAAAAGAAGTAAAAATATGGAAGCACATACAAAGATGCGTAAAAAAACCATCTTGTATAGGTTACGTGCGTACGGAATATAAGCCTCTTGTGTAAATATATTTATTTGTGTGTGTGTGTGTGCCCAAGACAAAAATATTACAGTTAAATTGCATTGCATGCCACGAATTTTTGTTACTCTCCTCCTCGCACGCTTTCTTTTTCTCTCCTTACACCTTCCTGCGACGTTGGTATGTTGTAATGTCTACAGACAAAATATTTGTTTACGCGCACACATTTTCGGGCTATTATGACCCCTTTCGCAACACCTAGGAATTAGGTCTGGAGGAGAGGAATGGGCCTCTCTCTGATAAGCTTATATATATATATCAGCAATATATATTTATAGATAGAGACTGCTGCACAGCACTTCCATTGCACTCACTGCCCGAGGTATTCAACCGCTTGAATCTGTGATGGATAAGTGGTTGTTTGTATGCAAGCAAACCATGATTTCACCGTGAGCTCTATCGAACGAGAAAGGAAATCTAAATAAAAGCATACATTTGTAACTCTCAAGCGAAAAAATGTAAACTCTAAACGTTTTCATGCCCCTTTTCTCAATAAAATTCAATTAAATAAACTAGTTTCCAATGTAGTACGTATGTAAAGTTCATCGCTCAACTTGCTCCGGCTTTCTGCATATATCACAGGCTCGTGGGGTGGTGGTGTTGGTGTTGTGCATGAAAGTATCCAAAAAGTTCTGCTAACACACATTTATACAATTTTTGAAATGTGATTGAACCGAATTCGAAAGAAATAATAAAAAATATACGAAGAGCTCAAGTAAAGCGCGTCGTAAAAAAATTCCTCCTCCTGCTGCTCAGCCATACAGTACACTGGATGTCAATACATAAGTTGCTAATAAGTACATATAAATAAGTAGTACATGTCCTGAGTGATAAATTGCTACACTCCCTGGTAGGAAACGTGTTTCTCTTTTTACGATATATGCATGAGCACTTGACGATGGATCTAACCATATGCCTTATACCTACCTATTTTTGCCATTAAAATTTGAACGTGCAAGAAAACAGAGTGGAGCGTCAGAAGGAGGTAAAGCCAAACCTATCATCATCATACAGTATTGCAATCAGTATCACCGATGCATCATCATCATCATCACCACCAACATCGTCATGACGTGCATCAAAGTATAAATTTTTTTTTCAGAGCCATCAAATAAGTAGGAGTTGTATAAAAATTGAAAATCCAAGAGTCAGAAAAATAGGATGGAGGCCCCAATAAGTGCTTCCTAAAATGCTGTGCTGTTGTAAACAACTTTGATTGTGAAATGGGAGTAGATATTGAATTCCGTTTTCTCTCCTCCTTTGATAATAATATGAACTGCACGTTATAGGTATTCAACCTGTACGACGCTTCTTCGATATATATATATTATGCGCTTGTGATGATGAAGATGATGATGGCTACGCAATCGCAATAATACACTTCTTCTCGACATTATTTACTGACGCGCCGCGCTGTAGTATAAGTTATGTTGAAAAAAAATAAAAGTGCTCAAAATTGAAATTTCGTCATGTCCGGAAAATAAAATATTTCATAAAAATGCCAAAATACGCAGAAGAAACTCTTTTGATTTTTTTCCTTCCCGTCTCTCTACACTTGTATCATTTAAGCTAACTACTTCAAACAAGTTTCTAGTTTGGATAATATGGAAAAAAGGACGCATTTTATATGGACGAATCAACAAAGTAGCAATAATAATAATCATCGTCACAGTATAGTAAGTAGCTGCTTCTATGTTCATGTCCTCCTTGTGCCTATAATAAAAAACGACTGTATAATGGCACCTCTCGCTCTTTGTCTGTATCTCCCAAAGATTTTTTTTCTTCTCCTTCTGCCATACTCCATGCTGTGCGTGTTTCAGTAAGATTTTTTTTTATTGTGGCGCATTTATGAAATTCTCACGTCTTTCGAATCCGTGATTGTAGATTCAGAATGCATTCGATTCGTTTTTAATAAAAGCTTTGGCACACCAATTATTAGAATCCTTGGAAGAAAATATCATATAGCATGGGAGAAGAAGAAGAGGGAAGGAGACTTGCAAATGAAACTCATGATGATGATGGCCTCTGCAGAGTGCTGTGTTGTAGTGCTAATTACAGCTTCGTTTTTCTTATGATTTTTTTATATTCGCTTTTTATCTGTAATTTGTATACATACTTGTACATGTATCAGTGCTTTGTCTGCAACAATCTCAAGTTTTGCACATGATGATGGGTGGAATGGGAGCGTGATGATAGTCAATAACTTGATATCAGTGTGCCATCATCATTATACTTTCATTATAGATATTATGCACACATCACAACAAGCAATTATTTAAGTGATACAAAAAACGCAGAGGATAATGAACGGATTGAGTCAGTGTTGGAGTATGTAAGTATGTTGGGGGATGGTTGGACACCTACAAGAACTCCTCGTTGTTGTGACCTTCAGAATCCCATTGCTTTTTTCCCAAATTCCATATATTATTCTAAAAAGTCTAGAGATGAGATTATAGAGAGCAAAAAAGTGCCTCTGCTGCTAATGTAGCATTTTTTCAAGGTATGCAATGAAGGCCAGCCAATAAACATTACTTTTCTCGACCAATTACAATTTTTGCTTCTTGAAATCCAAGTGAACCAAGTCTGGCTGGAAACTCAAGTGGGAGAAGAAAATTTGTTGGGGTGGAAAAGGTTATGAAACTAATGCCCGCCTGCTTGCTATACAGTTTTGTCTGGGAGAGAGAGAGAGCATACTTAAAATATAATGATTTATGGAAAACAGAAAAAAATCGTGCGCCAAACTATTAAGTAAACGCTCACGTTGTTGTATGTTTTTGATACTGTTTATGAGAGAACCACACTTTTTGAATATGACCAAAAAATTTTTTTTTTGCTTTAACTTGAAACTGTAATCGGCAACAACACCTTTTTCCCTGACAGTTGTTCACCATTAGTCTTAAAATGTTGAAGCAGTCAGCCAGTTTTACTTTGCTGGTTACTTTGCAACAGAGCGTTAACTCCAAATCATACAGATAAAAATTATTGTGCTTTCCTTTTGCAAAAAAATATGTTACATGCAGACGACATGATTGCAAAGGGATAAGTGAAAAATGAGGCGCCACCCGTACGCAAAACCACAGGATTTTGCTAATCTTTTTGCTCGTTCTTTTTATAATTCCTTTTTTGACAATACAACTTGTCATCCGTTTCTTTTTTACATGATATTTTTTTGTTCCTATTGTAGAGTTTACGACCACACAGTATCAAGTGTCAAATCGCTTTGTAAGAAAATTCTTGGGTTGTATATATCCTCCACAGTGCACAAATTCCGCTGATCACGGCTGAATCAACAAATGAGTTTAGGAGGAAAACAAAAAAAGCATCAGAGTAGACTTTAATGACCGTCATGAATCATATTTCCATGTCTCCAACTACAAAACAATTACTCTGGTGCATAAACAAAAAGAACAAGAATTACCACGAGCGAACTCGCTGCTCTAATGTGCATCAGAACGAAAATGCCTAAAAACAATAATAACCGACGAGACCCGTAAGCATTGAAATAATCACTGCATTTCAAACCATGTGTAATCAATTGGGAAAGCTTGAGTCTAACTTTAGTTTGTGCGTTTTAGTTTTCACCACCAGCGGAAAGTTACGAATCTAAGGGCACTTAATATTGCTTGGCACTTGATAGCATGTCAGCACAGAGAATCGAACTTCAAACTTCAAAAATTAGTCACAAAATGACAGTTTAAGGACACAAGTCGAATTGCACAATGTCAATGCTATAAGGTGCAGCGATGTGAAAACAATTGCGTATTTTCATTCTTCAAGTTTGTCCGAATCATTCATAAAAGTTGTCTCCATATGACAAAAACGGACAGACAGACATGAACTGCGAAATCAACAATCGTTGCTTGTATACGTAGCTAATAATAATAATAGTACCTTTTGACTCTGGTATGGTAAAATATATAGATATATGGTGCAAGTATATATGTCGGCTTCGGCGTACGCATAATATCATATTCCATTATATCATCTCTCTTCTCCAATTACTGTATGTTCTGACGTACAACCATTAAGATAATGGAATTTTTATACTTCATGTACTTTCAAATGTCAGTGGAAGCAGCAGGAGCTTTGATTTGCTTTTGGGGATATGAGCACATAATATCATGTCGAAAACAATGGTTGCACAACGCCTTACACACATTATCATTGCATTTTTACAGAAATACTGTAGAAATATGCGTGGTGGCATCTTTGCATGTAAGAAAATATATCTGTGTCTCTACAATTTCACTAGTTCATATATATTTACATCAGTATGCGTGTTGTCATGATCTGAACCCAAGACAAGAGAGAGAGAGATGTAGAGTGTGTCTTGTAGATTTTTTTTGGGGTAAAGTCATTTTCACAATAAAAAGA
Source organism: Sinella curviseta (assembly GCA_004115045.4). Classification (NCBI taxonomy): domain Eukaryota; kingdom Metazoa; phylum Arthropoda; class Collembola; order Entomobryomorpha; family Entomobryidae; genus Sinella; species Sinella curviseta. Next base: position 34,378,264 of record CM065489.1, read on the forward strand.
ATATGATATGTAATATGACTTTTCGTCTATAAATCTCTCTTGAGCCAGTATAACAGGTAGTGAAACACTACCAGCAAGAACACCATGTCGTTGTTGCTAGTGGTGTACATAACATTAACATCAGATCATGCACGGTAATTTGATTTGTTCAAATCACCCGTCCTCTCCTTCTTCCCTTCCTTTATTATCGTCCTTCTTGTTCATCATCATCTTTCCCAATACCACGTCTTTAAAATAGACCACTTCAATTTTTCACAGTGATAACCCATCACAACAACAGTCAAGGGAGATGAAGGAGGAAGGAGAAAACAATGAGCTCAAAGTCAGAATCAGATTTTCTTTGTTCAAGAAATCCTGAGATGTCTGTTTTTTCTTTTATACACGCAGCAGAGACTGTACAAATAATACAAAAGCCCTATCACAAACGAACAACGTTTGTTTGTAGGCAAAAAAGGAACTACGACGATAATGGGTATTATACAATTATTATGGAATGACGCTACTCATATAACTGAGCATTGTCTACGTGCTCCTCATACTGCTGCTGCTCCAAAGAGAGAGAGAAAAATATGATGAATTCTTTCTCTCGAGGAATTCACATGCATCGCATGAAACAGGGAAATCTCACAACAGTCATAAACATCCCAGTGATTCCATATATTTTTTTCTCTTCTGCAAGATTTCACACAATGTAGCGAAAGAAGAGCAAAAGTAGTAATGGTTTCTTTTCTTTTTCTTCCATTCCCCATCGTCATCATCAGCGTTAGCGGCATTGTGCGCTGGTGTTGTTGTCTTGTCGGTACCTAACAAATGTTACACACGAGTGCATCAAGTCTACACACACAGTCATTTAAATAATTTTTGGTAAGGTAAATCCTGTAAAAATGGTACCATGAGTTTTTATACTAACGTAGGCAGTTAAAACGAAATGAGCATTGTAAAAAGCAATTCTACATGGTATCATTCATGGTAATAAGATATGTCATAATGAAGAGGAAACCGTCCACCAATGCTAATGATACAACAACATCATGATATATATTTTTTTAAATAATAATAAAAGGCAATTTTTTTATCTCTCCTTTTTCTACCGTGCCAAACTTACAAAAACAGTAGAGTAAATAGATTATGTAAGAGTAACGGAAACATGATAAGCACACAAATAACACGAATATATTATAAACATGCTCTAAAACTCCATTGTTCCAGGACGACATGTTTGGAAATAGGACACATCATTTTCATCATTATGACAAGTCACTAGCCCTTCACAAAAGTAAAACAAAATATATAAATACATACTCCTGTTGTTGTGAGCTTTTGCATGGACTTGGATCACTGGGTTCAGAATAAGAAAACATGAAATGTTCTCTTGTAAAAGCAATGATTACGATGACGGTGATGTGATGAATAAAAGTTAACTTGACTCTGGGCTTTGCTGCTTCCTCTATAAAAAACTACAAGGAATAACTCACGTAGGTATGATATTTCTTATGATATTATTATAAGTTCATGGGATGATGATGATGGCATGCCTTGGAAACTGACTCACACCCACAACATTATCATGGAAGAGTAAAAGTTTATCATATAAATAAGATGTTGTAGCAGCAAGTCACTGGAACAGGAATAATAATAATAGCAAGTGAAGCGAATGGGAGAGATGGAAAGTGAAGAAAAAGATGATATGATGATGATGCTGATGGTGATGAGGAAAGAAACAGAATGCTTCTTCCACCATACATGTATAAAAATATATATGCTTGTATGTATTATAATATATAGCAAAAAAAGAAAATATTCAAATACTCGGAAAAACCAGAGGAGGACAGGAAAAATATCGTTTTATAACGAGATACAGTTACGGGGAACGAGCATATAAATGTTGTTTTCCCTCTGTTTATGAAGGAACGGCATGGGGTTTTTTCTCCTCCGTTCTCAGTCAAGCAACAAACTGCATATTACGTACATACATATTATTATTATCATCCACCACATGAAACAAAAAAAATGAAAACTTTCTTCTTCTTCTTATCCTTTCACTTTTCATCTTACACTACCACTCTCAACACAACAGTAAGGATAGACTATATATGAGCACCCAAAAACGGGTGGGATAAGTATGATTTCAGATACAGTTGCACATTTTTTTACTACTATATGGCTGGCGAAATGAGGAGTGGTACTAGAAGCGAGAAAAATTAATGTTGAGTCGTTACCACAACAAGTGAAGAAAACAAGAAGATTATTAGAGGTGCATAGTGCATACATACTATATGTTTGTATATTCATGAGCACCGCGTACAACAACCAAAGGAGGAAGTGAAATGCAGCAAAAATTGTCTAGTTCCCGGGATAACAACGAAATAAATAATAATAATAATAATAAAGTTTAAAGGGAAAGGACTTGCTGGTTGTGTGGTGGTGTAAGGAAAAAGGATGCTAAAAATAAAAGAAGAAATTTCATTGTTCCATTTTTATGTCGCGTTATGTGGGCTTCCGAAAAAAAAGCAAGTAGAAAAAGTCCGGCTTTCCCCTGTGCTATATATCCCTCCATGAAAAACATTTGCGTGCACGTACTGCTATTGCTAAAGTCAAGTGCTGAAATGGCGCAGATGAGGTTTGTTGACCAATAATGGGCTACTTGTGACATTACTCCAGAAAAAAACCAAGAAACAGAAGGGCTGCTATTATATGCACTGTTATATAGCTACTTGCTCTAAAAAGATAAATAAATAAATGGGGATTTTTGGTTTTTTAGTTCCTTTCAGCTGAATCCACAGCTGCATTTTAGGGAAAAAGAAGATATTTAAAACAGAAAAGAGAAGAGAGAGAAAAAAAGTTTTTCACTTTAAAAGTGTGCCTGTGCCTATCCATCCATTCGAGGTATGAATGTATAGTTTGTAGACTGTGTAATGACATGATGGCATGATGTACATCTATCTTCTATACATTCCATTAAAACCGTGGTAAAGACGCTTAAAGTTACGTTTCGATAGCTTTATACTTTCGTAATAAACTTGGAAAAAGTTTGAGGAAAACCGACTGACTCGTGCATCATTAGTTGAAAAGCTGACTGAACAAGAGAATTTTTTTACTACTTCTTCTTCTTCTCATCTCTCCCATTTTTCTGTTTTTGTTTTACCGCTGCTGCTGCTGTTGGAACATTGTAATTGCGTAAGCATCACCCACATTGCCACCATTACAACACGACTACCACCACCACCGCCACCACTACTCCTACTACTATACTCTCACTTTTTTTTCCTTCCCTTCCTCCTTTCCGTCGTCATCGGAGCATACGGAGAAGTTGATAAGTAGGCAAAGTTGCACAAAACCCGCATTAACATATCCTTCTTCACCCACCAAAACCGGCGACGATGAAAACAAAGCGGTGATGGACAAACTAGTTGTATACACTAGGGGAACGGAAAACACAGATTAAGTGCTTCAAAAAGTCTTCTTCTGTGAACTGACTGAAAAAAACTCGCTTTTCGCCACTGCTACTAATGCTACTGCTCCTGCAGTACTATGGACTATATAGTGCTCTTTGTTGGACTTGGACAATGTGCAGCAAAGGAAAGAGAGAAAAAGAGAGCCCAGTGTAATGGCAACTGTCACCGTTTTCCCTGCTGCTGCTGCTCACTTCTCCTACTTTGCCCACATCACCAACTCCTTCAACTTTGTTCTTCTTTTTACTTTTGCTAGACAGAAGAAGAAGAAACTACATCATGTTTTAGCACACACATAAATGTGTAAAAGTAAGTTGTATAGAAACGCCAACACATTCTCTCTCTCTCTCCCTGGCTTTCCGATGCAGCCACTAGCGACGACAACGCACTAACAAGCTTTGTTGTTACTACATACTCCGCTCCTACACTTTTATTGGAAGACAACAGGAAGAATATCTATCCATCCATTCATCCATCTACAGCTTTTTCTTAAGGGAAAAGTAAAAAAATGTAAATGCGAAATCCCTGTGTTGGAAGCCCACTAAAAAGAATATTACACACCGACGCTATTACCTGGAGAGAGAGAAAAAAGGAACAAAGTAAGCAAGCTAGTCGTAGTAACATGTTGTACATTTTGGTTTGTTCTCTTGTTCATGCTCTCACTACTCACTACTACTACTAGTTGTTTGAAAAAATAGAAGAAAAGTTGACTGGCTAGACTTTTGTGAGTAAGTAAGCATAAGCACATATTGTATACTACACACGGCCAAGTCTGCTCACCACCAGGGAATCGAAAAATAAAGAGACTTTTTACAAAGCTTTGAAAAATCCTTCTTCTATTCCTCCTTCGCCGCCACTGCCATTACCATCATCACCATCATCCATCCATCCATCCATTTTGGATGTTGTTGAAAACACACTTGTACAAGAGGAAGTGAGGAAAAAATGGATGCACTTTACTTGCCAATATGCATTTTAGTTCTTAGGGAAACAGCTTGTATAAAGAAAGGGAAGAATTGATATAGGTATACAAGTATATATTATATGCGTATGCTGGTAGTACATATACCGTGTAAAATGTATAACAAAGCTTTCAACAATTGAAATGTCCTCTACAAAAGAAACTTTGCACTTACCGATATAGACACGCATTAAATTTATGTATTTCATGTAACTTCATTCTTGCTCGTTAAAACGAGAGAGAGAAAGAAATCATTTGAATGTTAGTGCCAGTAAACATTTTAGGATTGTGTCAACAGCCTGCTATGCACATACATGTTAGGTTAACAGTGTATGGATCAAGTATATCATCAAATGACACTCTCTTTTCACTGGAATATTGAATTTCAAAATAAAACTACACCAGGCCGTGCATCAGGTTCTTGTTTCAAAGAATCGCACAGAAAAAAACTGCTTAGTTTTGAAACAAAACATCTCGTTCTCTCTCTCTCTCTGCCACTTTCTGAATGCATGCTCACCTTCGTGTGTGTGTGTGTGTGTGGATGAGAGTAGTAAGTAAAGTTATTGTGCACAGCACACTGGGGTCTTCTCTCACAAATCCTTTTTTATTCGCCAGTAATTGAAAGAAATAGAAAAAAGCGGTTCAACTCGTGGTGGCGGTGGTAGTATAGTGGTGGTGGCGAACAAAATGTTTTACAAACTCAATCAACAGTGAACAAGCAAACTTACAAGCTCTTTTATCATGCCACATTACAACGACATTACTTCAGCTTAGCGAAAACCTCTTTTTTCCACTCTTTCCCAGAACATCTCTCTCTGCTTGGAACACGTAGTGGAATTAGAGCTTTTCAAGTTGTTGGAATATAAACAAAAAAACGAAGGAATGAAAAAGGAGTAGGAGAGAACGTTGAGTTACACATCTCAAAAGAGCACTTTCTCTCTTCGATGTGTGTGTGTAGTCTCAACAAATTGGGATGATTTCTGACCACAAATGAGCAACAACGCACATTTTTGTTTCATCGGAGAACAAGGACGTGTGTATACTTGGTGATGGTAGCCTTTATCGGACTATAAGTACGTGAGTGAGCACAAAATCGGCGAAAAAAATCTAATATTTGTTGCTTCCCTTCGTGCATGATGCTATACAACAACACGTATAGATTTTTTTTCCATGGAAGAATCATGAAAAGTCAACAAAACAGCAAATCTCTTGTGTGTTTGCCTGGCAATTTTCCAAAGTTAAGGTAGCTAGTTTTGGGATGGGGAGAAATAAGCAGAGGGAGACGAGAGAGAAAAAAACTGGTGAAATGGGCGAATGACTAGAAATAAAGAGAGAGTAGGAAAAAAGCAAAAGTGAAGTGAAAGCAATGGCAAAACAAGTGTATATACTGGGATTGTACAAAAATGTATATATTATTATTATCATTATGAATATAAGTATATATATTTAAATATAGCCACTTCCAGTTTCCACCCTCACAAATGCAGATATGCATGCTTCAATAGAGAGCTGACTAAAAGAGAGAGAGAGGGCGATCGTGATAGAAAGTGATCTGATCTTCCCTTTTCTCTTGTCTCAAATAATAATAATTGAGCAGTTGCTAGAAGTACTAGTTCATGGAACTGGTAGGAGTATTGGTAAAGGTGGTTGTCGTCCTTGTTCCAGTAGGCGTAATAATGATAATAACAGGAAAAAGCTGGGCATTGTTCTGTGCAGCCATGTTACTGTAGCGTAGTGTGTGTACTCACTGTTCTGTGGGTACATGCAGACTGAGACACACGCAAGTGAGCAAAAATTGCATGAAGGGAGAAAGAGGAGAAACAAGTGTTTCGCAGATACTACCGCTTTCTCCGTGAGTCTGTGTGTGTGTGTTCCTCTTAAATCCCTCCAATTCAACTGTTACAGCTCTGAAGCAAAATTTCTTTTTCGTGTCTACGCTTTCTTTGTCGTAATTCATACGCCTCCCTAATCCCTCTGACTTGAACTTGGTTAGAGTTGCCATATAAGAAAAAAAAATGTCGTGGGCATGTTCAGGCTTTTTGTTCTTTTTACACGTAGTATATATCCCTTTTCCTGGTGTGTAGCAGAATTTCGTCCCTATTATATTATTCATCATATTGAATAAATGGCAGTGACATGGATATACAAGGAAACAACGTACGCAACTTGAAGGAGCACCAGCAGCGTCTGACCAGAATGAAAGTAAGTGGGAGCAAGAGGAGCAACGCTAAATTCAATTAAATGCTTTAGAAGAGTAAACCCCGTGCTCTGCTCGGATACAAAACTCTAGTCTCCTCTTTTTAAACTTCCTAAATCCAAATAAACACACGTCGGAGTAAATTGAATGGAGGAGACGGAAATGGGAAATGAAATATCCTACTTGTTTTATACCATTTCTCATTTACTCTTCGCAGAAAGTACTTAAAATTTTATGACACTCCAATAATCCCCTGCAAAAATGAACTGTTTTTCTCCATTCACGCGGCACTATATAGCAACTGGCTGTTCCGGCACGCAGCTAGAACTAGCTACAATTTAATGCAAAACATTGGTATGTATTGAAAATCTACTCACATCGCACACTTGAATGCCTGTGGTCTCTTTGGCCAGAGTTTTACTCCGGGACCAACGCATATCATTGATGAGAGAGAAAATGACGATGGAAACGCGTGCCTCTAGATAGAAACTCGGTAATGAAATTAACTTTCGAAAACCATGAAGGTCGCTTGCCAACTTGAGCATGTTGATGAAAGTGTTCTTATAATAACCAATCCCATATTCACTCTATTAAATAATATTATGGACGCATATGCATATCACATATTGCTTCAGTTGACTTGGAAATAATTGCCTGTTGCATAAGTTTTCTGAGTAATAAACGATTCTACAATGGAACTCGGAATTATTTCTAAATATTGCGTGTTGTTCTTGTCTGGACTATTTCGTAAGTAATATTTCTGGCCTCGTCATTCCTGGCCGAAAATGGTGGAAAATTAGAACTAGGCTGTGATTCTGGTGACAACGGGGATAAATGGCAGAAAAGAAATGTGAGCACTCAGACGCAAGCATAATGTCGTTATCTGATATAATCAGTTTATCAGTCATCACAGTCGTCCTCCGTGCTCACTCAATTTGCTCGCATGCACGCATTAAACAAGCCAATAAGTAGTAATGATACAGCGTATTTTTTTTAAACATCCGTTCCACCTTTCATCGACGACACGGTTGAAAAAACGCATAAATACACTTTGTCGACTCCCTCAACCTTTTTTTTGAGCTCATCATATTCTCTTCGCTCATGTTAACATTTTTCGTGTTGCATGACTCTTCTCCTTTTGAATGGGTTAAGTAGTAGGAGTAATAATAATAATCGTCATCATCATTTTTAGGGTGGGATGGTGTTCCACTAGACAGTATTATTACACATCTAAATAATTCGTCAGTTCTCTCAGGACTTGCATTTATCGTGAAAGCCATGTGGGAAACGCGTAGACAGGTCATTGCATGATAACAATGATCACTGTATGACGTACGCATTTTTATGATAAAAATTAGTTCTCGAGAAGACAAGCTGTCACTTATTTGACTGGATTCGATGATGATTTCCCCCTTCTCTGGGTTTACCCTCTGAGAATTTCGTGTTTTTGTTTCTAATTATCTTAAGAGCACAATGGATTGAGGTACAAATATTTTGACATTCAAACTTGTTGTTTATGATCCAACATCACAAAACAGCCATATAGTAGCTGTGATTCCAGACCTTTGTTCCGGTAAATGTTCTAATCCGTATAAGCCTAGATGACATGACAAAGGCAGAAAAATAGAGGTTTGAATGGTGCAGAATGCAAATTTGGCCCTAAATTTGACAATATGAGTGTACTAAAATGACGGGGAGACATACATAGACTGCATTTGTAGCAACAAGAGATACAAAGGTATAAAAATCATTATAAAGAGTTCTCGAGCATTCCATATTACCATCATCACTGCTAATGAGAAGGAATTAATAAACGAAATAGCTTGCTACTACGTATGGACTAATAGGTACTAAGAATACCTCCAGTTGTAAACATACTACATATAATAAAAATACAAGATATTATCTATCTTATACTTGATATAACATCGAACAAAGAAGAACCTTATATTTCGCAAATGATAGAGTTAGATGAGAAGGAGTTGGTTCCTTATACAAATATAATAATAATAAACATGAGGCTCATAATAATAATCACTCCTTGATTTTGGAACAAAGGAAGGAAACTAGAGAGAGAGTCTATGACTACTACTCTGGCTGGAAGACTGGATGAACGCTTACATGCTCCTTGTGTGTGCTGCTGCTACTGGAATGGCTGGTTGCAGTAATGCAACCATACACTGGAGTGGAGGACAGGAAGTGGAAATTCAGTCATGCATGAGTTATGAGAGGAAATTATGCTCTGAGAGTGGCCAATTACTGCCATCATCATGGTAAAGCGGAGACGAAGGATGGGGAAAATACTTAATAAGGTAGTTGGGTGGCATGCACATAATATATAAATTCCTATACATGGTTTCCACGCTATTTTTCACTGGTGTACTACAAGCATGCATATATGCAGGCTTGAGCAGCTAGGACGGACGACGGTGAAATGGAACCATCCTAGCTTTAAATCAGTTAACTGTGTAACATATTTAAACAGAGATACATTGACATGATACACAATGCCACCACACTCTACCTTCACTTCTACTGAATCATTATTAACACATCTGATGCTGCTGCTGCTGCTCTGATGACGATTTTGATCATATCTGGTGAAAAGAGAAATTAATGTGACAGAAACAGAAGACGCAGTACTCCTTGAAATCTGTACTGGTTTACATAACGTCATTATTCTGATAGGTGTGTATAGAGCTGTTTTGGAGAGTGTAATGAGGTCCTCTCAGACTAACAATATTGTGCAACTGCATGCAAGCCAATATTGAAACTTACCCACCTATTATTACATTGCTGCGCTGTGCATATTGAAGAGATCTGGAGTGCCGATAGAGTGTCAGAACGGACGGTGGAGTGGTTTACTACTACTACAGCTTGTTACCGTTAATAACAGAGTCGTAAAAACCGTTCCTTCTCTTCAATAAGGCTTCCGTGCCGTTGCCAGTATCAATCATATCCACTCACCTCCATCAGTTTTTTTTACTAGCAAAAGCAAATATTCAATTTTCTATGGCAGTTGTTTAAGCCAGCGAACGCTTTCATCTGAGTTATGTAGTCATAATTCTATTATTACATCATGATTGCCAACGTATATAAAGAGCGACTAAAGCTTATGGCTGGCATAGGCATAGACTATATTTGGACTGTGCACTTTGCCAATCACAAACTTAACAACTTTCACAGTAGCGATGCGACGGATATTTTAGGTATATCCTGTTGGGTTGCTTGGGTGCTACTGGTGGCGAGTAACGGGTTCCTGTGTTACACAGATGAGTTTAACCATCTCACCTTCTCCTTTCCCTATTCGATAATAATAATTCCATCCTTCCTCTCCTGGCTTCCGTTTTCCAGAGACAAATTTTCAATTAGGCATTGCTTGTTTCCAAAAGACTAACATTTACCTCGTACTACTCGTCGTCATAGTGCATCTTTATACTTACTTGTATGTGTTCGTTATAACATTGTAGTTGTTCCTCTCACTCAATAGTTCATTCTCCGTTCCATTATGATTAATAACAAGCCTTCCTTCCACTTGTCTCTCTCTGTCTATCCGAAGTGAATAAAAATGAGCTCACTCTCGCACTTTCACGTTATGTACTCTACGGTGAAATGAGAAAGGTAATTTAGTTACCTACGTGTGGAAAGTCATCTCGTAGATAAGCAAAAGTAGTGGAGGATGTGTCTATTACGCGTATCAGGTTTGATATAGATTACAGATATGTGCGGACAAACATGCACACGTGTAAAGGAAAATGAGTACAAGGCAACCAACACACAAACGTAAAAATTTTCATCCATTCTTTGGCCGTGCCGTCGTGGTTCCATTATCATGAGAAAGGCGCTGGCTAAATGTGGAAGCAAAACAATAGCTCGCGCGCACAGTTACGACAATTGTCTCTCTCAGCAAATGATTGTGTCAGCACATATATCTTTTATGCTTGTAAATTTGTAGTAGTTGGCGTCGCCGTCGACATTGAACCGAGTACGGAAGATGTACGCAGAGTTTGAATAAAACGGAAGTATGCCTGCCTACCTAATTTTTATACAGTCGTTCCGTTCTGGGTTTGAAATATGAACGCATAAATCTTTCCACGCATTTCAAAAAGAGAATTGGAGAAAGCATTCCTACGCGTACATTTTGTACAGCAAAGCAGCATCTCTATTTTTTCTTGTCGTGGTCGACTTCCTCACGCGCTGAAAAATGATCATCCAGGTTGTATAATTTGACTGGTATAGCAATTCTACGAATTACTTAAGTAAATTCCAGCAACTATTGTGCGATACATGAATCAGTATATTATCCAGCGGACAGGGCAGGACACCCTGGTGAATAGAGTGCAAAAAAGGATGTAGGCGGAGGAGGAAGAACGCAGGAAATGAAAGGAAGATAAAAGGAGAAATGGGGAAAGAAGAAAGTATTTGTTTCGTGAAAGAACACACAGGCTATATACATACATATGAGACGATTAAACGTTGCTGGAAACAGCACGTTTTTTCATCAAAATGCTCTGAATGCTACAGAGACTAAAACCACAGCCATGAATCCTATCGTCTAAAAACATAGGTAATACTTTCACGATTACCAGTTAAAAGTAAAAATGTTCAAAGAACCTGTAGTTCATGCAAAACAGCATTGAAAAACGTACTGTACATACAAGTATATCAACAAACCGTATACACATAATTTAGACTATCACATAAGTGAAAGTTGCATTGGAAACTATTCATACTTTCTTAATCTACGAGAAGTAAGTAAGCAGTTAACTTTACTGTGCAGCTAATACAGTACACGCAACAGTAGCGCAGGATGCTTTCTTGGAAATAAAGGGTGCCACGCATTTGGGAACATTATTTATTCAGTTGCGTTACATGAATATCACTCGCAGACATACCAGTTTTTGCAATTAACGAAAGAATATCTCACCTGCGCTTCTAAACTATCATCGAAATCTAGCACCACGCGATTGAATCAGATTTTAAGGAGGTTAGACGCAATTTTGTGACACTATTCGGATATGGACGTATTAAAATGTCCGCATTTATGACATACCCTTTAAAATGCATAATACATGAACTGAAAGTTGTAAATGTTCCGACTTGAAAGTACGCTCCGCTTAAAATATAAAATATCTTGGCAAGCAAAAAGCTTTGAAGGAGACAGCGTGATATGCTGCGATGCGACGGGGAGTGATGACTATGAGACATACACAAAATAAATCGGACGGTGCGTTGTCTTCTTTTACTTTTATAAAGTGAACTGTGCACACGCAGAACTATATTTGTAGCAAAAGGAGAAGAAAGGCGAGAGAGTGCCAACGTTGGTGGTGGTGCGAGTTGACGGTGGAGAGGAGTAAAAGTGGTAGTAAGTAGAATCAGAGAAAATAATAGACATTCTGGAGAAAAGAAAGGGGAGACAGAGTGGTGTGTGTGGTGAAGGAAATAATATACAAGTGCGTATATGTATTTATATAAAATAGTTTGTATAGGTAGGTATACAACGTGAGATGTTTGGGGAAGCTAAGCTTTCTGACGGGGGAGTGATTATTATAGTGTGGAAGAGAGAGCCCAACATTACATTATAAATATTGCTAGAAAATATACACTTTCCTTGCGTTACTCATGCCACGCAGGATGATCCCAAATATTTTTTTTTCATTAATGAGATGACGTTATCTTCTACATTGTTCAATTTTAAAGGAAGGAACAATGGGAAGCTTGCACACTAAGCAGAGTGGTTGTGGCCGTAGGAGATGATATTTTTTAAATTTTATGAATATTACATTACGCTTTTGTCATTCTCATTCCTGATACATAATAATTTTTTGTAAGAATCAAGGCTACCTAAACGTAAAGATTCCAATTTAGCACAGCATAGAAGAGATAGCAGCATTTATTATTATGTTTAGAAATGGCGTAGCTCTTCCCCACCCAGGTCATCATGTCCTAAAATCTGTTGTAACGCGATGAGGAAAAAAATTGCACACCAAACACAACTTGCCCTGGCGTCTTCCTCAGAATTAAATGATTCAAATCGTAAAGAACTTATATACAAGCTTGCACACATAAATCTCAGCACTTGGCTAGCGTTTGTTACAGAAAAAAATTGCGAACATTTTATGCGAGATTTATAGCTATCCTCGGCAGTGACATTTGCTAAATTCCCCTTCTGCAAAATCGATGCATTGTGCACAGCAACCAGCAACTTTCCGAGTAAGTACCGCCTGTGCTTCATAAAAAAGCTCTTACTTTTATTTGTTTGCTATAATATAGTTAATCCAGGACAATTAAAAACTGCATTAAAAAGGGCAACGATAGCACATTATGCGCAGTCTATATACGTGACACATGGTGATAATAAAAGCCATAAAAATGAAAATGCGTTGCTCTGAAATTCAAAACAGTTTACGAGCTTACTTGAATTAGTCATCGTCGTAGAATAATCGGATCATTGATGTAATGAGAGTGTCGTACAATATAAGCCATTACACTGGGTGGGATGAGCATTTCACAAAATGATATGCACATTATGCGCAAACCATAATTTCTCACCCTGCCTACTAATATTGTGATCACGCTTGTTTCATCGACATAAACCACTTTTTTACAGTGCACACATAAAACCGACTCGTCTTTTCTTTTCCTCTCTATTTTTAAAAAAGTAAATAAGGCAGGGATGGTAAAATAGCTCGTTACATTAGTTTTAGTGGAGTAAAGAAATGTATACGCAGTAGGCATACCACAACTACTGGTGACGAATTCTTCGAGTCACATTTCTCCACGGGAATCATCAATAAATATCACTGTCAGCCCTCCTGTTGAATGCGTTCATTATTATTCCCAAGACGAGCTTACTCTCGCTGTGGTAGTGGTACGAGGAGTTTAGTTTCATTACTCAATCGAGTCTTCTCTCAGCCTCTCTCTCTCCAGCAGTCTCCTCTCCTTCCTCTCTCTCTCTCTCCACTCTTTTTCCATCAATATATTTACAGAGTGCATGCATGGCTGTTTGTAATAATCACACCGGAGAGAAACTCTTGGAGAGAGAGATAGGTAGTAGTGGAGATCCAGGAGAGATGAAATGAGAGTGGAAGGAGCAAAAAGTAAAAAAGGAAAGAGGAAGAAGCTCTTTTGTAGGAAAAAGAAGAAGAGGGTGATGTTGTAAAATCATCATGAATAAACAGTCTGCTGCTTCTGCCACACTGGAGTATATGCATTTTCATCTATTTATATGCATACTCACATCTATATAGCTCATAGTATAGTAAATTTTACATCATATACTATGGCCAAACAAAACCGACTACCACCACCACCCTCCTTCATCTTCCCTATTATTATAATGTGCAAGCGACAATGCTGATATGCATGCATTCAACATAATAATCATCATCATGATGAAGAAAAAAAAACTTTCCCTACTTTCCATATCCATTATACTTTTCAAAATGAATGACACGATCCACGTTGGGAGATGATTTGAGATTAAGAAAAAAAACTTTTATTACGTTGTCATTCCTTCACTGTGTTTTCTAGCAGAAGCCGTAGAAGTAAGTAGGAACAGTAAAGTCTGTTTTCTTCTGCCAATGACTTTCTGGTAGGAGAAGCCGCAGTGACTGACTCACCAGAGAAGAGGAAAAGTAGCGGCTCTTGCTAAGCCCTTTTTCATCAAACAAGGCTTCATCATAACATTTCGTATTGCATGTTATACAAAACAGATACATGCACGTATTATATCACTGTCATCCTGTCTTCTTGGGGCATGTTTAATAAGAATTATTTTAATACGTCATTGTAAACATTGTGCAATGTACTACGTGTCAACAAGGAGTTTCCAAGAAAAATGGCGTCTTTTCAATCCGTATGCATCAAAATGTTCGTTGAAAACGCACACGGTACGTGGTATCGGCAACACCACAACATACACGTATCCCGATACATACATAATATACCTATTATGAAAATATCATTTAACAATTCAGGCTTGATAATATCAATAAATAAGGCGTTTATCATTGATGCGCATAGTGATGATCATGATAACTGTTCATTTTTCAATTGATTTTAATTTATAATAAAAGGTTGCATGCGCAGATAATTTAGGAGAGAAGGGTTTTGTATTTGCCAACTTGTAAATTCCTTGTTGGCATAAACTAGACTTTTGCAGCAAGTGGTCGAGTAGTAGTAGTTTTGTCGCTGACGTGGTTTGCTAATGCAATCTTGTAGCCGCAATACAAGCTTGCAGCTTGCTTCTGTTTTGATGCAGCTGCAGAGGGAAAATAGCATGTCGTCGAACCGCAAGTCACAACAAGCAGGCCCTCATCTCCTGTTTGCTCTTTGGTCACGTCATAAATTAAAAAGTTTGAAATTTGCACAAGAGCAGCACTGAAATTACGATGATGGCTGGAGTGATTTGTGATCTGGTCTAGAAAAGATGACGTTTCAAGTGGTAGCAGTGTTGAAAAATGATCTCGTCCTCGAGATATAGTGATAATGATTACCGCCATTGACTACTACATGACTACGCATGTATCTCTTCTCCATCATGTAGTTAATTTTTCTTAAATTTTTGCGCTGCTACATAATGTAGAGCTTTGAGAGGAGAGAGAGAGAGAGGATAATCGCAACAAGATCCAATCAATCAGAGTCCAAGCTAGCGCTCATGGCAAATTACGCGTTTATTACTTCACCTCTTCTTCCACACTTGGATCTTGGGTCCATTACTAATGAGTACAACAGACATCAATCAATTTTGAACAAGCCAAGCCATTATAAAGCAGACTAAAAGATTTACTGGGCTTGCTGAAAATCTTCGAGTAGGCATTGTTTTACCTATCATAAATATAATTGACGTACAAAATCGGTATATAAACTGCGGCCCATGCTCTTATATAGCAATCCATCAACTTACACGATCCTGTTGTGAGAGTGTGCAAAACAAAAGGTGCCTAGTCATTGCAAATGAATGGGTATATATATATATACCTATATATAGAGAGTGATGATGAAATAAATGATAAGCGCTGTTGGGTAAATAAATGGGTGAGGTGAGACTTAATCAACTTCATTGGCATTCTTAATTAATTGAGAAGAAAATGAAATAATTGCTTGTATCTGTTGATGTAATTACCAGGCCTGTCATTTAAACAGTCTCGTCTGTTCTCCAACACTTCATTTGACATTTCGCTAATTTGAGTATTCTTCATTCTGCAAGCATACTTCTTGATTGAACATGTACTACAACACAACAGCTAGTTAGTTGGCTGATGTATCATAATCTGCTACTGCTCACATATAATTTGAATATTATCAGTACCTGTATCTCTGCCTCCCTCCCTCTCTCTCCGTACGTCACCACAGATCACTTGTTTCTTTCATGGAAGAAATCTCAAAACTTGAGGAATAGAGACAAAACATGAAGAAGAAATTCGAAAAAACACGCCTGTTTAATTCAGCACACACATAAATATTTATCATGATAAGTTTGAGCATTAACTTGGAGCATTACCATGAAATAGTAGAATGTTGAACAGCACAATGATCACGAACATGTCAGACATTTAACACCACCACAATAAAGACAAAACAAGGAACTTGCCTATTTCCACCAGAGAGAGAGAGAGGATAATGATGCCAGCTCAGTCAGTAAGTAAGACAATAATTTAGTGTAAGTTGTCGTTGATGTAAAAAATATTACGTATTCATTACGTCTACACTCCTGAAGCCACGAATAAAGTGCCAAAATGCTCTTTATTACAAGTCAATGATTCTTAAAAGTCTGGTTCCTGGGATTCCTTCAAGTAGTATTTAAGTGGATAGATTTACAATGATAAAATTACTGCATCGTGAAGAAACAAAAAAATACATATTATACGATGCTGAGCAATGCATATTTTTTAATGGGCTTTTATTATGCATTCAGTTGTTTTCAAGTGTTACTTGATTTTAAAGGAGGAATCCTCTTCCAATGTAGTCATTTAGCAGTAATAATAATAATTTTTAGAAAGTAATAAACATTGACCACTTCAGTGTAAAATGGCATGTAGAAAGAAGGGAAACTTTTTTTTGATCACCGTTATTAGTTGAGGCTATCAATACAAGTCACCTCATCATCATCAGCATCATAACATTTACCCAGACATGCAGATATACATACATATACTTACCTTCCCAGAGAGATTCAAACATTCACCTGTTATTCTGATTACAACTAACAGCCCTTATAATATTATTATCATGTTTGTACGTATTTAGGCATCCATATCATGTTACAATTGATGATTCCCTTAAGTGAATAGGAGATATGAGCAGCAGTGCTCACAGCGTTTACAGATCAATATGCTGATAGCAGTTAATTTTATGGAGAAAAAGGCAAAGCTCAACTGTCCATAAATTCTAATATCTACACAGCCTTCTCTTCCCTTCCTCTCCCTGTTTTTAGCATTTTTGCTCCACACACACACACAGGTAATATAATAATTCAAGGTGCTTACGGTTTTTGCCTGTGGCCAACACGGTACATGTTTGTATGTTTACATCTTTTAACAACATGATGATGAGAGTAAGAAGTATTACTGCTACCGCAGATACACACAGAGACAATTGTACAAGAAGTGAAGGCATGCACCACAAAAGCGTCGTCAACAACGCAACGACGACGCTCATCATCGTGTACGGCTCATGTAACAACAAAAGCGCATGATAAGATGAAAACGATGATGATGAGCATAAAAGAGTTAGAAGAAGTAGAAGAAAACACGATGCCTAGGTATTATTGCAGTAGGTAGGTATGTAGTTAATTTCCACAAAACCCTTTTAGAGAGTGCATCAATCCAAGCTGTCTCTCGTTGTGTGTGTGCTCATTTATATACACGTTACATGTTTGATCTCCACTGAATTTTCATATCAAAAAATTAATTGAGCCAAAAAGCAGTGTTGCCACACCTTAAAAAAAGTTTCCTGATGGAAAATGACCTAGAGCTATTTGTGAAAACACACATTGTACCAACTTCATCATCATCATCTTCGGCTCAAGCAACACACAGTATCTTGATTTACTATTGTATAATATTATTATTATTATTATGGTTTCTATCTCTAGTTGATCATAACTAAAAGCTTTAACTCTTCTTATTTCGTTCGTGTCCTTCTTCTTCCTTCTTATCCTTTTCTCTCTTTATTTCTTTCATTTCTTGCTCTTTAGAGAGCTGTAATTTTTTTACAACGTCAGAGTTATCTTCTAGCACATTACTTTAGTTGCAACTGCACTGCCTGATGATGATGATGATTTTGTGATGGTATAATTCCCTCCTTGGCTAGTTTTGTAAAAGAAAAAGCAGACCAGTGTACGCAGAGTTAATTCCACTCTTTTTATTTTTTATTTATTATTACAGAATCTTTGCTTTGGCCCGGTCTTCCAGGCAGCTTTGCATTTTTAAACAGTGTGAAATAATGAACAATGGATTAAGCTTTTACGGCTGAATAGATAAAAAGCAAAGGGAATAATATATCGCCCGTACGAAGAAGCCATCAGCATCATCATCAGTAGCTGTTGTTGTAACAAGAACCACAAGAGAAACAACAAGAGGAACGGTCTCTCTCCGTCCGCCGTAATATATGCATTTGCTACTGGCTATGTGAATATTACTTTTTCACGTAAACCGCTGCTGCTGTTGAAAGAAAAGAGATGCTAAGAGTTACAATAACAGCTTATCACCACTACTAAATACCAATCTTGGTAAAGACCACGATCTTCCTAAAGCGATATTAAGTAATGCTCCTTTTTTTCCTACTTTTTTTAATCTAATTTCACTCCTCTTCTGGTCCTACTACCACACAACTAACAAGGCAAGCTTAACGAATATTATTCTCTCGCTAGATTTCAAAAAGTCATGTTACTTCTTCAACTTGATTTCCTCGTTTACACAAAGTCTTGAGGAATAGATTTACGACTAGGACTGATGATGCAACTGATGATGTTGATGGTGAGTTAAAAGAAGGTGGACGCACTTGTGAAGTAATAATAACAGATTTGTGCACGATGATGAAGAAGGAGAAGTAGTACAAGACCTCTGTGTGATGGATATTCATCTTGCCAAGCCAAAAAGTCTTGCAAGTAGCAGCAGTCAAAATAACCAGTGCGAGAGGAGAGTTTTGTTCAGTCATCGAGAAACTATTAGATTCTGTGAGATCCAAAAACGCCAAAAAAAATTCATAAGATTTTTATCTTTAATGCCATGCCTAAAAATGTAGCTCATAGTTTTGTAACAAGGTATTTATGTATATATATACAAATATATGCATACAATGTGTGTGTGTGTTTGAATTGGTATAAAGTTACAATTGTTTTTCCGTCGCCTTCCACCATCACCACCACGACTTTTGTGTCCGTTTTTGTATGCATGACATGTCTGACTCTCTTGGAAGGGAAAAGAGATAAAAGAAGACGCAGTGGCGACAGAAGCCGCATTGCATTTCAAGGCAGGCACATCACTTGCTCACTACTCACATCATCATCGGCAAAGTACAAATTTGAGCCCATTTTCTACCTACATACTACACGTATAAAAATATACATGGATATATCTGCTAACAAAGCAGGCGTTTTTCTATTCTTATATCCTCCGGCAAAACTCATTCTACGGGAAAAAATCACTGCTCCTCTGCTACTGCTATTACTCCTTGCGACCACATCATCATCAGTCTTTTCATTTCTCTCCTTTAATCTTATAATATTTCATTCTTTCTGATTGTTACACTCTCTTCGTAATCACTTGTATAATATCCCCAAAATTGCTGCTCTGCAACCAGATTGGATGTCTCACAAGACGAAAAAAAATCAAACCAGGAGAGAGCTTTAGCTTGTTGTAGTCCGTCCGTTCTCTCTGTTCTGTGTGTAAAATGAATGGACTAAAAGGTAATTTCTATTTACTACCGCATGCATCATCATCATGAGATCCTAATTTTACATGGATGAATATTTCCATGCACGTTTAACAGAGTACAAAAATGGACGCAGAGGATAATAAATAGATAGTAAAAAAATGTACGCCCGACAACTACGACGACTACTTACGTCCATACACAAAAGCTTACTTGTAAACATGGTATATTACCAGAGCACGTCATGCTTCATTCATTGTGAATAATATTCCGACGACACAGTCCGTCCACCACCAGCTAAATACTTTGCTTGCAATAATTACTATTATTACAATTTTTTAAATTGGCTCACTGTGTGAGGCTAACCCATTATGAAGATTTAATTGCAAGCCGTCGTCATTCTCGTTCACATTCTTTGATCGATGAAGTAATTTACATTCTAAATATATCTAACGAAATAAAGTGGTGATGAAATAAGATTTTCTTCGTCTTCAAGGAATAAAAAGAAAGGACTCGGAGAGAGAGAGAGAGTGAGTACGGTAATTAAAGTCTCTACTTGGCTCCCTCACTATCATCATCATCATCCTTCCTCCTTCCAAAAGCTCAGATCCAATTCAATCCTACTGCTATTTACATGAATAAAGGAGTAGGGGTATTAGAGTGGAAAGAGCCGTGCAAAGTAGAAAGTGTACATTTTTATTCAGTTATAAATTAAATACAGCTGCCTACTAGGCTTGCTTTGTGTATTTCTCCTACTTATCGTCTTAATTTGCGTGCTACAATGTAATATATTAAATATTTCACAAAAGTGTATAACGCCAAACATCAACGAGATATAGATAGGCGCTTTTATACCACATCAAGTAGTTGATTTCAAAGTATGAATATAATGTGTAAGTAGGTAGGTAGGTGGGTATAACATGAATATATATTAATTTGAGTAGTACCCCTCATGATTGTGATGCAATCCTCCCGACAAACCATTGTGAAAGGATTAAATCCGACTTGCCGTTATTACTATTACTCACATTATTATCAAATCTAATGACTACTACTGCTATCTATATTGCATACTACATCAAGATGCAAGCACTTTTGAATATATACCATCATCATCATCTTCCACAACAACAGAACAGCGCAACGTTTCATGTAACGTTTCTTTACTTAACTGTCTGTTTCACTGTTTCTTCTGAGCCCGGCGTTGTCCGTACGCTTGTTTGGCTTCTAAATCTCTATGAATTTCTCCTTCCTCCTTTTTTCCCCAGCAGAACTGAAAATTGTTGCCGCTTTATAAAATATATTTACCTACATTCCTACCTAGTTACACTTGTATTTAAAGTATGTTAAACATGCCTGCATGGCAGAAAGCTATGCATAAACAATGTGACGTGACGTTGTAGCATCCATCTCTTCCGTCGTCCTCTACCTCATTCACACACACAATGCGAAATGTCATGTTTCATATAAAACGTACGCCATTTGCGTAGACATATAACACAATACATGATAATAATGTGTAGGGTGTGTGTGTGGTTGGTAGTTGAGTTCGACACGAAGCGAGAGAATACGGAAAATACGACAGATGAGAATTGTAAATGACTAAGGATTATTAACACTCATCAATTTAGCCCGATAATCACACATTACATTAGGAACGAGAACTGGTTGGTTGGTTGGTTTGGTGGCAGGCACGGAGAGAGAACTAGACAGAAAGCAAAGGGCTTTATGAATATTCTCAGCAGCTTTTGAAAAGACAAGGTATTTACAGCTTTTAAAAAAGACAGTCTGTCACTGCCAATGCCAATGATTATTGCTCCCACTACCACCACCACCACCGTTGATGTTTGCTGTGCTGCTATGATGATGATTAGGATGATGACGATGATACTACTACTCATGCTGCTATGCTGCTATTGCCCTTGTCTCTTTCCTCACAACAACGCTAACTGACTGAATAATACTACATTGTTTTTGATGATGCTACATGGCATTTGAGTTGAGACATCTCATCACACCATCCTCATCATTATTATCATCATCGTACCGACTTTTGTGGAATGTACTCCGCGCTTTGTTGCTCTGTGAGTGTGAGTGTTCAACTCAAAACCAACCAGCATTATTATCGTATAAAAACCGTTGCATTATTACTACAAACACAACAGTGCATGCCACACTAACTACCAGCACGTTGAGACTTGAGAGAGATGAATAGATGAAGCTCTCTGGACTTTTTTAAGTTGGGAGAATGAATAAAATAAGAGAGTGTGTGTGCGTATATGTAGTTGTTGCAGGGCTCTCGTCGTGATAATAATGTTGTTATAGTACTTTATTGCTGGAAAATAAATGCGAAGCAAAAGCGGGGAAGCCGAGAGTCCCGTGTTTGTAAGCAGGCATAATCATCAGAATCACTTTAAGTAGAAATGTTGTTATAGTTCTTCCTCTTCTCGGTTCCCTGAATCCCTGTGTCTGTATGTGTGTATGTTGTTGCGTTGGTTGTTTACATGAGTTTTATTTGAAAATCTTTGTATGCTCTCGTCTCTGCTTCCTTCTTTTCCGTAAACATCAACATGACAACCAGAGAGACGAGAGAGGAGAGAAGAAAAAGGGAGGCGAGGTGGAGGAAATACATGAGGGAGTAGTAATTTCTTTGTTAAACTCCTTGAAAGTATTTTAATCCCGAAGAGTCCTTCCTGAGTAAATTTCTTGCGCTCTCCTGTATCATTATTTTGCTAAATACCCATCTCACTCCCACCACCACCACCACCATAATATACATTTGCATAATATTTATATAGGCTTATGCTTAAAACAGCACAATTACTGTATAGTAGCGTACGGAGAGTAGGCTCAGAGTAAATCGCAGCCGCTCTAACAAGTTTTCCACTTCGCTTTCTATTTACACTACTTTCTTCTTATTCGGCTACTGCTTTCCAGTAGACTCGTGTTTACGTATGTTTTGTCCTGTTGTGCGTAAAAGTATGCTGTTGTGTAGTAATGTGTGTGGTTTGTTTAGTTTTCAACAAGTGCATCATCATTTTTTTATTCCGGGTTTTTGTATACGTGTGAAGAAGGATAAACTGGGGGACGGGAAGTATATAGCACCAGAGTTGTGTATGCCTCCATGTAATTACTGGAGACTACAAATTACCGCTCCGTAGTGTACTACTGTGCCACCATACACTCAAGTTCTCTAAACAAGAAATTATCCATTTCAGTTTCCACTCTCTTAAAGAAGGGTAGAGAGAGAGAGAGAAAATGCGAGCAACCACAAAACCATTTATATCCCCTCAACCACGATTCACCAAGTTTGTTAAAAGTGTAATTGCAGGAATATAAACACATCTTGAATGGTAGACGAGAACACGTATAATTTGCTTTATTGTTATATTAAAATGTGAAATATGTATGAGCGGATTAAAAAGTCTGAAAATGGCTTTAAAAGCGTGGCTAATGGGATATATTGCAAATTCTTGTTAATTAAAAATACACACAAAAATACATAAATTATCGTTACAGGTACAACTTTCAGAATTACATAATAAGCCTACATAAAGCAATGAGTAATGACTTGAAGGATTCGTGGTCTACATACCCATTGTACATGCATGTCTTTTCCTAAATGTTGGGGCTTGTAAATACTTTTACAATTTAGAACTCAGCAGTTGGAGGTACAATCCTACATTTCATTCATTCAATTACATTTTTGTTTTATGGGTTTGTTGATTGATTAGATTAGCATTGTTATAAATCCATACTCTGCTATCAGAATGAGGGTTTGACCATTCTATAGCTTTTCTAGCTTTTATTTTTGTAGAAATTTTAAGCGAACAACATGAAAATGCATTCAAGAGAGATAAAGGAAAAGGGCAACGTTGCTCGCGTAAGGCTAAATAATGGAAGTGAGCGTTTCTTGCTCCTGCAAGAAACCCACCAATCTTCATACTTTTAACCTTTTTCCTTTCTTTTTTATAGGAAAGTACACTGTGAACCGTTTGAGGTTTCTTCTAGCTCCGTGGTCGATTTCTTGGAAGTCGTTTGATCTTTATGCGACCAACTGGCCACGGTGAATAATATGTCTATCTAGCCGTTACAAGAAATAGAAGGTCTTTAAATAAGTTTGGCATGGTTACTGGTTGCACGCAGTGTACGAGGCCCCTTTTTCTTTTTCCTCCTTTCTATAAATATTGCTGCTCGACACTATACGCATTTTATTTTGTACCGAGAGAATGACGATGAGAAATAGTTGAGCCAGCAGCAGCACGCAATATTCTTACGTACTATTTACAACGCTCGCCTGACTTATCCTCTATTTTGTCTTTTAGCAGACAAGTCATCATTATACTCCGCCACCATCATCATCAGAAACAGAAGTGATCATGTAGAAAGAAGAGTGCAAGCTCAAAGAGGCCAACTTTGTCTGCCTTGGTCGTCGTGTTGGAAGGGAGGACAAGCACAATAATATATAAAGATGTGAAGGAAGATGCGGTAGAGCTGGGAGTCGCGGTGATGTGATGATGGGCCAACTTTAGAGACACGCTGAGACACAGAGAGAAACAAGAAAGCAGCTATAAACTCAATATGCTTTTGTCCACCAGCACACACAGTCCTCTCCGCTCCTCTGCCGGTTGGGAGAGAGTGAGTGAATAAAAGGACAAGAAACAAAATAAAAGACGAGGAAGGGGATACAAAAGACAGAGGAAGTAAATGAGGGAAAATTCTGCCAACTCATCTGAAATCGCAGCAGAAAAGTAGAAGATATTAAAGTTTCCATCGATTCGAAACAGCTATATAATAATTTGGTGCATGGGAACATGTCCTTCATCCGCTGCTTCAGCGTAAGCTTCGATAGTTGGTTATCATCAAATTCGACAATGAGCAGAGGAATGTACGTTCGCCGCACACACACGTGCAACTCTAGTCCGTAGTCGATGTACCATATTCCCATTAATGATGATACGTTTACGTCATATAATTGTGCTGACTTACTTCTTATAATAAAATATAACACTGCAGTAGTGACGGCAGCATGCTTGCGACTTTGCGAGGAAAATGGCTTATGGTTTTCCGGTTCCTTAGTATTAATAGTTTTAATGCGTCTCGTAGCGTGTATTGTCATTATTGGATTGAAATTCCAAGAGTCATGATCATGATTCAAGCCAGCAGTTTCCGTACAGCTGGAAACGTATTACGTTAAGTGCATACCATTACAAATGTTTTACTAAATAAATGACGATTTTTTAAAATGGTAGAGGGTGGAGTAATCGAGCAATGTTTCATGACATGAAATTTCTCTTCTTCACTTGCTAAAAAAACCTGAGCATGAGAGCAAGTACTATATAGCGTAAGAAAGCTACATTCCCAATGTAATCATCAATTAGAATAAAATTCAATGTTGCTATTGAAGCGTCTGTCTGTCTAGTACGTACTAGTACATAGATAATGTATGTGTATGTATATAGTTTAAGTTTTGTTGCCGCGCCAACCTGTCTCTTAATTTTCTAAGCTGTAATTACTTACCATGCGCCTATTTCTGCAACTTCCATTAGTCACTCACTAATTTTGAGTTTTGCTTCAAAATGAAAGTAAAAGAACAAACGAGGTGAGAAAATACCCAGAAATGTTCACAGGCCGAGAACGAGAGCAAGCGGTTAGCATGCATATAATCCTCTAACAACACCACCAAAACAAATTCCAAAAAAGTAAACCGATCCGACGGACATAAGTCAATTTTTATCACCAAATACCTTTTCCCCTTATTTTAGGGTTGTCAGGCTGACGCACAACTACATAGTTTGTTTAGTGTGTGTGTGTCCATAGTACATAGGTACTTTTTCTTGTTTACACGGAAGATGCAAGAACCTTCATTTTTATGCCAGTAGAGGCAGTGGGATTTTTATATATTAGCTGCATTGTATATTTATGCTGAACCATTTGTGGAAACATACGCGTACTCGTGGACGTTGGATGACAGGGAAAAAAGTCAATGACGAAATGAACATTCTGCTCCTTACAACAACCACAAGATAAATGCAAAGCAATTTCTCTCCCCGGTCCAGTCCACCACCACCACCACACACGGCTATCACCACCAGCGTGGAAAAGAGAAAATGGTTAAGTGCTTTGCCATGGTCGTTATGTGTCCCGAGACAGTATTCTACACTTTATTTCCAACTTGCTTTTTATGTCTTTTGGCCCTCAAGTGACGATGCACGCTTTATACCATTTTTTCTTTGTTCCCTGAAAATAATATGAGCGAGAAACCCATCTCGCTCTCTTTCTCTCTCGCTGCTCAACCTTCTCCCAAAGTCAATTTCGTATTGTCCTCTCTCTCTCTCTGCCTCATTCCCTCCGTTGGAGTAAACTAAAGGGAGCCAAATATCGGTAAGAATTTGATAGAGATAACAGCTTATTGCTCGCCACCGCACCGCTCCACCACAACCAAACTACTTGCGAATTTGTTTGTCTCGAAAAGACCACTGGCTCCCGTGTAAAACCGCTACTCTGTGTACACCAGACTTGTTCGCCACCACCACCACCACCAATAACTATAATTGTGCGTGCCCTTCAGTAGTTACTTTTAATGTAAGTAAAAATACAGAGTTTTTTGGCGTTAAGTAAGACACGAATATTTATTTGAGAACTAGCTGAAAACTGCCATATCAGCAACAGAGTCCCAACTTTCTTTTCATACTCTGTATTATAATAAATATATATAATATTAGCTACTGATTCTAATATGCTCGTTCGTGTGCTTCCTAATAACAATATATGTACACGTTTATATGATGATGATAACTAACGCGTGCTATTATGCTATTTCGTGCCCGTGTCATGTGTGTTTGTTTTCACGTTACAGGAAAATGTGTGCCAAAAAGCTTGCTTTTTTTCTCTCTTCTTCTTTTTGCGTTGTGTTGTAGGATGATGATGGTGGTGGTGTAAAAAAACTGGTGGGTTTGCCCTTGCTGTTACTTAAATTAAATTTATATACAAGTCAGAGTCTGCACATGGTACCATGCCATGATCATAATGGTTTGTACACGTTTGGATGAGAATGTGTGTGCTGCTATGTTGCCACTACTTTTTCCACCACCACGGCCACCACACTGCGAAAAGAATGGAAAACATTGTAGTCCCAAATTCTAACCGCGCGTAAATGTACTCCTAAAATGCCAATTTTAGCACGGGCACATTTTATGGACAATATAAAACAAATTCTAGGCTTTTAAGCCTTTACTCTACGTAGCACTCCCTGTTTTCTGTTCCGGACATCAAGAAGATGTTTAAAAATACTTACTGTTGATGGTAGTGCGGCTGTAACTCTACTATATCATCTTCAGCGACAGGTTTTTAAAAAAACACGAAATGGTTGGGTGAGTATAAGGAAGAGAAAATGCCGTGGGTTATTTTTTGACTTGTTTGTTTGTATTTTATTTCCGACAAAAACATCTAATTGTAAATAAGGAGTAGGAAGGAATGTAGACAGTAGGAGATAGTTAGATAAGTTATACGACGTTTCATTTTCAATGACCGCAGGGTCATGTTAAGGAAGGTATAACAAAATATGGGAAACAGGATGTTCCCCAATGTCTAGGGTATGACTATATACGCGATAAGACGATTGCGATGGCAAAGATAGCTAAAGCACAAATAACAACGACGACCAGCTATGTTGTAAAAAATGCCGTCTTGTTCTCACATGACTTAAAAAAATGATGTACCTATTATTGTCGTCCGGTTACCTTTGAAGCTATATTTTCATAAATCTAAAAAGAAAACAACACAACAGAATAAAAGTCAAGGCTCTCTTCTAACAAGGGAATCTTTAAAGGCCAAGAAAACGAAACGAATGTTTTTATGGATACAGAAACTCAAGTGCAAGTCCTACTAGCATGAATGAGTAGCGCTTTCAAGCAAAGTGGCCTTGCCTCTCGTAAACACCACTTCACTCACTCACACATGCACCAAACGCAGGAGACACACAAAAAAAGAAGAACGAACAACAACGGCAAGACAAGCAGAACGCAACATTGGCACGAGCCATGTGTCGCCGATTTTACATATTTTCGGCTTCTTTCTAAACATGATGCCTTTTTGTGCAAAGTGTTAAGATAAAATAGCGTCTACTCTAAAAACTTGTCATCTGTAACGGAATGCGTGCCGGAAAGGCTGTTTCAACAGTGTATGTACCATAGTATATGTATAAAATGGGTAATAGGTGCATATGTATCTAGTTTTGTATGCATATGTGCTCCACACACACAACGCATTTGTTCCCCTACTTGAGTTCTGGACAATGAAATGGCAGGCGGGAGAATGCATGACTTGAGATGATGCCGGTCAAAGAGAGAAAAGTCTAGCTGTTTAGTATGGTGAAAGAAGAGGAGGAAGTAGTAAAGTATAACGATAAGAAAAGAAAGCACGGCACAAACTTGTCTTGAACTTCCGTTGTCGTTGTTACTTTCTTATTTTGAAGAAATCACATGGACTACTCTATACACACTGCATCATAAATATTGTATACGGACATCCGCACTGATTTCTCCTATCTTTCTCCAGTCATCATCATTCATACACATACATCCATAAGAAGGATATTGCCCAAGCATACACTTCAGGAACGCGTCTCTCTGTATGTGGGTGGATACAATATTATTATCCATATATGTACATACATGTCAGTCATCGTTCTCTCTCTCTCTCTCACTCTCTTTATGTTCGGGTTCAAGCAGAGTACATGTCGAAGTGATGACGGTGATAATTTTCTCCTAAACAAGACTTGGTCTTGACAGCAGCCAAAAAAAATCGCATCTAACGCAATGTCAATGCTTTAGGTATGGACTTATCAGAGGAAATAAAAACTGAGCACAGATGAACTGCTGCCTTGCCATTATCACAACTCATGAAAAGGGAAGTTTGCGTCAAAGGGTTTGATTTGATACAAAGTAGTTTCTGATAGACACATTATAAACCCAAAAGCATTATTGTCTTCTGGGTGACAAAAAGGACGCTCACTCGGAAGAAGGGATACAATACTCAACTAAAAAGAGACAAAAGGCATAAAAGCATGAAAGCTAACTGTCGTCGCGTCTTTGAAAGATAAAGCTTCATTAAACAAACGTGTGCAAAAACACAAGAAAAGACGGTATCTTGTGTCAATACACACCGTTCAATGCGAGGTTATTGTTGTTCGGTGTTGTTGTGATAGCCACTAAGCATAAAATCGCAGCCTTTATTTTTCAAACCACTAGTACAGCTATATGCAATGGTACAAGTTTAAACAGTTACGTTTTGAAAAAAAAGTAAAATAAAATAAATGTATGCTATCATCATATGCCGCAATTTACTGTTTTTATCATTTCAAGCATGCACGTGTATTCGCATACACTACATTATATTATATTATTATTATTATGCAACAATAAAATTAGAAAGCACCAGCATTGTCTGCTTTTATTAGACATATATTACACTCAACGAACCGAAAAATGGTTTGTATGTGTGTGTGTGTGCTATCTATTAATCTGAGTGAAAAGGAGGGAAAGCTAGAGCCATTGTTCTCCTCAACAAGCCATGTTGTTATTGGTGGTGTCTGTGTGTGTATGTTGGCTTGTTTTGCTGGTGGAGGAAAATTGTAAAGTATAAAAGAAAATGGAAGCGGAAACAGGGCGAAAAAATGAGTTGAAGCAGAGAGAGACTACAGATAAGACGATTTTTATTACGCCTCCTTGAAAATCAGCTGCTGTTCTTTTTTTCTTTTCGTGATATCATCACAATGACCATACTTTAATAAAGATGATATAGCATCAATGTCATGAAAGAAACTTTGCACTGCTTTTTTATGGTACAATGGAGCACAGCCACTCATGATGATGATGATAGTAGGAGTAGGAGCACACACAGGAGATGCTCTCAAGAACCCTACAAGACTATAAAAAGAGCCGATTCAGCTGGAAGAAAGAAGAAATGGAATGATCACTCGGTGATATAATAATTTTATACAGAATGTATTATTATGTCTCTTCGCTTTCTCCGTCTCGTTTTTCATGTTTTTTTAAACAACACACGTCCCACTCCTCCACACATGTGTACTACCACGCCACACTCTCTGGTGCTATCTGATGCTGGTGAGTTGAACAAAGGGCTTGTTACAAATGTACACAGACTCCACGACTATATGTATATGTGCGTAAATTAGGAACCGCCATTATTAAGTCAAGGAACTTTCCTTCTTGGAAAAATGCACCCTCGTTCTGTCAAGTTAGTTGAGTGGACTAAAAAAATGCTGCATTGCTTTATTGAATACGCGCTCCTCTCATATTAGTAATATTATATATGTTCTTTGAAATAAATGTCTTTGAATGCAGAGCGCAGCCCCCAAAAAACTACTACTTCATCTTCTGCTTTTTTGACTTTCTTCAGGCATGACAGGACTACTTACATGTGTGCATGTATGTAATACTATCCGAATGAATGTCTGTCTTTCTTGGCATGGTCAACAAGTCTGAAGAAGACAAAAATGAACAATGATCGGAAAAGCAGTGTCACTGGGAAGAAGAGAATGCAAGTGGACAAAGAATCAAGTGGTAAGGTGGAGACGGCTTAAAAAAAGCTGAAACCTATGAACTTCCTCTGTGTTGGTTGTATATCGTTGTCTGTAGTTGGAAAAAAGGGACAACATTTCTAAGAGTTTTATTGAATGACAAGCTAAGAAGATTTGAAAAACAATCCCTGTTATCCAGCTCACAGCTAAAAGTAAAACAATGCTGTAGTTAAAATTATTATTATGTCGGCGTGGTTTTGTACATCTGCGTGTATACTTTTATGGAACATATTGTAGGAGCATAAGAAATAAAAGTTGTTCTTTTGCGTAGTCTACATGATAAAGAGTTGTTGCCTTCTTTGCTTTCTTTTTTCCTTGGGATTTATGTGCAACAAAAGCCAACTTGCGTAGTGGTAGTCGTATGTGTCTTTTGTAGTGTTGTCTTGTTCAAATGATATGTGCAGGAACGACTGCGAAGAATATAAATTCAGGATTTTTTTTATTCTTCTTCTTCTTTTTAAGTGGCGGAGCCACTTTATAACTTCAGTCTGTCCGTCTGTCTGTCTGTCCGTCTGTCCGTCCGTCTGTCTGTCCGTCTGTGCACGCGATATCTCGAAAACGGTTAGACCTTTTCAAATTCCGTTTTCGGTAAACGATTGCTCATCATTCGACGTCGTGCACGCATGTGTTTTGAAACTCATATGTCAACGGCAACCGTTACAAACCGTTACACTTTCGAAAATTTCAAATGACAACACATGCACATGACACATGATTTATATCCCGCTTTCAACGAGAAGCAATAATCCAGTGTTGGTTTTTAAAAATTCCTAACCGTTTCCGAGAAAATGGCCGATTTCAAATTCTAATGGGGCAATGTGAGACACGCGCGAGAAACGATTTCTGGTCTTTTATAACATCACTGAAAAAGGTTGTCACTACTTTCACTTCTACCATTAGTGACCGTTAGGATTTCAAAACGGGGCAATGTGAGACATACGCGGGAAATGTGTTGCTCCGCCACTTTCATACATCTTGGCTTGACGGGTTTATTCTTCTTTGCAACGATCATATATTGTGCATATTATGCGCGTGATCAGCAACATGGACTTGTTCCAATCCCAACCCAAAATATTTAAGTTGCAGTGACTCAACACTTATGTAAAAGCGGCATTTTTCCTTCCCTCTCCTCTCTCCTAGAGAAGAGCACAATCAGTTTCTAAATAAGCCAAGGTCTTAAATCACTTAAGTTACACAAAATACTCTGATTTCTCTCCGTTTCACAGAGAGGAGTAATGCAAATGATATTGGTACTACAAGAGATTGTAAAAAATATCCAGTGTGTGTAGTTATGTACACTTTACATGTATGTTTGTCAATAATAATATTTACATTTGCGTACAAGAATTCATGTAGACGACGACAACGACACATTCGCTGCATCCAGCAGTGAATATTTATATGACGTACGAAATGCAAAGTGTGATTGCGAACATAGTAACAAATCTATGTATGTAGAATTAAGACTAGCAAGGGTTGTTGTGCACACGTTCTTGGTGAAAAGTAAATCACGGATGAATGCAAGCGCACGTAAGAAAGATGCGCTAGAAATGTAGAGATGTAATAATGTACATGCATGCAAACACAAGAGCTTTTCATTTAGTAGTCAATTGTCATGACTTGTCCTACCCTGTTGGGGCTGATATTTTTTTTGCTGAAAATCCATCTAAATCTTCGATATATTGTATGAAAAATTTGAGACAAATCTGTCAAGCTAGTTTCAAGAACAAGGGGCAAAAAAGACAGACGGACTAACAGGCGTCTCCATGAAATCTGATAAATGCGAGTATAACAACAACACTTGCATCTTCAATCATCATCATCACCATGAACAGAATCAACTTTTGTTACTTTACATTTACACATTGACTGTGTGTGAATGAGTTGTTTAAGGTATGTTATGATATTTAACAATGGAGGAGGAGGAATCTATTTGGAAAGGTGTAATAATACGTTGTGTTGTAACACTAATTTAGAAAAATAGCAGAAAGATAACTTTCTGTGACAATAAAAATTGAAGCGTGTGCATATATTAAGACGTTTAGTTTGATTTGCAGATAATCGAACGAACACACAATATTATGCAATGGTCATTATATGGTACATGTGAATTAACATAAAATATGCTCATCCTTTACAAATATTGTATAAGTGCGTTTACGCACATCACAAAGGCATTCAATTTTATTACTTTTAAAACTATGGGATGATCTATATAATATGTATTTATAGATTCAACCAATGGAATATCTCGTACATGTTCCGACAGACAGACAGTAAAGTTAACTTAAAATAGGTTTACCTATAGAAAAGAGAGTGAACAAACTACAGAGTAAAAAGTATTTCGGAATGTGGTTTGAATTTTTTCACTTACATTCTCTCCAGCGAGGCCAAATCTTGAAAGGATCCCTTCTCGATGGTGTGGATCTCGTTATCCGACAATTGTCTGCAAGTTAATTCAATCAAAAGTTTCTTAAGTTCACGTCCCTTTCGGCAAATCACATCTACAATTTTGGGCGAATGGAAAGTTCATACTTCATACATTCATCCCTTCTACACCACACACACACACATCCATGAATGTAGTTAGTTAGCTGATAAACAGTAAAAAGGCCATTCCTTCCTACTAAACACAATACATATGGCAACGAACAGAGGCTTAGGTTCAGGGATTTCGTCAACATCCACGCATGAAGCCATACAGGAAAGCATAAAGCACCATTTTATTTAATAGGTTTACCCTTGCTCTTACTGTCAGAGAGGATGCAATGCACACAACAAAAAGCATAATAAACTATTTCTATAACAACAAGCATGGCATAATATTATACTCTTGTATCCAAGCGCTCGCTTATTTCACCAAGCGTTAGTTTTGCTGCTGACAAACATGATAACAAAAACACCGCAGTCTCTGCAACAGGGCAAGGCAACAATGCTAAAAGTAAATTAAGTTACTACTTCTCAATCAATACACCTTATCGCAATTCCTGTTGGGATTAAACATAATTCAGTTTGCATACAGCATTTCTCTTGACGACATTAGCAATACACGGCCCTAAATTGTTGACGATACTATAACACAAGACAAGTGTATTTTCGTTTTAAATGTTGAATTCATGTCAACTATGTATAATGAAGTAGGTATTTGCCAATAATATCATATTTTAGTTAACTGCTTCCAATCCTCGTATCGATCATTTTTCTATATGAAATTGAGCATTGAAATTGAAATCTTTAAATGATACAGCACCAGTTAGTTAGCGGTTACTAATCATTGCTAATGCGTATGTAAAACATTAGCATTTAATGTTTTTGCTCTTGTATGAAGGGCACTGTGGCACAAGTGGAGTCGTGTGAAATTACATAACACTTTATTGCAGCCATATAAACCGCCAGTCTATTGTAAGTAGAGTATATTGACACTTTCCCTTGTGCCTCTTGCTCTTGTAGGCAACATTGCAACGTCATCCGTCATCACTATATAGCCATAGCCATCACGCTCTCCATAATATTATGCATAAATACATACGCCTAAATGCCTCTAATTGAATGGCCTCTTCTTTTGCGTGTTGTACAGTTCTTTCTACATGCGTTACATCATAAACTATTGTTTGGAGATATAAAAAGCAAGCACACACTATATACATACATATGATAACAATCGCTCCATAATGACATTAAACATTTCCTTCCATCCTTTTATTTTCTAAACCCCAGTAATCAACTGTCAGGATTTTCAATTGAATCCGATTTAAATTTTCTAAACGTTTTAAAAAATCACTGCACTTACATCTCTCCATTCCCCATATAAAGGACCCAGCTCACAATATATTATGTACAATGAGCATTGTACATATTATTATTATTATTGTGTATAGATCTCCAACTCTGACTGACCATGAACTAGCTTAGATTAACTATTCTTGAAAACGTTAAAGACCCTTTTTTTATCTATAGCTGTTAATGGGATAAGACAAGACAATGATCAAGTGACAAACGCTTCAAGATTACAGCCACTCATGCATTTGCCGACTTATGGCTTATATGAAACCTTTTCATATCATTACTACTTTGCATAAGTTCTACTACATTTAGCATACATACTTAACTTACTACCTTTTAGTGAAGTAAAAGTTGTAGCTGTGTGTAGCAGCACATGTGCCTAATATGTGGCCACGCCGCAATATGCCCTGCTGTTATCATAATCATCGCCAACAACTAATGCGAGTCTAATTTAGACTGTCCAAATAAACACCACCAGTTTCACTTACTCGCGAGATTGTGCCCTCCATCGAATTTCACATGCTAAAACAGTCACGACTTCACGCTATCTACAGAAATGGATAAAGTTTTTTTTTCGCCTTTCTGTTTACCAGACAAAAGTAAGTAGGTACAGAATTCATGTACAAACTGTTGTTGCTGGTGTTTCTTGACCTAAAATTAATAGTACATGTATGGTACGCACTTGCCCATGTGCCTATATGCATAAATATGTTGCAATTTAAACTGGTGTGACAACAGACTGCCTCCGACAAGACCAACTACATGAAATGAAAATAGTAACAGTCAGAGTGCAAACGCTTTATGTTAATCAATGAAACATGCCGTGAAAAAATGTGCCTCGCTTCTTCTTCTTCTTGCAATCATTTTTTTCATTCTTGTAAAAAAATGTTCTCCATGCATGTGTGTTGAGTCTCTCGCTGGTTACTTGATGAAACCACCACACCACCAACCATGATTTGTCCTTTGAGTGAAAAAAAATCCTTCTGGTTCGTTGTCAATGGGGAAGCCTGTAAAAAAATGTTTGCTGCGTAAAGACATTGAGAAGCATAGTAATATAATAATATTAGTAATAACTACTACAAGGCTCAAGCTATTCGCCTATAAACCTCTTTCCCGTCATAAGCGTAAGATTTGTAAAGTGCCTATGGTCAATTTTCATTATTATTATTCATGTAGTAGTATGAAGTACGACAGCAGCATACATGCATACAAGTCTTGCAAGTTTGGTATAGCAATAAAAAACCCTTGATCTGATCTTCCAATCAACATTTCAACAAGAGCGCACAAGTCAGCACCAACAACGGCAGACAAACAGCAGTGTCATTGCATTGTAGAGTGTGCTTCAACCTCCAACCGAACATACACACATGCATGAAAAGCACAAAGTGATTTTAACACAATAACAATAATACATAAATAAACGACTACTTGAAGTAAAATAAGAAACAAACAGTTGTAATATTATTATTATGCATTAACATAAATTCACAGTTGAGTAGAGAGAGAGAGTTTATAAAGTGGAATGAGAAATATAAAAAGCAAGCGTTTTACAATGTCAGCCTAGAAAGAAAAGGTTTTTTTTTAAAGTATGCGAACGAGAGCTTTTGCTCTCTGGGTGTAGAATTTAAACGGCTTACTATTGTATGGTGTACTATTCCCTATATGCATGGGAGAGAACTGATATAAAAAAATTGAATTTATAAACAATCAAGTAACTTACATGACACGAAGGGATCCAAGACCAGCGAAATCTGACAGTCGAATCACTGTCAAGTTATTTCCTTGTAGCTCACTGAAAAGAAACAAATAAACGGATACATCAGATTACCATAAAGGATTATCATCTTACACAATTGAATTCGGGGGCTTACTAGTCTAAATGATAATTCATTGCGCATTCCACCAATTCCACTTTTCCAGTAGTGGTGCTTACTACTGCTTGCTGTCAGTAATCAGTATTACCATTCATTCATATTATAAATAAATGAAGATGAGACGACACGATATTAAGGGGAAATGACCATAAAGGAACTGTCATGTATGAGCATAATATTTAGAGTATTCCCTCAAGAAGGGAATTTTCTCCTCGTTTTCATGATTTACGTAATACTTATTAATAACATTAATGTATCCCAGACTTTTTATTGAGGCATGCAGGGAATAACATGTCTGTCGGCTGTTAAGCTTTCATTAAATATACAAGATGTTGCAGTTGCAACATGACATATTTTACTACATCGCAAGTTATTATGACATTTTATGAATCATCATCATACATCAATATTTCTAAATGATGTTCATGAGAGTACTATTGCATGACTCAAGGAAAAAGTCTGTTTCTCCGCCTTATAGCAGCGCAGCGTAACGTTGGGAAATTCTCATTGATTCATTAAGAATTCATAAGCTGCATTTTACAAATGGCAATTGAAAGGGCTTCTGGAACGACCCATTTCGTACCATTAATAAAAGCAGGAGAGATATATATTCGAGTTAAATTTTTATATCGGGTGTAAGTGCAGACGTACATCTGCATAAATCTAATTTGATTTCCCTGCAAGACGAAAATAAAAAAAACATCATAACATTGCTAGCAAATAACTTCCCGAATCCAGTAAAGGTGATTTTGCTGCAGTCGTAGTCCACGCTCTGCTTTTTTCAAAAAATCATGTATAACTGCATACACATGTGTTAGTGAGGAGCAGCGAGGCTGCTGCTGCTGCTGCTGAGAAGATGAATTTTTCATCCGGTAAATAAACAACATGAAAAGTGCCAATAAAATCCCTTGATCGTGTGAAGCAGAGTGAACGTCATAAAGATTATTATGGTATCTTATTTACCTTTTGGTTCAGAGAAAAAAAAACCATCTTGCTGCTTGAGTGCATGGTAAAAAAAAGTTGATATTGACACAACGTATTTGGTTCACCTGAGATAAGAATCCCATCCTGCAGACGTTTCACATGCATGTTTGCCTCACTACGTCAATAAATTACAGAACTATTTAGGCTTCAACAAGCATATCCATCCATAAACAATAAGTATATTATTAGTATTAGATTAAGACTATACACAGATGCTTCAGAACTGAATGCATGGAATCGCATGGGAGTAGTAGTAGGTATGTATATAGACTTTCAACAGAATATTTACTGTTTTTTTTCCTTTTCCCGTCCTTTTGGTATCATCATTACTGACTATCTTGTTTTTGCAAAGCCCAACACTGTGAGGAATACCAAATGCTCGCTCAAAAAATATTTTCCAATGTAGATCTTTTTGGTATTTGTTTAGTTGTCCAAATTTTTTAGATTTTTTTTTGAAATGCATACGTTGAAAACTATAAAATATTGGAGAGAAGAAGAAGAGAGGCAGACAAACACACACCTGGTCTTTCTTCTTTCTTGGTATTGCATAAATTGCATTTCATTAGTGTCCTTCAGTCAAGCCATGAATACTACTCCTACTTCTAGTTACAGTTACATAAATATAAATAATGTAAATACTTTTGGTATTTTGAATGGACGCTACAATGATAAAAATTTACGACTGCCCGGCAAGTTGTAAGTAACTATTTGCCCTTGAGATACTTACAAGCAATTAGATACCGCAGCTTGCTGGCAGGAGCACAAAACTCCAAACGGCTACTCGCTCCCTTCCAAGAGGGAGGGTGATCAGAAAGAAAGCCAATCAAAAACTGCTGTGCGGTAATAAAAATAGGAATGAAAGGCTTAATCTAAGGAAAGATACGAGAACAATAATGCATCGCATTAAAACTCTTTGAAAGATGAGTTTCTCTTTTTTTCTTCTTATTTACGACCATAAAGGTAAATTTGGCTCAATAAGGAATTGCAAAAGGTCTCTCTCAAGAACTCCAAGATATCTCGTTTATTGGTATATATTTGGAAGTGGGTAATTTACTTTTGGAACTGCATGTTCATAAATGCCAATGCCAACTAAACAATAAACTGGATGTTCACACCGGGAAACAAGCTCATGGTCAGAAATTCGTCATTTCATCGATTGCACTACCTCAATGAGTTCACTAACATTGTTCAATTAAATATTATGTACTTTTTGTAAGCTGGCTTGCAATAAATGCGCCTGCAACATTTTGAAGAGTACACTTATATCAGACCGCATTTTTATGAGTCCTGTGGCACGATTAATCTTTGTACATAAAATATTATCCAACTATTTATTCACTCACTTGTGTACAGTGTGCATACACAAAGTCGGTTTGTGAGTAGACTTTTTTCCTTCTTTAGTTTATATAAAGCAGTGTTATGCGCTTTTAGTAGTATAAGTTTAATATTTCCATTCATAAATGCAAAGCGCTTGCAATAAAAGAATCAATCACAAATAATAATAACTCGCATGCATCATCACATTTAACACACCGAATCTCTCTCCTTTTGTCTCTCTCTCTCTCTCTCTTCATCCTAATTTGTTTGTTGCAAAATAGGCTGGCCCTAGTCTACTTAAACACGTAACCAAAACTCTTTTGAAAAGGAAAGGGGGATTCACATTATTTATCCGCACATGAGATTCAGCCGAGGTTGGGTCTTATAGCCCTCTTTTTTACCTTTTTGCCCTCTCATTCTTCCCTTTCTACTTTAACGATCTCTTCTCTCTCTCTCGCTCAGTATGAGTTAATACTGTTTTCGTCCTAGAAAGCAGGAAAAAAATGAACGCCTAACCTGATACATGATGAAAAACATAGGAAACATAAAAATGTGTAAATATGTAAGCACAAAAACGTCCAATATGATGATGGAGCATAAAAGGATACATAAATAAGGTTCCTCCGTATACCACCACGAAAAATATATATACGCACGCATGTGAGCCGAGTTACATATTTCAGTACTTCTCTGACCCTACTTTGATAATGACATATTATTACCGTTCGTGGTTGATGGATATGATGGCTCAAAAAACTCTTGCATTATTTGTGTTAGTGTTGATAGTTGATTTTCTAACAGATCAAACCGTTCACATAAAATTGGTATAGTAGACCATACATATTACTCTGCGTCTGCAGGACGGACGTGTACTTTTTTATGCATTTCGCTCACTCGGAATCGTTTCAGATAAAGATAGATGACGATGATGATGATCGTGGTGGTAACTCTTGTTTGTTTCTGTTGCATCTTCAACTCCCAACGTGTTCATATTACAAGAGAGAACCAAAAAATGCAGTCAGTGATAATGTCTGGCTATGTATATCACACAACAGCCACCACACAGGCCACTCCACCAGCCTACCCACCTAGGCCGACCCAGTATGAAAGATGATCTTATAGTTTCAGTGATTCATGAGAGTTTTCAATCTCGGAACGGGAACACAAAACGCAGTACGTTGTAGAAGTTGCGTACAGCCATATCCCCCACAACGGTAAATAAAAATAGCTTGTGTGTAAAGGTGAAATACACGCAGACAGGCAGTGTATATGTATGTATATATTGCCGTGGAAACGCCAGTGTCCCCGGCGTATTTATATTTACTCGTTTAAGGGATCCATGTGTGTATATTTTCCTGCTAGCTATCTGTTTCGTGGATGATATGACGATGATGGGCAAGAGAGAGAAAGAGAGCTGGAAAGATGAGCAAACAATGAACGGGGAATAGTGGAAATAGCAGTAAAAAAAACTTGTATTATTTTTAATCCTCTGGACAGGATTTAACTCCATATCTATAGCACTAAACTATAACTGCTGCTCCAGCAGCATAAGTGGAATACAATGCGTGTAAAAAATTCAAATGAACCATGCCAAGGGATTCTCTCTGTGTACATCCATCTTTCTTTCTTTTTTTAAAAACTAAGTCGTATATACTCATGTGCTTAATGCACATTGTTGTTTTCTCACAATGAGTGAACATTACCTGAAAAGAAATGCTCATGTGAGTGACTAACTACGAGATCCCAGGGAACTTAAAGAGATACACTTAAATTGTTCAGTTGGCTGGAGTGATACTTGCACACACGCAGATACACACATTGTATTTTTTCTATGTACGTACTTAACCGTGAAGATTGCCTACTTTAACAACAACCACTACTGTTACTACTACTAATGTTTCAAAAGAGAAACCTTGAAAAATTATGAAATCCTTGATGGTGCAAATGGTAAAGAAGCTTATATATTTTATAGAGACAAGTACCAGCCTGTCCATGTGTGCATCTTCATCTTCGATAAAATTTATATAAAATGATATATGTTGAGCGTTTATGTATGAGTGTATGCCGTTCCACGAATATATCTTGTTTCACATCCACTCGCTTTTTGATGTTGCATGAATAAAGCATGATGTCTCACATCACATCTCTCCCACTCTACATGAATCTTAATGCCCGTGTGCTTGATATAATATTTATCATTGCGGTTTCCACAAAAGGGGCTGTTTTGCACACCGTTCCCTGACAGCAGTAGCATGACGATGCGATGGTAACAATTTCTAGCTATTTCGGAATATCATCTTACATTAACTTATGAAAAGTCACCTCTTACATATACACCAACACTGAAAATGTGTTGCGGATGCCAGCAGCCCCACGCAATAAAGTCTAAAATAGTTTGGAAAACGTCTTGAGTACTAGGAACAATGAAATGACGTGCTAAGCTGCGATTGTTAGAATTGCTGAGGCGCTCCAGGAAATGTTGATTTTGTTTTGTAGGTGATATCAACTCCAATCCTGCTTGCCTCCTGCCTGCCTCTGGATCCCAATTCATTCCCATAATCATAATAATAATCCGTGAAACTTCCATATATGCTAAATATGTTCACACGTGGCTGCGTGTGGCTTGTTAGTGGTGTCTTGGTTCATCTGCACACAGCACACAGCAACAGGGTTGGGAGTTTATGTATTTACAGTAAATCCAACAGTAGTCATTGTGCACACTACTGTGGAGGAGTCGCTTGGATTGAATTGAGCGGAGCCGTGTGGGAAAAGTTATTCTCTCTTGATTATAAAGCGGTTGCTAAGCCCAAGGTTGGTAAATCTCCGTGGTATATTTACAGCAGCAGCTTAATATGTCAGCAAGAAGGGAAGTGGCATTTACACACGATATTTTTGGGTGTCGGTGTTGTCAGCACAAATAATAATAATAATAATACTAAAAGCATGAGCAGCACACACCGGTATGGTGGTGTGCACTATATCGTGTTGTGTGTGACATTGTAACTTTTTACATGAAAACATCTTCATGATGTTTTTTTCTTTCTTTCTTACTCCCAGTGCATTTATATAATAATAATAATAATAATAAAATGAAACGGCTCCAAAAATGACACGTAATGAGAGAGAGTGAGAGAGAGAAAGAAGTTTTTTTGGTGAGTTTCCTTCCTACATGCCAGCGTGTCATGCAAAATACAATTTCACTTATAGAAATCTTGTTGAGCTCCCATCATGATATTATGCGAAAGGAAAAAAAGTGCCGGGGAGACTTTTCAAAGCCATATGGGTACACCTGTACGTTCGTCCCGCTTCCTTTGACAGGTTGCGTTGCTGCATCATAAATCTTTCGTGTAACGCTCCTGACGCTACTTCCTCCATGTGAAGGTGAAATCGTATGGAAGCTAAAAACACACAGGATGTATTCTATGGAACATGTAGCAGTCACTGTGTGTGTATGTTAGGCCATATGCCATGTCCGTAAAAAACTCTATCCATCTCAAACTCAAGTTTTTAGGTGCAGTTGTCGCGAAACAAAAAAAAATCAAACTTTTTTTTGCCATTTTCATAAAGAAGGCTTAAGGTGAATAGGCCAGAGAGACAGAAGTCACTAATGCGCTCACCGCGAGTCGAAACTGTTCGTAGAAGAGTATTTAGTTTAAGTATCCAGAGAGAGAGAGAGAGAGACGCAGTGGTTAAACTTGTGCCAGATGACCTAAATGACACACAGTCTGTGAATTAATTTTGTTTTCTGTTTCATAAACTAATAAGCTCCATGGATCTACTGAACCGCTTAATCCCTTTCGCTTTTTAGTCACGGAAAGAAAATGGAATATTACGAGAAAAGTGTCAAATAAACAAACATATTTTTATCATACATTGTAGAGGATTAGCTGCTCCTCGTTTGAGTCTATTGTTCCTCATCCCAAAGAATGCATGCAAATTCTACATAAAATCCTGATTTATTTTACTATCTGTGTACGGGGCACTCTGAATCAAATCTCTTTAAACAGCATTTTTTTCTAATACCCAGAGTTGTATCTCTCCACTTAAGCCTCTGATGTTCGGAGAATACAAACTTTGCGGAAATGATGAACCAAACGAAATTTGACCCGGAATATACATTTACCCATTACAAGCGGTGCACAAACGCCTATAAAAAGTTATACGAGTTAGACATTCCAATTGAAAAGAGTGTAGATGTCGGTAGTGATAACATGAAAAGAATGTAATCATTTATAGTTAGCAAGCTTCTTCTGTTTCTCGTCCAAAATATAAGCATATATGCATAATTTCACAATATATTTTTTCACGCTTCACACTTATTGCAATTGTAAATTGTCTATTTACCTATCAGACAGTCATAATTTTTTTTCTGCCTACTTTACTACACGTTTATTTTTTATGTATATTTTTTGCAATGAAAACTGCACATTGAGCGTAACAATTGTGATGTATTTCTATGATTATTTTCATTTAATATTTACAAAGTATTGCTGATTGCATTTTTATTCGCGTACTTCTGGGCTTGTTCTCTCATTATATTCACTTTAATACGACTGGCTGTCTGTCTGTCCGCGTTCCGTTAACTTTTACTAGTTTTTTATAATGTAATGCTGATTTATTCATAAAATGTACACAAACACCATCCTAATTTTCCTTGGAAATGACGACTTCGTGAGCGAGCCATTGGCAAGTTGACATCTGATATCATACAGCAACTTTTGTTTGCTCCTCAAGTCACCAAAATCCAAATTACGAGAAGGATGCACGATATGTGGCATGACCACCGCACCACCACCAACAACAACATCACCATGATTACAAAGTCAAGTATGTATACATAATATTTTATTATTATTATATTTCAATTTGCGTTGAAATTTTTTTTGGATTGGAACAAAGAAATGCGAAAATTGTGTATAGTCTCCTACACTTTTTTAAAAAGTATTTAAGAAAAATCATAATAACGAAAACTCAATCAGTTTTTTATTAATGCACGCCAGAGTGAGTGGTGTGGATAATTCTTTTTATTAAACAGAGGCCCACCGGTCATCACCGTATTATCCCATAAATGTATGCGCTTCTCTGTGGGTAAATGACAGGAGGACTGGTATAAGCAATTTTCATACCCAATACGGACTGCTTCATTATCCACTTCTTCCTTATGCCTCTGATGATAAGATTTTTTCTTTTCTTCAAAAAAATCTCCTTCTGATAGTAATATCGTGTAAATATTTATTTATTTTTGTATAAAACTATACAATACACCTATAAACAAGAGCCATATAATGTATTGCTTTCCGAACCGCTGCTGCATCCATCAAACCATCCTGATTTTTACTGTCATCATCACTCCTTATTTAAACAGTAAGTACTACAATTTCATTAACTTGTAAGTCCAGCCTTGACTTGATGAGCATTTGTGAAATTCTTATGATGATTAGCATAAATATTTATACGATGCACATGCTACGAAAGCACACTTGTCCATCTCTCGTCATCTCTCTCTATCTCCATACCTCTTCTTCGTCTTCTTATAAATATTATTTTGTACAGCAAAAGGCAGAAGATTTGGCTTGCTTGCTTAGAAGACGTGCATTCAAAGAAGACGTTTTTATAACGTCCATAATTTTCAGGATTGAAAGGCTTTGTGCGACTCACTAGGTGGTCCAAGCAACCTTGTCAAATTCATTTATCTTTTAATTTTATTATTTACTGATAAAATTGGCTAAAGTTCAAAATTTTCACTAAAAGCATCCATTTTCAACAAACAATCACTTACATTTTTTTCTGTTTTTTTTCTTCTTCTTCTACTCATCCTTCTTATCAAATTCTATGAAGAAAGTAAAAATGCTATTTTTTCTCAAGAAAAAATAAAAGAGGGCCATGCGCGTATATAAACACATTACTTAAGACTTGAGCTATTTATGTGAGTAGTTACTACTGCAGCTGCAGTAATGTGCTAGTAATTACATTAAAACGTGAATAATGATTATTATGGTTCAGAGAGACACCACATTACTATTTACATTTTTTTCTGGCGATTTTTCCCTAAATAATGCAATCGCGTCTTTTTTGCTTTATTCTTGGATCTTGAAATAATCCATGAATTATAAGAATGGAAGGTCTATAGAGGAAAAAAACAACAAATTAACATTTTGACATGAGACACAACTTCTTAGTATATTTGTACTTATAGCTCAGTGTACTTGATATTGCGTATTACTTATTGACAATAATATGTGT
This sequence comes from Sinella curviseta, assembly GCA_004115045.4. NCBI lineage: Eukaryota > Metazoa > Arthropoda > Collembola > Entomobryomorpha > Entomobryidae > Sinella > Sinella curviseta. Next base: position 34,422,557 of record CM065489.1, read on the forward strand.
AGTTTGGTGGTAGTAGACTATGTTGTGTGATACGCAGTAGTTTCTGGGTATATATCGTAATCTTGTTTTTTAGTGGAGTAGCTAACATAAATTTTCTCTTCGACCATCAGCACACAGCAAATGTAGCAACACTATTACTTATTGTAGTAAAAATCCACTTAATGCATTGACTACTTTCTGAATTATTTATGGTCAGTAATAATTGATAGTAACTTTCAGTCTCTCCCTCCATAGATACCTGTATCGATACTTTGGTCTACATTTCCAAACTATCTTGGCTCTGCTTTTTCCTCTCCTTCCTCGTCTTGGGTAACCTCATACATAAACTACATACGTAACAAACTAAAAGGAATGCGTCCTTATTTTTAATGTGGATTGTATAAAAGTTGGTAATTCTTTGCCATTACCATCACCAATACCAGTATATATATTTACGTAGAAATGGTTACATTATTACGAGTCAAGAAGTTGTGGAAACTTGAGTGCGCAGAATGAGTCCCTATTAACAGTAACCTTGTCCAGTTTCTCTTGACTACCTTATCGGCATGATTTACAGCCAAAAGTGACTTTTTGAGTCGTTATTCAATCCGCTTTATCTCGAAGAATAAATAACGACGTTAATGACGGAATTTGTGAAATTGAAGACATGAAAATTACCGATTAGCACCTTGCACCGTCAGATTTTCTTTCACGGCCAAAAACAGTTTGGCAATATCCTCGTCTTCGCCTCGGTGCGTGTGAACTGTGAGCACACAGGTTTATTTTATGTTGTTGGGAGAAGTATGCACAAACGCACACATACACACACCAAACCAAGTTGTTAAACACATTTTCCAGATTCCACTTTATCTCGTCTTGTCCCATAGAAACTCAAGATTGAATATTAATTGAGTAAAATATCTTGGTTCTTGAATGACCGGCTCAGAGAGAACTTTCTAATTTCATGAGATTTGAGCCAACATATATTATTGCTCGCAGACATTTGAATTTATAATTAAATCCCTCTCTCTATTATAGGAAGAATAAATAATCTGCCGACTTGGGGAAACAGTCATAAAAGTGAATTACAAGAATTTAGGGCAACGTTTACGTGGGAGGATATTTTCGTACTCATTCACGCAATTTCATAAATAATGAATGTGTACGCAACATGAGAAGTTACGGGAACAGAATTAAAGTCTGTATGCGTAATTTAACAGACATGCATGCCTACATACAAACATACCTACAAAGGCTGCTGGTCGAAACTCTAGAGTCAAGTTTTTCACAAGCGACCGATATTATTGTTAAACTTTTTGTTCATTTATTTCTCATCATCATATTTATCAGTCTACGACCTTTCACTTTATTTAAGCACTGCTATAATCATTGACATGACGCTGTGTAGCCGTAGTACGTTGTAGTATGTTTTCCACTTCTCCAGCAGCAATGTGTGTGCCCTGGATACTCTGAGCGGAGCGGATACATGCTAGTGGCAAAGCAACTGTAACAAAAAGCTTTTAATGTGAGTTCCGTGTAGAAAAACTGGAAACAGCAACAAGAAAAGCATGTCTCCTTCGAATAAAGCGTGAGGTGATGATGGTGAACTTTGCTTCTTGCTAAATAAAGCTTTAATCAGCACACTAATGTTATTCTCTCCAGAACCATGTTCCAGCTACGATATCACCTTCTTAAATTCAAGAAAATGGTCAACTTTCTTCTTAATGTCAACAACAATGTTGTGTAAAGGTAGTAGCCGTAGTAGTGGTAGCAATATAGCAAGCAAATGTGTTTTCTACTTCGACATTCTCTTCTTCTTCAAAGTCCAAACAGGATCATGCAACATTTAAACAGGCACACCGTTGACAAGAGACATGCCTTATTTCTGGAATATGTTTTTAAAAAAGTTTACACGAAAATTCTGTGGCGTCCACACACAGGCATTCCACAAAAGCTCTAGCCTTTTGTTTACTAATGAAATCGACAGGGTCTTTTTTTTGTGCGTTAAAAATTAGTTCTCCTGTTCGCCTTGACAATCATCAATTTCTAACATGCGGGAACCATGTACACAACAGTGTTTGCTGCCATTGAAATCTTATAAAAAATGCAATGACGGTAAATGATCCATTCTTCTTTTTGTTCAGTGATCACGATATCTCGTCTTGGGCATTCTTGATTCCTTTTCTATTTAAACTTGCATAATATGTATGCATTCCAAACTCGACCGCTCAACAACGGAATGAGAATGCCTTTTGCTATCATTCGTCTTCTACGCCAAAGCAAATACTTTACTCTTTAATACGCACGCACTCTCACACAAATGCTATTACAGAATAAAACCCCAGATGTAGGCCGCCGATACTCGTAAAAAACCTTCTTCTTTCTTTCTTTTTTAATAGAAAAAAACACAGAGAAAGGGGCACTCGGTTCTCTCATCCTCTTACTTAACATTGTACACGAGAGAGTTTTTGTAGCACACACATTCACGCTTAATAGGGGATGAAGCAATGGTCAAGCATTATTTTACAACTACTCGTCTTTAAAAAGAAAATTCAAATTCTTTAGGGATAAAGGAGAGAATAGAAGTTGAATGCGTTTGTTAATGCGCTTGTGATGCAAATGCTCATGCCTCATCTCATCATCATTCTTTCCACCTATCACTGAGGTAGAGTCATAAGCTATATAACACTTGTACAAATGTATATTTAGATTACACATATAACACCTTAGGTATATCATTTAGTACAAAAAAAATTAAAAATGCTCCCCGTTCCTGGTATCATCACGGTGCATTAATCCATAAGTGTTCCAATAACAAAGCATGTGCTTTGAGAAGTGTAAAACTCGTCGTTGGATTTACTGCAACAAAGCCAAGTTACTCGTAAACTTGGGCCTTAGTTTTCTTGTATACTCTCCTCTGACATGAATTTAAAGCGTTAAAATTACAAATAACGCAATCCTAAAATCCCATCTTTAATTGCCTAGCAATTATTATAATTTTTTTCTTTGGATTTGGATGTTGAAGAAAGCACGACGACATAATAAAATGTTCACGTAAAACACATATTGCAATGGCTTGCCATACTTGGAAAGAAATTAGTGAAATGAATTGAATTTCCAGACTTGACAAGCACAAAGACTGAAGACGAAGCTACGTGCTGACTACTTTGCTCTAAATGAAACGGAATATTAGGCGGTCAACGGTGCTGAAGTGGTTTGTATATTGCTGTTTGTGTGAAGCGCACATTAGTGCAGACATACAAACATGAAACATGGTCGCAACAAACAAATAATACGATAAAAATAGCAGGGCTCGACCTCAGCACGTACGCAAGGATGAGCGGTGGTTACTTTGTTAGAAATGTATGCCATGTTGTATCCTACATAATGTATAGGATTGAATTTATAAAAAAAGTGACGAAGAGCATGTCCAAGTATGTATGTTTCTCCAGCAAGCACACAACACAACGAAATAGTTGAGAAAGAGAGAAAGAGCTCTGGACAAAATCTCGGTCACCATCATTATTGTAAGGAATTCCAGAATAAACCATTATTTTGTCATTTATCAGGAATACCATTGTTTCTTGTTTCAAATATGGCTTAAAAATTCTACTTAAATGGCTCTACTTATTACTCTCTGGGAGCTGCATAGCAGAAAAAGGAGAGAGAAAGAGATGGAGAGTGAGAAGGGGCTAAAAAGATGCACAAACATTTTTGTACCTACAAACAACATGACAAGACACGGGTGTGTGTAAATATGAGTCTCTCGCCAGTGGTAAGTTGACCAAACACACAGAGCAAAAGGAATTATTTATGGCTGCGTGTTGTCATACGGTTGTACGTGAAAGGGAAGATTTATCTTAAAGAATTAGGGATGCCTATCTGTCATCTCTAAGGAATTACGTTACATTCACACACACCACCACATACAGATTTTTCCCTCACTCTCGCTCGCTACACTTTTGAACCTGCCTTGTTATTTACACTTTTACACAGAACCAATTACCAGATTGTGTACAACGCACCGTAACACAACAGGAATAGCAATCACAGCCTGGATTTTCCAGCGTTCCACCGTTTCGTCTTGTTACATATGCACGGCAGCAGAGCACCAGCACCTAAAACCATTTAACTACTTCTAGTGCTCCAGAAAGTTCCTCTCTTTTTTTTGCACAACGAGAAATTGAATTACTCACTTCAGCCATTGAGAAGTGATCCCAATTTATGGTCTACCTTTTTACCAAATTATTAGCATACCCAAGTAAAATTCTGTCAAATGAAATGTTCATTGCACAAACATGGAGGGCTGTAATAAATATGAGGTGGGCATTTGGAAATGCGCGTTTTGATATATGACGCTTTATATATGTATGTGGTATTTCTCAATAGTATTACTACTATATAGGTATGCTTGATTATTATGATTGTATAATGTCCATAATACGCGAATAGCTCATTTCTAATTCCTGTAACACTGGAGCAGGTAATAAACCCAAGCGTGTTGGACTCTAACCACGCCTTTTCCTAGGTAACGAAGAAAGTCATAAAAATCCTCTACCAGAGAGAAGTCATGAATAACTAAATGAAGCATCACCTGAGTTATATGACAAACATGCATTATTAGGAAAAGGTATGCGTACACTACTACATACACAACACGACAGCTTGTGTAACATAATAGCAGCAGCGGAGGAGAAGAAGAAAAAAAAAGAGTTACGCTCAGAAAAAGAGATTTGTATCGATTCCGCCCATCTATTTTATGCAAACAACTTAAGTCGTTTTACTTACTGTAGTGTTGTTTTTCTCATGCTAAATTACTTCCTAGAGAGTCCTTAATGATCTCAAATCTGATAGCACCACACAGAAACCATAAATGTATTGCGTTCGGCCGTAATATTATGCGCTCCCAAATGCCAACAATGCCGTGTCGTCTTAAAAACAGAAATACACACAGGCTCAACGTTATTTTATATTATTTGTTAAATAATGTACCCGGCCTGATGCATGTTAAGTTTACCCATCATCGTAACATTGTTTTTAACATAAGCCACTACGGAAGAACGGCGGCGGTGACTGAACAAATTTTACTTTTACTTCAACAAACACACGCATTATGTCATAACAATATCAACCGTTACAGCAACATGCGTACAGTGACTGTTTCCTCTTTCCAGCGTTTGTTTTGGCCAGTCCATTTTTTATACTTTTGTAACATTATTGTGATCTGAAACACATGTAAAAATGAGAACACAGGGTAGGATTACACTTTTATGTTATGTATATTCGGGGAAAAAGCTGAAATGTGACCTTACATATACCAACTAGCAGTCTGGCGGTACTCTTGGTAAGTTCATATTTTTTATTTTTAAGAAACCTCATCCGATAATGTAGTTTGACAGTATCAACTTGTTATGCTCCACTGGAGAGTGTGCGATGATGATGATGATGACTCTGAATGTTGCATGTTTCTCTAGCCAAAAGTTTCAGTATTCCCAAAATGTTATGTGAATGGATATATAATAATATGAATTGTCTAGCTGTTATAAGCTCGTTTGCTTAATGTATGAATGAACCTGTGTTTTTTCGTGTCCTGTCTCTTAAAGTCTTCCTTTATTATGTGAAATATTGTTGCCTGTGATGGCAAAAGCTATATACACATCGTGATTCATGAAATAATAGCGGCTCTCATGTCATCATCTTGTGTCGCCCTTCATTTCCCTGTCGTCTATTAAATATGAATATTTTTACCGTGTCGTGTATCCCGTTTTTTCATAGCTTCAAAAAATGTTGCGCATATTTTCGAAAAAATTTCAGTCATATATAGTGTTTGTGACTGAGAAAGAACACTTGGTTTCCTCAAGAACAGGCCCATTGTTGTCAGTAGTAGTGGTAGTCTTTGACCCGCAAAAAGATCCTTTTCTTTTAGCCTTATCATGTCTTGAAATCTACAGTGGAGACTTGTTCACAGGTTTGTCCTGTCCCTCATGATTCATGATGATCATAATGAGACTCAGGGCATACTCTGCTTTCCACTCTTTTTTTAAAAGAAAATAATATTTCTCAAATAGGAGCTCATTCTCTCTCCTCTCCTCACAAAATAACGTAACGTAACACTACTATCAGCTATCAGTCAGCAAGAGCGAACGAGCTCAGCAAGAACCTTTTTATGTCCTTCATTTTTGTTTCAACGAAATTTTCAAAAGGAAAGGACAAGAAGGGAACAGAACATTAGCACACAAAAATATCCATGGGTTGTGTCCACACAGCCATAACATTATTTTGTAGACGAATTCATTGTATAAGGTGGTAAAAACCACTTTGAAATTATAAATGACAAGGACTACCCATGAAGTTCGTTTCTCTATTATCATCTCTTTTAGTGGTCCATGTCATATCCCATGAACATCATCATATCAACTTTTTACAGTCCGTTTCACGTATTTGTTTCTTTAATACTTTATCTCTTTCTACTCTTTTCAAGCTATTAAAAGAGAATTACATGATGGGATGATTTGTGGCAATAAATTATTTTACATGCTTGTTACAGCCAAGTTAAGTACCCGGCTTAATTTTTATTACATTTCAACCAGTCGTCTGCCCATCAAGTGGCATGCTAAAAATGCAAAAAAAAGTTGTCACTTTCAAATGCCGAAATTGTGCGGAAAGAATAAAAATTACCATAATATGTGAAGAAAGCCCATTGTTAAAAGCTCAAACTTGTGTATACATTTTGACTTGTGTTTCAAAGAAAAAGGGATGAGATGAGCCAGCCATTGTATAACGGTCTCCTATTTATATTGTGGTCTGGTGGTTTATGATTCTCCTTCTCCAGTGGCATATATACATAATTCTGGTAATTTCACATTCATCCTCTCTTCTTATTCTTGTTATTGCCTTCCAGGGAAAGAATTTACTTACTTAACACTATTATTGCATGCCATTATGTTTAGCGTGATGTACCATTCCAATGACATGGAAGAGAAAAAGAGAGATGATGATGACGACGACGGGGAGGTAAAGATGTTGTTATTGTCATTGCGTCAAGGTGTGCATACATATCGACTTTTTGTCTGGTGTGGTTTGTATCTTTCAATGGAAAATGACATGTGGTTTCGTCTACCTACATCCTACCTTAATTATATCCAGTTCGAAATTCTAGATAACGGTTACATACCTGTGCTTGTACACGTACAGTCAGTAAACGTCATTATGACTTCTAGTTAGCTTGCGTAAAGCTCATGTAAAACGCTTGCAAGGCATATTGTATAATAATAATAAAGATCCTGATTATATTATGTCCGTGACATTCACTCACAATGCCACTTGCACAACGGCTAAATAGGAGAAGAACTTAACAACTTTATCTGGATAAACAACCACCACCCATGCGATGCTTCAACTGATCAGTCATTGTTCGCCACAGTATGCGGTTATAGCTTATCACAAATCTTGTGCATACAACGACCATAATATGAAAATTCACATTCTTACCATAATGTTCGCTCTAGAGAGAGAGAGACTACCCCGTCCTCTTCATTATGATTGCCATTATTATTAGATTATCACATGATGTGCGTTTTGTTGTGCGTACTACTAAATCACACACTAACTGAAAGGTAGTAAACTATATGAATGTTGTAAAGTTGAAAGCTGAATTAAACAGTAATTCATTGTGTGCTATTTATATACGCTTCGCTGTCAAAATGGATCGATACAAAACATGTAGCGGTTATGCAAAAAGATGAATAAAAATACTTCTTGCATGCATGACGAGCAGTAGTGCAGTGTGCAGTGGAAGAGAACAGAGTACAAGGTAGGTAATTTCATTCCACCGCACCGACCTCATTTTTTGCATGTTGTTTCCATCGCATCCCTCGATCACTCACACTTCTGCTCTGCCACTGTTTGTTCACGAAATGTCTCTGCTCACGGTGTGTCGCCGCGTACTGCTCTCACCCGCATGCCAAAAGGAAGGCTTCATGTAAACATTTCATGTCGGTACCACCGTCATCAACGTTTTGTATTATTGCAGCAGCACCTTTCCTCTTCCTCCTATTGCGACTTGTTGTGTAATAATGAATTAAAGTTTGTAGTTGCTTTTTGTCAACACGGACGACGATGACGACGATCGTTTGCGTGAAAGAAAGGAGAAGGTGTGTTCCTGCTGAAGGTATGATGTGTGAAGAAAGGCTTGTAGTGGTGGTGGTGCCACCACGTAATGTAAATTAGATTCCGCTGTGACTACAACAAGTTTATATGCAATGTGTGTTGGCGGTGGTGGTGGTGAGTGAGAGAAGTTGTGCGATAAAAATGGTAGACTGATGGAATAAAGCGATAAGACAAATTTATACAAAGTGAAATTACTCGGTACAAAAACCTCAAATCTATTTTTTGCATCTTTTGCATTTAGCGGGGCATCATAATACGCTAACTGTTTTTTAGCATTTCCGCCTACCATCATCATATCATCGTCATCAGCAAAAAAAGGAACATACAGTAGCAGTGGTAGCAATGAATCAAACGAGTTTTATTGCTGAAAAAACGGTAAAAGAGAAGTAGATAAATGTTCTGATGAAAATTAAACATGGCAGTGGTACATTTTTTACGTGACATTTTTGCAGCTTGTCATTCTCTCAAGTTCAACCGTCATCACCAAACAGATCGTCTCCTCGTCGCCGTCATTATCAACAAATCATCGTTCACTGAATGTTTTTAAGAGAGAGGGGATATATGTACATATATACTTGTAGTAAAAAGCGCACATTATCATCAGGTAACACGTTGTCGTCGAGTAAAATGTAAAGAGCGCATTGATGATTGTCGTAGCCCCTGGAAACTCCACTTCGTCACAAGCGCCTTTATGTTTACGCATAACGCTGTGTTCCGTACGTAACATAGTGTGCTTTCATGTTATCTCCTGGTTAGACATTAAAAGATTACTCTCTGGTTGTGTTACTCCATAATGTCAGGGATGTGATGTGATGAGAGAGAGCTGGAGTGTGTTTGTGCATTATGCATCTAGTTAGTTACTTATCAACATCATCGCAGCTTATTTAAGTAAGCGTCAACTGTCACAGTAATAAAAGTAATAAAAAGCAATGTGAGCCTTCCGGTGGATGGATGTGCAGAGATATGCACTATTATGTGTGCTGTAAAGCGAAGGAAGGTAATAGAGTCTGATGGAGTGGATGGATTGAAGGGTGGTGGTGGTGGTTGTGTGTGAATGGAGAGAGTGCAAGAATGAGATGAGAATAATGTGTGCTGTATGAGTCTTTTTTCCTACAACAAAGTTTATAGAAATGCATTGTGGATGTGCGTATACAAAGGATACATTTTCTCTAGAAATAACAGACAAGAAGAGAGACAGAGTGAGAGAGAGAGAGAGAATTTGTTGTTGTTGGTTCCAGCACTAATACAACTCTGGTACTTTTCACCCTGTGCATGGATGACACTAAAACGAAATGAAAAAGCCATATAAGTGCATGTCAAAATTCAATAAACGAAATTAGATCCCCAGTTGACGCTTCTCAACCTGTCATTTTATTCAACATGCTGGTATGTCAACCCGTTGCGTTCCCTTGTCCTGTACCGTTGTCGGCCCTTTATGCATCCTTTCTAGGGAAACATAGGCGGATGACGACGTGAAACTGAAAACTTATATTATTACAATCGGAAAACTGGTCTTCTTCTTCCTCGTCAACATTTCAGTTTACTCATGCCTAAATATGAATGAGAATTTTGGGGATGCAAAGTTTTTTTGGATAATGCAAAAGGCAAAAGTTGAACAAGATAGTGATTATTATTATTATACTCGCTTAACTTGATCATTTCCATGTAAAACAGAGAGAACGCGTTATGAAAACTTCTTCTTCACCTTCTCCTCTCATATCAAGTTCTCTATCGAAATACCCTCTTCTTATCGTACTTCTTCCAGCAGCTTTTATAGCTATCCACCTACAACAACAAGAATCCCATCTCACCCACCACCATTGATAGGCAAAGATTGTAACAGTTGCAGTAGCTGATAGAGTAGCCTCTCCAGTCCACATTATTATCCAGCTACTGGGCAGTTACAATGGAAAAAAAACTTGATGTGTCAATGTCGATAATATTTGCTACCTCTACTGTTTTTACTATGCGCTTTGCCTGTTTGCACATGTACAAAAAATGATGACACTGCTATCTTGCAAGTCCAAATCGCTTCCACTAGCAAACAGGTATAGTAGCAACTTTACTTGGTTTTCTATCCAGCAGTTTCAGTACACTGGCTTTCCGAAGAAGAGGATAGAGGAAGTAATGTTCGGATAACAAAAAAGCAAGTGGCAAGTGATGGACGATTGGAGGAGTGACAGTTGGGATTGGGAAAGTCAATTTCGTAAAAAAGAGGAGACATACAATGAGGATAACAAATAGCCTATTCTTTAGCGTATCATCATTATTAGCGGCATGCGGTGTACAGTGCTCATCATCAGTACTCTGCCCGTTTGCATTTTTCATGTTTACAACAGTGAATCAATTTACATATATATTAACAAAGACTGCGCGGCTTTTGCATTCCTGTAAAAGGCACAAAGAAAAAAAATGCCCATAAACCTGGAGAGAGAGATGTACAAATGGATATGTGTGCATTTTTTCACCAATATCATCAGTAATATCCTGCAAGATGGGTTCGTTCCATTCAATCTACCGGTATTTTCCATCAATGCGCTTCAAGGATTCTCTGTTCCGATAAGCTGTATACGTGCGTCTCAATTCCTGAATTTTTTTTGTTTTTCTTATTTCCGTCTAGATGCTTTATTGAAATTTATTTCCTATTTTCATTTAAAGTTCCAATAAACGGGAAATGGAGAGAGAGAGAGAGGTACAAGTGCACTTGTAAGCGACTATCCCAAATTCTACACCCGTTTACATTAATGGTTTAAGAAAAGCTGTCAACAGCTACATGAAAAAAAATTCCATCATGTCATTTCATTTATCAGACATCCGTCTATACATACATACATGAATGGATCCTGTCTTTTTTTTCTTGCCTGGAGACTCCATAAGAAAAAAGGTAGGGATTGGGACACGTAGAAAATACGAACTATTGATGGCTAAATACAGGGTTGGCATTATTACATGATCCAGAGATCCATGCATAATACAGGAGGATGAAGTTAGAGACGAAACGTTAACTAGAACGGCTCAACTGAACAACTAGAGTGGATCTTCTTCTTCTCTCTGTCTGCTTCTCTTCTCCTTTTCTCCTTCACTTCTTCCCTTTCCTCTTATTTCTTGTGAGAAGGTGTGTGTATGTGTGTGTGTGTGTGTGTGTGGTGATTGTTCCAAATTACGAGTGTGAGACGGATGTTGTTGAAGCGATCAAGGAAATTGATTTGACTTTCTTGGAGCGTCTCATGTAGGATTTAAGTATTATTATTGTTATTGTTGCAGCGTCCCAATACCACTTTCCGTTGTACGGTTATTGCTCCACTATAACATGTACTCCTTTTGCTCTTTCTACTACGATGTATGTTGTATGTTTCTGGAGCCAAGTCAAACAAGAATGAAATGAGATGATCGTATAAGGCAGTCATCACATCATACTCCTCGACTCCTCTTCTTCTTCTTCTTGTACAAGTTTGAGAAACGTGTACTTCCTCGATGATGATAGGATTCTCTAGGAGAATGTAGTAAAGGTGGCTAGATAATCTCTATAAATGCACTCTCTCTCTCTCTCTTTCTCGTATAACCATTAGTGGATGTACATATTTTAATGCATACATCAGTTATAGTCCGGTATATACTTCAGTTCAGCGTTATGTAACAGTTATATGCCACGCTATATGAAAATTTGTGTCTTTATTCCTCTCTGGTAAACTGGAATATGCATGGAGATCACTTTGCACGAAGAGCGAGAAAGAGATAACTTTGTTCAATATATTTCACCCTCTTTACGAGGAAGGTGGTGGTGGTGGTGCTATAAAGAATATACAAGTTCATCTTACTTAAAGCCAGTTTGAAAGGACTTTTTCTAATCAGTAACATGCTAAGTAAATAGGATTGTCTCATTCAAGTCACTCGGTATTTGTGTTCCAAAAACCGGAGAAGACATTTTATGCATGTACCATGAATGTATGTAGATATTACATAAGTTGTGCTTCTAAAACTGCCACTATATACTAGCATTCTCCTATCATCATGTGATATGATTATCCTGGAGTAATCCATTCATACACATTTTCCATCTACTTTTACATGTTATTGCGCAAACATCATCCATTCTCACACATTGAAAACTTTTAATGGAGTGGCAATTTAACAAATAATCTGATGAAATGTCTACTTTCTTAGTGACTGAGCAGTAAGCAGCAGCAGAGGCAGAGCCGCGTTCATAATATTACCATCTACTTTGCTTAAAATGTAGCGTTTTTAAAAGTGAATCCGGCCCTAAACTGGCTATATGGCTAACAACGTAACAACACCCAACGGCGATTAAATATACATACCATTACCATCGTTACCCGTTTGCATCGTTTCACACAAAATGGACGAGTTGTTCCACATACACACCAGATAATAGACATTGCCTCCTCTTTCGCTCATTGACAGTAAGTGCTCTGTCGGTGATGAATCCAATCCGACAGGGCAAATGGATGCATGAAAGCCTTTATCGCTGCGCCTCTAAACTCGACTCCTACTGGAATATAAACGCTACATAATAATGTGGAGTTGTACGAGACGACACACCACGAAAAGTAGGGGGAAAGATATGACAATTTTAAGGTTTTATTTAACTATTGAAGCTGTACAAGTAGTGGAGAAGCTACTAGGACGGATGTTGCTACGTTGTATCATCATCCTCCTCCTAAAAAGTAGCGTTTTAATAGTAACTTTAAATGGACTTCACTCCACCACCACCACCGTCCACCCTCGAAGAACAGGCTGCTACTTCTGCTGGGAGAAACTATTTTATGGCTTGAAGACAAGTAACAACAGTCAAGTTCACAGCTCTGTGGAATTTTATGAAAGCGATTTAACTTGCAATAAAATGCTTACTACACACACACACCATCGCCACCACCACGACCTAATGCCAAAGCTACTCATGTAGGAAACAACTGAACTCTAAATAACCCTTTCAATTTAATACTGGCCCGTGTGCTCTCTTTCTTTCTCTCATTGACTGTGAGAAAGAGAGAATAATCCAATTTCCTACCACATCTGACTGACTACTGCATTCGAGGAAGAAAAGAAGTGAACATTTTCTATTATAAAATGCATTACAGCTCTCTCTCGGCTCGATTTTGGCTTTCTCAAGTAATCGAAATGGGTTGTGTGTGTGTGTGTGTGTGTGTGTGTTTGAAACACTGCATTACATTTAGTGTACATGTTGAAAATGAAGCGAGCAATAATGAAATAAGAAAGTGAGCCGACTGAATTGAGGAGGATGTTATCATATTATGGGCTTGTACCCATGTGTCTCAAGGAATGGCGGAATGGGGAATAATGGGGTGAGCTTTAAAGTGTGTAATAATCGCAGAATGTAAATTATAAGGTGTATCTTTCTGCCCTGGCAAGGAAAAGCTTGGGATATGGAGGAATAATACGAGCGAATGAATGAATGGTCTGGTTGGTAAGTAAAAAAGAGGGCAAAGTTTTAATCATTGTATGTATTGGAACAAGAGAGGAATATTACATAAGACAGAAAACTGATGACTCACATTTTCTCCGCATTCCGGGGAATCCCTCTGGGGACAGAGTTTAATCCTCTCTGGGAGCAATCAACTTGCTGATTGAAGCACTGGCATTCTTTTGGACATCGTCCTAAAACGTCATTGTTCACCCCAGACGAAGTCACAAAAACCAATACCGCTGTTATAAGCACCATAGAAATCCTTTGAATACTTTTGAACATTTTGTCCACCATGTGGAGCCGAGACAGAGTGCTCCCACTGTCTATCATCATGATTGTTGGAAACGTGGCAGTTGAGGAACCTGGATTGATTATTGTATCCAACGATGGCCACAATCGCATTCTCAGCCACCGACACCAATCATTTAGGCTGTTGCGAAACCTCGAGAGGCGACTCGTCTCCTGATGTTCTTTCCCTATTTTTACAAGCCTCTATCGTGTAATAAGTAATTTGTTTCGTCTCTCAGGCGAGGAGGAAATAAATATATAAATGCGCACTTTACATACACACGGCACACACTCGTACAAAATAGTAAGTATCCACCAAATCCAGAACAGCAGCAGAATAGAATACTTTAACTTTTATTACGAATTAGTCCAGAGCTCTTAGTACATATATGGAGCGTTTTGTATTGTAACTTTTATTGCTCTCCTCTCTCTTCCTACTTACTTTGTCCAATTCAACTCCTCCAAGAAAGATTGTTAAGCTTTCCGACGGGGAAGATGCAAATAATAGTGGCACAAATGCCTTTGCTGCTGTACAATATGTGGCTAATCAAGGGTATCCTGAGATTCACTTCTTTTTCTCTCCCTTCTTCTGTCCTCCTTCCTCTCTTTCCCAAGTAGTTTAACAATAAATATGAATGTATCGCTGTTAAAATCGCAAAAGTTTTTTTGTTCACTCACTGTTTTGTACAAAGTAAAATCTATCCATCTATCTATTCATGTATGCCTGGTTTTGTTGGTGGTGGTGTGTCTCATCTGCTTCCCAAAGATAACGCAAAGACTCGCATCCACAAGAGAAGAAAAAAAGTTTGATAAAGCTGAAATACGCAGCTGAGGGGGTGAAGGTTATCTCATTCCCAATTAACGAATACACTTTGTGTGCCAACAACATTAACGTCCTGCATTTTTTTTCTGATGAGCAGTAAGCGGAAGTGGGAGATTCTATGCGCTTTATTCTCCTTCTCTCTCTTTCTGCAGAGTATCTAATAAAATAGACGCTATCCGTGACACATTCCAGCTTTCTCAAAAAATATATCCTTCCATAAAAAGTAATCCTTTTTAAGAATACAGCGACTACATACAACAACAACAGGAGCAGCAGCAACACACTTACTACTACTCCGCCATTTGAATCTTCTACTGAAATATTACGATTACTCTATCCGGCAAAAAAAATATGCTGTTTTCTTATGTATGCTTTTTTACTCTCTTTCCGTTTTCTTTCTTTCTCAGTTTTTTCTTCACTTTGGGCACAAAAGCAACGGTTTTAAAACGGTTTCCACTACTACTCTGTGATGATGTTTTCTTGGATGTTTACACAAACTTCATGAAGTCTTTCATTCGGCTTTATCAAGCCTCACCCAGAGAGAGAACAGGACTCATCTCTTCACAGAGAAATATATGTGCACATGGAAAAAAGGTGTTTTGACTTTCAAAAGAGGCTTCCACGTTCCATATTATCGAAGAAAAATGTATATTTGAATGTGTAGGTGTTTTTCTTTCTGTTTTTTCTTTCTTTCTTTCTTTTTTTCTCTCTCTAAAGCATAAAGAACAAGTTGTATATTATCGGAATGATAATAATGATGAGGATGATACACCTTTTTCAAGTTTTGACTTTTCCGTATCCATCACGTCACGTCACATCCGCTTTTTGGGTGTTTGCTATTTTTGTTTTTCCACACAGTCCAAATAAAGTACTGGAAGCGTTTTGTCATGCAGGATTATTGCATGCGTTATCATAACACAGTGTTGTAGTAGCAAACATTGTTTTACCAATTTGTCTGTCCGTTTTTTGAACTATCATATATTATAAGTATTTTTAGCCAATAATATGATTATTATACGCTCCACGTACACACACCAAAAAAAATACACTTTTTTCAAATACTTTTGTCACTTTTTGTGGCTCCAAAATAAATTTAGCACACACGCATAACAGTTAATAATATTACCAAGTAGATAATAATATTAATGACCGAGAAGAAGTTGAGAAAAAAACTTGAGACGTTTTGTTGTAATTTGTAGTAGCTCTTTTTTTTCTGATTACTTATGAGTGAGTATATGAGCAGGCTTTTATCCAAATTAATCGGAAGATCTTTTTTCTTTTCTTTTTTGACAGACTCTGCACGAATGTGAATGAAATAGTAATAAAAATAGCGTTTCTTGTTACACGTTTATTATCCCTACCGCGCGCGTCTTGTGTGCGTAGTTAGCAGAACGAAGAATTACATAGATATTTTGTGTGACAGTAACTGTTGCAATAGGAGTAATCAAATCTCATGTTCTTGAAAAAATCCTTGTTTAACGTGTACGAAAAAAAGGTAACTTTTTTTGTATCTTTTCAGATTAATATCAGTAATGACCGCGATATTATAGTATCACGTTTTTTCTCTCGCGTCTTGTCAGACAAAATTATTACTATTTTTTGTGAAGGAACGCACAAAAGAAGTAAATGGATTGATGTACAGTAATAAGTATTTATGTTATCATATATGCAACAAACGAACAAAGCCAGACAGAGAGCTCTTTTTTCACAACATGTAATAATATTTTATTAAACAATCCCAAGCAGATAAGTAATTTTATTATATTCAAAATTTTCAAA
This sequence comes from Sinella curviseta, assembly GCA_004115045.4. NCBI lineage: Eukaryota > Metazoa > Arthropoda > Collembola > Entomobryomorpha > Entomobryidae > Sinella > Sinella curviseta. Next base: position 34,439,041 of record CM065489.1, read on the forward strand.
TGTTTTGTTTATCAACAAGATTACAACGGTATCCACACTTGCTACATGTAACTTGTCACTTTTGTGTTTCTATAAACTAGGCAAACAATCCTTATAATCTACTTAATCGCTGGTGATTTTGTTTTGTACTTCCCGTTAATTTTAATGAGTATACTAACAACCATAATGAACTTTGTCCCTGAAAAATCATGCTCTCCTTTTTACTACTAATAAAGGCTATATATTTATGTCCTTGTCCCCTGAAGCCAGGTCCGGTCAACGTCACTTGATTTCACTTTTTAAAATTCATACAGAATTATTATTTCTATCTCTTGTATCTGCATCCAGCATAACACAAACGCTACTCACAGCTTCACTAGAACAGATCGTCTTTGTTCCTCTTTTTTCCCCTCAAACCTCAACCAAACACACTGACTCGACTGATGCATACAACAACAGCCAAAGCACAGCAAACTCTGATTTTCGAGCGACCGACAGCAAAACTTGGTCCGTTCACGACGCCTTTCTCTCCACGACTGACTCGAGTGGAAAGCAAGAGTGTGGCTAAAAAGTGAAGTCGCTTGTATTGCCGTGCCACCAGCATAGCACCATCATATCATCAACCATGCCATGAGACTCTGCACGTTGCTTGTTCAGAATTGCCAGCGAACAACAAGCAACGTTAAAGTTGAAGGAATACTTTGTTGTATTTATCAGAGTGTGTGAGAGCTTCTTCATTCTATGCAAGCGAGTTTGTTGTCGCTTTTTAACTTGTTTTCTTGTGCATCCTCTGTAGTTTTCAGCCTTTAGACTAAAAACAGTTTTTTAGCATGGGAGCACGTAAAAAAATCTGTTGTTGGTTGTATCTCTCTTCTTCTTCTGCCTGTTTGTATGTGAGCTTTTCTTGTAGCCGAGCTGAGGAGCCTCAAAAAAATCCTTTTGGTTCTCTTGTCAAGCCAGAGTCATTTCCTTATAGCTAGAAAAACGGGGAATAGAACCATGGGTTTGTTGCAAGGGAATTTTCTGAGAGATCTCTCTGGCTGGCTTGTAGATAGAGACAGAGAGATCTGTGTAGTGTGTCATACAGTTGACAAGGAAGAGGCATAAGCTAGAAAAAAAGCGAGCTTTGCTTTTCATATAAATCCATCCATTTTACCCACGAGAGTAAAAGAAACGAAGGCGCACCCCTAAGGAAAAAGCAAACGGGTATGGATATGGCTTTTTCACTTTTGTTCTTGGTCTCACCAAAGTTTTGTTGGAATGGATGCGACGCGTTTTCAAATTGAAGCGAATGAATGCCTCTTAAAATGGTTTTAGATTTAACTAATGAAAGGACTCCGTGAAGGAGTTGCAGTTTGAAGGATTTCCGACGTGGTTCGTGTAATTGTGAGCTGATTAGACAGTTTAGGAGATAATGTCGGCTACGCAGCATATATAACAGCAACTAATTTTTTTAGAGTCACGAATTCAAGTCAAAGAAAAAGAAATGGGGTAGCGGCACACACGCATTTAAGGTCGTCATGTGTCGCCATGGTTTGTGTTGAGGGGTAAATGTGAGCGCTCCAGTATTTACTCTTCACTTTTGTTCCCTTTATAATAATTGCGTTTCTCTGTTTAATATGAAGGAAAGATATTTGGGTATGCATTCGTAAAATAATGAATGTCAATTTTGTCGTCATGAGAAGTAGAAACTCTACTTTTTTGTTTAGATATAAAGTAGTTAGTTATAGGATAGCATGAAAAGCAGGATGTTAAATTTTCATATACCTAAAATACTAAGAAAGTACGAGTTATACGCTAATAATTACTAATTAGGTTACGAATCGAAATTATATATTTTTACAAAAACCCTTTTAGCCTCTACTATCGTGTAGCTGTCATGGTTGCTTGTCCTTGTATCGCGATTTTACACAGCCATTTCAGTATTGTCCGAGGTACTTTGCAATGCAATGTAACTGAATTTTATCCAACGCATAAAAATCGCTATGCAGTATGCAACGTTGGAAATGACCATCGACCATCCAAGCTTTTATCCAAGAAATACGAAGTCGAAACAATTTATGACTTAAATATTATGCATTCTTCAAAACTTTCATACTCATTCTGTATTTCTGTATATGGACATTATAGCCATTAAAACTTGCAACGACAAAGTCGCCACCAGTTATGATTTTCAAATTGGATGCATTTTGGCATTAATATGGAATATTCCTAAATTTACATGTGTCAATTATAACATTCTGATAATATAAAAGATTTGGCAGTTTCAGATGCAGTAATGGATTTTCCTTCAACAGAAGATAGTAACTTTTGTGGCTTTGGTAAGAATCTCGAGAACAAATTCTTCACAGCATCAGGGACTCATTCATGATGACCGTCTTTCATCTATTAGATGTTTCACTTGCGACGAAAATAACGGAAAGGAAATCATTGAAATCATATTTTATTCGAAAGTACAGCAGTCGCTGATTAATGTTTAATGAACATTGAAACGCTGACACATTGAATAGATGTATCTATTTTTAAAGCAAATTAATAATAACGGTTTGTTAGCGTGTAAACGCATTGAAATGTTACAGGACCAGGGTGCGATATTGAATGCCCAGTCATTTTGCTCTAAATCACATATATACCTTTTTTAATTTTGCCCATTTAATTTTGCCCATTTAATTTTGCCCTTGTTAATTTTGCCCTTTTTAATTTTGCCCATTTAATTTTGCCCATTTTAATTTTGCCCATTTTAATTTTGCCCATTTTAATTTTGCCCATTTTAATTTTGCCCATTTAATTTTGCCCATTTAATTTTGCCCATTTAATTTTGCCCATTTTAATTTTGCCCATTTAATTTTGCCCTTTTTAATTTTGCCAATTTTAATTTTGCCCATTTAATTTTGCCCATTTAATTTTGCGCTTTTAATTTTGCGCTTTTAATTTTGCCCATTTAATTTTGCCCATTTAATTTTGCCCATTTAATTTTGCCCTTTTTAATTTTGCCCATTTAATTTTGCCCTTTTTAATTTTGCCAATTTTAATTTTGCCCATTTAATTTTGCCCATTTTAATTTTGCCCATTTAATTTTGCCCATTTAATTTTGCCCATTTAATTTTGCCCTTGTTAATTTTGCCCTTTTTAATTTTGCCCATTTAATTTTGCCCATTTTAATTTTGCCCATTTTAATTTTGCCCATTTTAATTTTGCCCATTTTAATTTTGCCCATTTTAATTTTGCCCATTTTAATTTTGCCCATTTAATTTTGCCCATTTAATTTTGCCCATTTAATTTTGCCCATTTTAATTTTGCCCTTTTTAATTTTGCCCATTTAATTTTGCCAATTTTAATTTTAATTTTGCCCATTTAATTTTGCCCTTTTTAATTTTGCCAATTTTAATTTTGCCCATTTAATTTTGCCCATTTAATTTTGCCCATTTTAATTTTGCCCATTTAATTTTGCCCATTTAATTTTGCCCATTTAATTTTGCCCATTTTAATTTTGCCCATTTAATTTTGCCCATTTAATTTTGCCCATTTAATTTTGCCCTTTTTAATTTTGCCCTTTTTAATTTTGCCCTTTTTAATTTTGCCCTTTTTAATTTTGCCCTTTTTAATTTTGCCAATTTTAATTTTGCCCATTTTAATTTTGCCTTTTTAATTTTGCCCATTTTAATTTTGCGCAATTAATTTTGCGCATTTAATTTTGCCCTTTTTAATTTTGCCCTTTTTAATTTTGCCCTTTTTAATTTTGCCCTTTTTAATTTTGCCCTTTTTAATTTTACTCTTTTTTATTTTGCCCATTTAATTTTGCACATGTTTAAATTATTCAGTTTTGGGGTATTTTGAACTAACACCTTCACGCTCGTGACCCTTCACCTTTTGTTAGTTAAGTGAAATGCCATACTGCATATTGAAACATGTAATTGAAATAGTTCCGATTTTTGAATGTCATGAATCTAAAATATACAACAGGCAGGAATTGCGTATTTAGGTATACAGAAGGTATCTATAAAATGGTTGAAATTAGAATACGTGAGAAGATTGAATTGATAGATACAAAATAATTTACGTGATATGATCACATTGATTCAACCTTTCATTCAATCTTCCCAAACTTCCGTGCCAATCAAAACTGCAAGGCAAAATATGGAAACAAGATTCTAATTACATATTCTTCATTCTTGGTAAAATAATAAGTGGTAATTAATTTCCTCTGCGATGAAGATGTTAAATCAACATTGATTGCTCATCAACATGACGTACAGCACAAGTGGAATCGAAAACATTGGGAATTCGAATGTTCTCTCCGCCGAACTATTTAAGTTTCATGAAAATGCCAATTCTTCCTGAAAGTTCAGAAAAATCCATAGAACGATCAGGTTGTATGACATTATGCTTTATCCTGAGTAAACGGTTTTCAATTTTTATATCATGTCCATTTAATTTTGCCCATTTAATTTTGCCCATTTAATTTTGCCCTTGTTAATTTTGCCCTTTTTAATTTTGCCCATTTAATTTTGCCCATTTTAATTTTGCCCATTTTAATTTTGCCCATTTTAATTTTGCCCATTTAATTTTGCCCATTTAATTTTGCCCATTTAATTTTGCCCATTTAATTTTGCCCTTTTTAATTTTGCCCATTTAATTTTGCCCATTTTAATTTTGCCCATTTTAATTTTGCCCATTTTAATTTTGCCCATTTTAATTTTGCCCATTTTAATTTTGCCCATTTAATTTTGCCCATTTAATTTTGCCCATTTAATTTTGCCCTTTTTAATTTTGCCCATTTAATTTTGCCCATTTTAATTTTGCCCATTTTAATTTTGCCCATTTTAATTTTGCCCATTTTAATTTTGCCCATTTAATTTTGCCCATTTAATTTTGCCCATTTAATTTTGCCCATTTAATTTTGCCCTTTTTAATTTTGCCCATTTAATTTTGCCCATTTAATTTTGCGCTTTTAATTTTGCCCATTTAATTTTGCCCATTTAATTTTGCCCATTTAATTTTGCCCATTTAATTTTGCCCTTTTTAATTTTGCCCATTTAATTTTGCCAATTTTAATTTTGCCCATTTTAATTTTGCCCATTTTAATTTTGCCCATTTAATTTTGCCCATTTAATTTTGCCCATTTTAATTTTGCCCATTTTAATTTTGCCCATTTAATTTTGCCCATTTAATTTTGCCCATTTAATTTTGCCCATTTAATTTTGCCCATTTAATTTTGCCCATTTTAATTTTGCCCATTTAATTTTGCCCTTTTTAATTTTGCCAATTTTAATTTTAATTTTGCCCATTTAATTTTGCCCTTTTTAATTTTGCCAATTTTAATTTTGCCCATTTAATTTTGCCCATTTTAATTGGCAGGACAATCGCGGAATAATAAAAACTGGTGGGAGGGTGGTTTGCTGCCATTGCCTTCCAGTGACGCTGAGATCGAGCGCGTGAAAAGCTGGAAGGATCTGAGGAATCCAGAGTACTGGGCGTCAGCGGAAGTCACTACAGACGTTCCCGGAGGGAGTGGAGGAGGAACCTGCGGTCTAACTTGGAGGAATCCTCCACCTTCCATCAAAGAGTTGTTGGAGATGCGCCGTGTAGTGTACCAACTCCAGGACCACATCAACTCCATGACTGCCAAGTTCCAGGAAATGGAAGCAGATTTTGAAGATAAGCTCAAGTTCATAATTGCAGCATCCGAGGAGAAATTAAGAGCGGAATTTGAAATCAAGATTAAAGCTATGGAAGCCAATGCCGAGGAGAAAATGGGAAAATTACGGGGTGAAATTGAGGCTCTTAGGACTCAAGGGGAGCAGTCCACTGCAAAAATTAAGGAGCTGGAAGAAGGATTGGTCAAGGGTCAACAGGATCCTGTCGTCGTCGTGGAGCCCGAACCCGAGCTTGAGAATGCATCCCTGCATGCATCCCTGCAGGGGTTTGAAAATTTTACCCAAGCTACGTGCATGTCAAGTTGTATGGCAAATCTTAATTTCCTCAAGTTCACGCCCAACCTGAGCAAGCTGTTTGTAAAGTACGATCAGGTTAGACCCTTACGCAGAATTATTGCAAACACGGACTTTGATGGGATGGGGTACCTTCAGTTGACAAAGTTGGAGATACTGGAGCTTAATTTCCGTCAGTCAGTGTCAAGTGAAGATTTTCAGCGTCTGACCGAGTTGATGCCAAACATGAGGAAACTGAAAATGCCTATGGACAATCGTCTGTTTGAGCTGGTGTGTCAGCGTTGGGCTAAATTGGAGACTCTGGAAATCGTCGACAGCGAGGTTGACAGTTTTGGACTCACTGGCCTGGACGTTTGTCCCATGTTCTTTAGACGGCGTAAAAACAGAGCCTGCATCCCTTTTCCGACAACCGCCACCGTTCCAAGGGCGAACGTTACTTGTCTTAAAAGTGAGTGTGTTGGCTTTTTCAAATTTTATAACTCTGGGCTTTCCAATTTTTAGATCTGCGATCACTTTCAATGGATTCCGCGTACGGCGACGGTGACTACCGCACCCAGCCACCAATTTCGTTGAGCCACTGGGCAGCTCATTTGGGAGTTGAGCAGTTACCTCACCTTGAGCACTTGAGATTGTACAATTATAGCGTAAGCTCTTAATTATTATTTTCTGTTCTTCCGCTATTTTACGGAAATACAAACAACTATTTAGTTGACTGTAATTAATCAAAAAGGGGTTTAACATTATCCTGTTTACAGCTGGAGACTGTTTGTGGAGTATGGGAACTCTTGTTGGAACGGTATCGGTGGCCAAAACATGTGGACTCGATGGTGACCGTGGAGCACTCAGAACTGGACTTTCAGAGGATATGATTTGTTTAACTATTATTAACTAATATTGGCTATTACTAATACTTATAATGAAGATCCCCCCTTAGTTACATTAGAATCAAGTTTTTTCACGCTACATACAGCAGGTGAAACTGTTAATACATAACTACATAAGTGACCAATTTTAATGAAAGGTTACTGTGTTACTGATGTTAAGTTATAATATGGGCAATAGGTGAAGGAGGGGCAATGTGATAATGGGCTTTCTTCCGTTCCCTTGATTGATAACATTATGTAGAAGAAATATTTTGTAACAGCTATTCAGCAGATAATTAATACCTTTCTTTGTTATTTATGCTGTTTCATGAGGTAAAAGTTGGTGGAAGATTATAAGGAATTAAAAGATTATTGATTTGATTATGGCCTTCATCATTAGCGTTAAATAACAATGCAGGCCAAAGTGCTCAGTGCTCAGTTCTGAATGAAATCGTATGTATAATTACATGACAAGCAAGTGAAAAATATCGTCAATGAAATTGGAAGCACCAAAAAACCTTACGAACATGCAGATACAGATAAAGAGTAGATGAGTATATTTTTCTAACTAAAATTCATGATAATTCTCTTGTTACACATTATGATAGCCCAAAAGTAGATGCAATTGTGAATTGTGCTCTCCTCAATTGGAAAATGGTTGCAAGTTGCCCTGCATAAATGTAAATTAATTTCATAGGAATGTTCCAAAAGTCGTCTGCGCATTCGAAAAGTAAAGCCAACACGCGCATATGTATTTTTTTATTGTAGTTAAAATGATATTACAAAAACGACCTACAATTATTAGAACGAACGAAGAACATTAAAGAAATTCACTTTGAAGATTTTTTTATTTTTCTAAGCTCGCCGTATCCGTTTCTCAAACTGACTAAATTTTAACTGACAAAATAGTATCGAATCAACAATATTATTTAAAGTCCATTCATTTTGGTTCAAACAATCTGGCAAGGTGAAAGGTCCTTGTTGCGTTCGCTGAAGTTGCCGAACATGTGCACAGGTATTGAGCGCTGTAAACCAATTAAGAAACAATATATTATTATTACTACATACATACTAATTATAAGTAGAATTCATAAAAAATTACAATAATAAGTGTAAAGGAAGGTCAAAATATTTTCTTTCGTTACAAACCTATTCCTACGTCGTGTATGAGGCTCCTAACGTAAAAGCCACCGCCACAGCGAACGTGAATGGTAAAAAATGGCGGACTAAAGTCAGTACATTCTGCACTATAACAGCGAACAAGTCTATCCTTTGGTTGTACATCAACTCCTTCCCTATTTTATCGAGATCAATTAAAGCTCATATATAAGTAACCCATAAAAATGTGCATTGAATTATTATGGAATATTGTAATTTACAAAAACATGTGGCAATCCAAACTCACCGTACTAAATCTGACATTCTACTTCCCTGAACTTTTAAAGCCGAATATAAAGGAGCAGTCTGCCAAATTTCCCCGACAAATTGCTTCAGTACCATGTTGATATCCTCTTCGGTGACATGACCTAATTTAACAATTTCCCATCCGACGCAAATAAACCATAAGCCATTAGAACCTCGTCCGATGTCGCTACTGCTCACTCTCAAACATAATCTCAAGCTTTAGTAGTTTACTATAAGGACGCTCATCCGTTATTCTTCCTCCTTCATTGTAAGTATCGGTAGCGATCCCCATTTGTCCAACGGCAATATAATTTTTAGCACCATGTAGTAACAGCGGCAGTTTTTTGCAGCCCCAATTAACTCCTACAATTAATACTCCAACAGCGGACTTGTCCAGCGTTCCCCCATGACCCAGCTTTACGGTAGCAGGTTTGTAATCTTCAGGGCCCTCTGCAAATTCCAAAATAATCAGTCATTTAATGAACATGTCACCTTGCCTGTAACTCCACCTACTTATATACCTAAAATAGATGCTTTTCTAATTTAACTAATTTAAAAAGTATCTTGCGTATAATTTACCTGCCACGATAATCCTTTTTAAATGGTTGAGCAACTCGGCGGAAGTAAATTCCTTCGTTTTATTCACCGCAAATATTCCTCGTCTCAGGATGGAAGCAGTTTCACGGCCTCCCAATATCATCCTTAGATGTCCAGTACAAAATAATTGTACTTATTTGCCAGTTATCAATAAAACGCCACCAGGATTTTACTACTAACACCAACTACTATTCCAGTTCCCACAATGACATTTCAATCACAATAATGTCATAGGGGTTTTACTACAGACATCAAATAATCACACAAGATTGCTTATCAATGTAGGACAAGCAATCATCCCGATTATTATGATGATTATATGACCGATAAAAGCTAATACTATAAATAGAGCGTGCGAAAGTAAACTGAGTTGGATCTCCAATGTTGTTTCACGACATATTGAACCCCTTGACCTTTTATATCCAAACCGTCACAGTTTAAATTCTTCTTTTCCCTATTGAAATTGCACCTATTATATTATGACTTTTGAACTAACTTTTGCCGGTAACTGAATGAAATACTTCCCCGGGATGGTTTCCGAGGTCCTATCTATCCGTAATTTTGCAAACTAATCATGAAGATGTTATCGACGGACGCTGTCCAGTCAGTTCTATCTAACACCTCATATGATGCAAAAAACTGCAATTTCTCTTTCAGAGAGATTGAAACGCAGCAGGAGAAAGCAAAAAGCTCTCTCTCTCCCTACTTGTTACAATATGAAGCCCAAAATCCCACGTCAAGAATGAAAACAGATCACTCGATGGACGGAGGAAGGAGGCTCTGGATATCCCAATGTCTTCACAGACAACAGATACCGCATGCGATGGGTTGTTGTTCAACAAGGCTTGTTAGCCACGCTCCATGTAATGTCCTCAGTATTGTACAACACATTGGTCATTTTTTGCGTTAGAAATGGCGATTGTGGTGGTCACAATATAATAAATTATAACCGGATTGTCCATGATTTTGTTTTAATCCATGATTGAGTTGGTTAGGCAACGGAAATGAAAAACGGGAAACTTGTTTCCGAGTTTCAGACTATAATGGGTAGGTGGAAGAAAGCATTGTCCTGCGCCTACGCGTCCAAGAAGACAGGATTCATGATTATCTTTCTGGAATGCATAAGAATGTTATCTTATCTGATGATAAGATAACCTGGAATACAGGATGACTACGTTCATGAATGTTGAATGTGAGTATCAGTTTGTGAAACGGTTGATAATGCGCTGCATTTTTATGATGATTTTGAATGACGCATGAAAATGAAAAATAACAATATTGGCAATTGAAGAGGATTTCCGGTTTAATCATTTCCGTTGCTGGCAATTATTTTTGCAGTAACGGGAAAAACTTGCATATACGCTTGATAATATATTTTAATGACAATGGTTGGGCGGTTTTGAGAAAGAGGGGAGGAGCTGAAATATTTAATGTCATTCCATTAAAGTGTATAATAATCTTTGTTGGTGTGATTGTAGCGGTTGCAGTTTCATAGTTTTCATGGACCAATAATTGGGTCAACACTTAAACTTTAAAACAATGTATGTAAGGGGATGTGTAATGTGGGCAATTAGCCAAATATTATGTGTGTGAGTTAAGTTGCAACTTGATTCCAAAAAAGAAAATGAAAAAAGAATCCATAATACGGGATTCGATGATGAACTAATATTTTCATGTTCATTCCATATTAGCAAAAAATTAGCTCAGGAATATTACATGTGACATGACATGTGATAGAGCCAATTTAGTTGATTTGCTGATTTTCCGCTTTAATCCGATTTTATTTCGACGAGAGGTTTGAAATAAATTGGACGCGGAATTTGTGGTGAATTTAAATCGGTTCCCATATTCCAACGAATCATGTTAGCAGTTTTTATTGTAACTGCTGGAGTGATGGGATTAAGAGCGAGAGTCAGGTCAATCTGGGGTTTCCAATTTTAAGGGTATAAGTACGGGCAAAGGAACGACCAGGATAAGCAAATCCATGAAGTTAGCAACGCTGAAACGTCCACGTGATGGTCCAGATCACTTACCAATGAATCCTCCGTGGAAACTCAAATAAACTTGTACAACATCAGAAAGACAAAGAAAAAGTTCCAAGGGCAGAAGAAAATAAGCAAATCTCACAGACGCGTTTGAAAGCAGATAATACGACACATTACTAAAGTTCCCACGAGTGCATCCAAATTGTGGCTAACGCAGTCCAACGTTAGCAACACAGATTCCTTATCTATGGAGTACATTCAGGCAGGTTAAAAACGACTCGGACTTGTTGGGTGTTTCCTTATGCGCCAAAAAGGAGCCGGAAACGTGTGGGAGCGTTATCTCATATTTGCGAAGAATGCCAAACATCCAAAGGCAAGCAAATGAGCGATTTCTTGGTCTAAAGGAGGTAAAAGCCTAGCATAAGCATGTTAAAGTCGTAGTAGAAAAAAAGCCTAATGAAGAAAAAGTAATATTACATATTATGAAACAGTAGTTGAGTCTCTTTAGCAAAATGTAATCATTCTCATTTGAATTTATTAAGTTTAATAATCGTTCGGGAACGGAAATACATATCATTTAAAGAAAATACAAAATTTCCACTTTTGAAACTAAATCACGAAATAACGATATCCCAAGACAGTAGTTTTGAAGTCTTTAAAAATCATCTTATATTAATTCACAGAAGATACTTTAACCTCCGTCGTTGCTGCAGGAGTGATTGGGAAAGATAGAAGCCGTTTACTTATGGCTTCTGACAGTTGGCTGTGATATAAATGGAATTGTCGAGCCAGACTGTGCCGTTATGGCCACGAAACCGGAAGGACTTTCGGATCTAAGTTTGACGACAATTCTTTCTTTAGTGGAAGGTTTAAAGGGTCTTACAGTAGAAGATGCCATAACTTATCAATCTGGTGACTGTCATATATAACTCCCTTTTGACACTGTATATAATATTAAATGATTTTTTATAGAAATACTAGGCAAATAATGTGCTGTTGAAGAACGGGCTTCTTTAAATTAGCATTTATCTTGGAATATATAGAGGTTATTTGTAGCTGCTACAGCTATGATGTTTTCTTTCGGATGCCAAGCTGTGTGAAGAATTTTCTTGGAGAAATCCAAACAGTCTACTCCGATCTCATCTTTCTTCCTCTTGGGAGTTGTACCGACCTATGCATGGCAAGCAAAATTTTTAATGTGTCCTTTATACATTTTTGACCACGACATTAAACAATGCAATTTCTTACTTTGCGAGGCTTTAAAATCGTTTTCGGTTTGGCAATTTCCCTGGAAGCTTCCAGAGTGCAGTCCTTTTTCAGATTTCTGTCGAATAATCGGAAGAAGTTGTTATAGGAGCCAGTCATTATGGCGGTATCCGTGCCGTTCCAGCAGCACTCGAATTTGTCAAATATGCAGTCGTTTTCATAGAGTGAACACAGCTTCGAACGAAGATATTCATGAACCTAAACAATAATAAAAACATGAATTAACATCAATAATGCATATTTGGCTCTATCTGAAGTTTCATAATAACTTTCATTTCACAATGGTCAACAAAGTGCAAAAGTAACTTACAGGGTAACACTCTATCGGTCGGGTTTCCATGTGTAAATCCCAAACTTTGATCGACAGGTAGTCTCTTGAAACCATGTAGCGACCTGAGTATGAAAACTTCACATCGGATATACTAGATATGATTTCCGAGAAGAAACTGCGATTGGTCGGGTCTTCTGGTTCATCGAATACTGTATCAATTAAAATGGAGGTAAAAGTTCCATTAATGATTTTTACAAAGTATACAAGCACAATCATCATACACGCAAACCCAATGCAATTTATAATTTATTTTTTATGTACATTTTGAGTGCTTATCACACAGTGCTGCTGCCCTCATGTCGCACAATCTGATGGTTCCCTTACTACTACTATACACAAACAAATTACAGCTGGATGGGTGAAATTCACTTGCAGTTATCACTTCGGTTAATTCTTCCATATTCGCGGGTTTAATATCTACGATATCTGTGAAGAAAGAAAGGAGTAATCTGTTAGCATCTAACAATCATTTCATCAGGGCATACATACATACATGCTCATGAAACTCCCTCCCGAATAAGTATAGGTACTTACTAAAACTCTGATCTGTAATTTCTAGATTCCACAAGTTAATGCGCAGATCATCAGCCGACAGATAAGTCTCTTGATCGGAATTAACGCTGATTGAATTAATATGGTAAGTGTGGGCATTTGCGAAAACTCGGCGTAAGGAAGCCTCCACCGTATTTGGTGCTTGGACAACACGAGGAACCTAAGAAATTATATAACATTTTTTAATTCAATTTCCCGTACTGCAATGATTAGTTCATGACAATACTTGATTTCCTGATAAGGGAAACCAATTAACCATTAAATGTACTTCACTTACAGAAACTGACGTAATACTTTGTGGATCCCTGCATCCGTCTTTGATGTTAAAACCTTCAACTTTAAAGTCCTTTTCGGAGACTCGCCATAATTTAATAGTTTTGTCTATCAAATATCCAAACAAAATTTTAATCAACCTCAAAATCACACTTTTACCATCAACATTTACTAATGAAAATATGAAATCATCATTATGCACACCATTTGTAGACAGTAGAAAATGAGCAGGGTTTTTCCTTTTCAGCCATTTTATTTTATTAATTTTTTCTTCAATTTCTAAGCTCTTCAAGTAATCAAATTCAGGTTCATGGCTCTGAAACGTGCTGTAAACGCTGTACTCTCCCTTCCTGGTGGGGAAATCCTTGGACTTTATAGAAAAAAAACACAGAGAAGCAAAACCTTGTAGTAATAACATCACGCCCCTTGAACCTTCATTGAAGCAGCATGCACTGCGCTTAAAAATCATTTACTTGTGACTTTAATTTACATTGCTCGACAAAGCATTCGGCATCTTTTGTTCTTCAGCCTTGAACATAACATATAAAACCAAACGTTGTTGTAAGCAATTTATATTATTTATAACAATCGCCACAAGAACAACAGAAAAGAAGATATAAACTTTTCTATGCAAAAAACCAGATAACTGTTAATCTTACCTCATCCTTCTCCTTATCCCTGCTAAATATAACTACCCGACCTCCCTTGTCACCAGTCGCCAGAAACTCGCCATCATCATTAAATTCCACGCAGGAAACAATATCGGCTACAAAGAACAAAGTAATGATAACCGTTCAAAAACAGAAACATCAACATTGGTTTCTTCTCTATAACCCCAGGTCCCACACAGCTGTCAAGCGGTAAGAAAATCAGCCTGACACCTTCACACCATCATACACATATTATAAATAGTGGCCATCTGACTTTTTTTTAACACCGCCACTCTGATCATCATATGGGCGCAAAGAGTCTCACCTTCTGTGACATCGTCGTCTAAAGCTCCTTTCACCTGTGAGAAGCACCACTGAATCTCTCCATTTCCTGCATTGAATAGGAAAGACATGGCATCTTCTGATGGGTAACTGCTTCTTAGTTTGTCATTGACATCATCCTCACCAACTAACACGGACATTTCCAGTTAAACCAAAAGAAAAAGTAAAAAAATAAACGAAAAAAACGAAATATTCTTCCGAGCCACCCGTTCCACCACTAAATAATTATCGGAAATCAGTTGTTGTTTGTTGTTGTTGGTGTTGTTGTAGTTGTTGTTGTTATTGTTGTGCTCTATATTTTTTCAGCCTTTTTTCGTTATTATTATTTATTTATTATTATTATTTTTCGCAAAAAAATCTCTTTCAAGTTTAACTAACAAAAAAAAATCTTCACTTTTTTAAATTGACGTTTTTGTTTGTTGTGCGTAACAGCGTGCGTATATATAATTACTCATCTACCACTTTTTAATTAATCTACTTTATTTTTATGACGAAAAAAAAATATTTTGTCCGTTCGTATTCAGTTTATAACTATTTATTATATATTATAACTAATTTTTTTTCACTATAATTTATTTTTTTAATAACTATATGTATATAATCGATAATTAGCGACACGCCGCCTCTTCTTATTAGTCTTGCAGCTAATTATATATATTTCTTGTCACTTTAATAACCGTTTACTTTTTTTCTTTAGACACGTACTACTTTGTTTCCTCCCTTCTTTTTTTTAATCAAATGATCAATTAAACTTGAACAGCTATCCCTTCTTAATATATTTTATATTTATCTCCACCACCACCACTTTGATTACTTGTTCTTCTGTCACAATCGCTTCGCTACTATTTTATTTTGTGTAGAATAATCTTTGATTATTATAATTATTTTTTTTTTGTGTGTAAAATATTTTTTTTATATTTTATTTTTTCTATAAAATTAATAGCGTTCTCATCATGACCACATCAAAAAATAACTCTTGTTCAATTAGTAGTCCAGATTTTTTGGCTATTTATTTATTTTTCAAATGTGTTTGGTGGCAAAAATAAGAGTCGAGAGAGAGAGAGATGATGATAAACGACGAAAAAAAAAGAAGTCAAGGCGATAAATATGGGTATTGTACTACTGCTCCACTCCACACACACACCACAACTTACTATTGTACTTAAATTCGGCTCTCTATTCTTTCCTTGTGTCGTGTACCGTCTTTATTCATCGCATTTGCTCCAAGCAGCACAGCATTTTCATACTACTTGTGTGTAAGCCTTAAAGATGATAATAATATTTTCCCCTGTGCTATATAACACCATCATCATCATCAACATCATCATGATCAAAGCAATTGCTACGAATACTACTACTACTACTACATATTATACTACTTCAAAATACCTACAATACTAACTACATCTTCTACTCTACTCCAATTCTACAATAATGCCAGAGTATATTTTCGCCGTGCAGTAGTAGATTCGTCGTCCCTGTCGTTGTTGTCGCTGCTTTATATTTAAAAAAAAAGTTTCCCTTTTTCTAACAATGCAAGCCTTCCTTCCACACTGGCACGGACAGACTACCCTCTCATCCAACTGCTAACATTACAACATTTACAACATAACCTATTGCCATCTTCCCTTTTCTTCTTCTTGTTCTCCTCCTCTGACTTTTTTTTGTGTACCAAAAACCAACCTCACTTTCATCATCGCATCGGCTCCAATATACTCGCATCACATCATCTTCTGTCTTTTCTCTTTTCCTTGCTCTTCTCGACCATGTCATGCATGAGTCGTGGATAAAAATATAGCGTAGCAGGAATTACCTCCTCTTTTCATCTCATATTCTCCAATTTTATAATTCTTCTTCTTTCCATTTCAAGACCATTTTCGTCAAAGCATGGATGGATTGTGTGTTTTAAAAAATATGCTGCTTTAACGTATATAATAGATAGATAGACAGCAGAGTGCAGCAGGAGCGGAGCATCGGAATAAAAAGAGAGATCACTTTTATGTTATAACGGCAGCAGTAAGTAAAGCGGTAGCAGCATCACTAAGAATGGAAGTTTGAACAAAAATGAAATGGTGTTGGAAGTTTGACCATCATCACAAGAGAACCATGGCACATCCTGTGCACACTCTTGTGCCACCATATAAGCCATCATAGCATCGCCACCACCGTCGCCGACACCACCATGCATGCTAAATCTAAAATGTATAATATCGTCAGATCGCCAACAACATAACCACACCACCGCCACCACCGCTCCTCCGGCTTCTTCATCGTGATCATCAACATCATCATAATAATAAAAATATATAAAGTTACATGCTTTAACTAACTGACGGAATGTACATTACTAGAATAGCAGCATACCTGACACTAGTGGTTTTGATGGTGGCGGTGGTAGTGGCAGTGGTGATGTTGATGCTAAATGATGATAAAAATTGTATCTTGAGTTGAGTAGAACAACGCTAAAACGCTGCTGCCGCCGCGCTGCTGATAACTAACAAGGATGGATTTTACGCCGTATACGTATTTATACAATAAAGTAAAAAAGTAAGGATATGGAAGGAAGAATACGAATAAGAATGCTACTTGTGTGCTGTAGTATATATTGTATAGAGGTGGCACCCAAAACATAAAAAATGAGCATAGCTTTACTTGTTAATAAAAGGTTTTTACGGTGAGTAGTAGTATGAGTGGATATGGATAAAATAATATATATATATTTTTGTGTATGCAAGTCTCATAAGCGGATCTGTGGTGTGTGTATTTACAGGCAAGGTATTCTTCTTCTTCTATTCTCCTGACTGACTGCATTCCGGCAGATATACTAATTTAGCCACCTTCCTTTTGGTAGTAATAATAAGTAAGTTGACTTGAGGTATGCATGCATGCATTTTCATCCATGTGTGTGTGCTCTCTGTTGTTCACTCACACAATCAAATAACTTGCCTACATACAATATATCACCCACCGCACCGCTACAACCACCACCATACTACTTTTTACTAAATAATAATGCTAAAACACAAGCCTGTATTATACTTTCTTTCTATATGGCAAGCTAAAGCATTTTTTATATGAGATGATGATATAGAGCTCTGCAAAATCTAGAGCGTTTTACAGAGAGAAGGAGTTCCATGTCATGTCGTCGTCGTTGTTGTTGTAAAAAGACTCCTTAATAAGCGAAAGGTAGAAAGGTAGAGAGAGAATTTTGTATGATTTTATGTACATGCATGTGTCCATGTTAGTAAGGAGTATATATCATATAATATGTACCGCTAACAAAGTTTAAATCTTAGAAAATGTTTTTTAGGGTTTTTTACGCTATATGCACGCTGTCGTGTCTTTTGGCCGACAACAAACAACGCTGCTGTGCTGTACACTGTTTTTCAGGAGTTTTTTGTAAGGAGTATCACCGTTTGACTGACTCCTCGCGAAGTAATACAAACTAACTTGAGAGGAAGGCTGAGTACTTACTTACTTTACTTGTTTGAAGAAGATGATGAAGAAGAAGCAAATCACATTACAAATCTTTACTCTTTTATTAAGTATCTCATCTCTAGCTACTTAGTGCTTTACTTACTACATGATATACAAGTCCATCTATCTCTTTCTTTGCATGCTTTGCGCTTTGTCTCTTTTTTGAATGACTCGAATTGGATAAAAAAAAATGTTGTTGATGCGTTTCTGGCTATACGAATCTTAAAAAGATGCTCTACTCTACTCGGATGTCTTATTATCTGTCCTCATCGTCTTCTCCACTGCACGGCTTCACAATCTCATAATGTGGCATTGTACAAAGAAAGCATATTTTTTTTCCTTCTGTCAAATACAAAAATATTATTTATTAAAACGAGCATTATAATGTGATGAAGATGTAAACTGAAAACTGCGAAACAAGGCAGAGTGGTGGTGGATGGAATGGAATTGGTAGCTGTCGGCTTGTTTTTTAACACAACACTTGCGTTGCAGAGGAGCGGTGGCAGCAGCAGGAGCAGAACAGCGTCTTCATCTTTTCTTATTTTTACACGAGTTCAAGTCTTCAAGTATGAACAAATTAGTGCTGATGCACTCGCAAAAATACCTCTTCTTGAGGCAGAGAAGGTGATCATGATCATGTATGTATGTGTACCGTACGCGTTGTACGTATTTACCCCTTCTCTGAAAATTTTTTGCATCTTTACACTGTTGAACTCTGAACGCGAGTTTATAAGGAAAAATGCAAATTGCTATAAAGCGAAAATATAATGATGCGTGGAAGAGTTAGTGCATATATTATTTTAACTTAAAAGGATAAAGGACGTTAGCGCAAGGAGCGACCTCCTTAAAAAGAATTGTCATATTTGTCAAGAGAGATGGATGGGATGGAATGCAACATGTGTACTGATACTGATTAGCGGTGGTTGGTTGTGTGCTCAAGATGGTGGGTCCCATGCATTTTTCACTGCGTGACTTATGACGCAAAATGTGCAAAATTAAAATATTACACAGGTTGTGTGTAGTGGTGTGGTGGGAGGGAGGGCCATTATTATTATTGGTAA
The DNA here is from genome assembly GCA_004115045.4 of Sinella curviseta. Lineage (NCBI taxonomy): Eukaryota > Metazoa > Arthropoda > Collembola > Entomobryomorpha > Entomobryidae > Sinella > Sinella curviseta. The sequence continues at coordinate 34,457,772 of CM065489.1, forward strand.
TGTCTTAATCATGATGTCAACACTTAAAAATGATACAATTCACTACTCTAGAGTAGGTATTTTGTAAGAGACTATAATATATATATATATAGTCAGCAGAGAGTATAGTTAGTTGACCTATTCCTAGCAACGATGTGATATGCTACATTGATGCTAAATTGCAATTCAAAATGTATGATATTGATACATTGTTATATTTTTAACAATGATCCATTGTCGTCACCTTGTTCGATGTTCATTAGGCAAGCCTAATTTGATAGGAGTCAAAGGAGTCTAATGAAAATTGTTTTATACATGTATGCATTTACAGTTATTTATTGAGAACGGCATTTTTTTCTTCTTTCTTATTAAGGTTTGCTCCACTGCTCTGCATGATATATTTACATTACTTGCCCATAATAATAATATCCTTAATTCTCTCATTCTCACCCTACCCTCCTCCTGCAAGCGTTGTTGGGTGTAAAAAAGATATAAGATTTCTTGTACATTATTGTATCTTGTTAGTAGACTCGTACAACTACATAGGTCCACTCCAGCCAAATATAGTTCTTTGACTTGTATACTAAAAAGTGGTGTGGATGTAAATAAATAAATAAAATGTTTGTGTGTGTGTGAATTGGAAGATGAAATGATGATGATAAATATGATGTGGCGATGTTTTATATGATTTTATTAGATAGGTAATAATGTATGTGGCTGTGCCTGAATTTGAATTGGTGTTGGCAGTGCAGTGGTTTTCGAGAGTGCTGCTGCAAGTGAGCCAGGCCAAGTCAAGCAAATATTGAACTAGAAAGAAGCTGAAAGGAAGTCTGGGTGACGACGGACGGCTAACTTTATTTAAGGAGAATATAAAATAGGGATAAGGATATTATAATAAATATAATATTATTATGTACAAGATTTTGGTAAAAGCATGCATGGAAGAGGAGGCCAATGGCACTGTGTATATATTATTTGCTCGCATTTGCATAATATCCTCTACTACCACAATTCCTTATAAATATATTATTATCAAGATCATCATGAGGAGAAGTGCTATGAGTATGTCTCTCTCTCGCTTTCTTGTTGCTTCGTCTTGCTTTGCATCAACACCTACTTCCTCCGCTCCAGTTCCCTCTCATAAACTTTTTATTTGCGCTTCTTTATGTTGATGTGACAAAGTCTCCATGATAATTTTCTGACCGTCAACTCAGAATGAACGACAATACTAGAAAAGTTTTATCAAGATTTATAATGTAGGTACGTTATATAGGTATGTACTATGTAGTGGTAACAACGACGAGACGAAACCTTGTAAACGATTGGAACAAGCAGACCTTCTACATACCGACTATTTTGGGGTAACATGGGAAATCTCTGGTGCAGGAGACTGTTCCACGGGGTCATTGATTAAAGGATACAATGGCGACAATTGTACACTATCCTGCTTGTTTTCTTCAACGGTATATATAGCATGCTTAAACAACAAGCAGGTCTATGTAATGTAATGGAGATTCAGGATTAAAAGAGTCGAATATCACTTACTACATGTGACCATTTAAAAAAAACTGAAATTGTAGTATTCAATAATGGGGCAGCGAAACAGACATACCTACTTCATCAATCTCGGTAAAGGAGAAACAGCATGGCAGATTCACTATCGCGATTTTAATAATATGAAGTACATGCAATGATACAAAAATAGTTTATAACTATAGCTAACCCAGAGATGAATTATTTATATGCTCAGAAAATGAATGAGAGTGCCACTACAATTGCTCCGCTGCGCATCTTTTGTCTAATCTAGCATACTGCGCATTCACTTAAACTTAAACAAGTGTCGGCGCTAAAAGCGATAACTATTTCATTAGCGACGCATTCATGTACATTAGTCCAGCATCTATATGTTCAAGTAATTCGCAATTTGTAACTTTACTGTTCACTGTAGTATTGCGCGATTAACCCTGTTACTGATCATTCAATTACATAACTTGCATTATTACACGGGGCTGCCTGAGAAATGAGAACTTTTCAGCTTGTCTGGAGAAGAGAAAGGGAAATGGTTATGCAAAAAGCACATGACAAGAGATATAATGCAGATTGTGAAGTCTTCACTCTAATTTGGTTTTGGTGCGTACCTGCAGCAAGTGGGAATACACTCTCTGGTGCTCTGGGAAGGCAAAATACATCTCTAGTCGCACTGGCACTTAGGTACTAGTGAATCGTTGACCTTTAATCTCAAGCGTTTCATGGAATTATTTAGTACAATCCCTCCGACATTAGCACATTTAGAAATATGCATGACGCAAATGATTCATAGCGAAACATCAATGCGTTGCATCATGCCACTGGCATGATAGTTGCTGACCGAAATAAAATATTTTGTGTGTTTATCTTGTCTGACTTTCTTACTGTTATCTACGGTTAACCGGTAAAGATTGGTTACATTACATGGTGCCCATTACCTATGGTAGCTGTTGCGTTTATGTAAGGACTTCTAAAATTACAGATATATAGTCTTATTTAAATCTTAACTATACCTGCAAAGGAAATGACTTTGTAAAGTTATCGCCAAGGTAGGATAAACTGAGGTCAAGAATCCTTGACCAGGATTACCTTTGTGTATTCATAGGCGTCATTCAGCTGGAGCTGGAACTGCAAGGTCGCGTCGTTGATGCTGAAGGGTGTCGTTTGTGCTGGTGGAGGAAGATGATCCACAAGAATTCTATTACGTCAGCCCAAAGGCTAGCCGGCAACTTGGCAAAACTAGCAAGTCATTTACTAAGCTATGAATTCAAGCCTTCTGTGTAAAATGAATAGCTCTGGAGTCTGGAGTATATTTTAGCGTGCAGACAAAACGTTGACACAGAATAGTGAAAGTAAACTATTATTCAGCACTGTACGGAACAGTGTCAGAATATGTCTGGGCATTAGCGCACCAATGCAAAGTGTCAATCCCACTATTTATGGCAGCATTTAACATCCACGTTACGAATATTTTTGTTCGTTGTAATATAATATGCTTCTTTTATGGCTTCAATTTTTTGGTATGCCGTTTTTTTCTAGGAATAGATAAGGCATACATAATTTGAATTCTACATTCTACCCGTGTTAAAGAATGTAAGTAGGTACATATTTATGGTTTAAACTTTTTACTAAATATTACTGGTAATAGCGTCTTTATGTACAACCATAACCAAAGTGATGACTAATGACTAAAGAATTATCCCGTTTTACCAAGAATCATAATAACCGACGCACTATCAAAAAAATTGAAAAGTATGTTGCCCATTATTCGCGTTGTAATGTTCGTGGAACCAATTAAAAGTTTTGGAAATCATGCGATACTTCCATTTTCCAACGACGAATGAGAAAATTACTAATATTTTTAGGCGTTATAATATTTGTGCAATGAAGCATTATACGTGCTACCTCCTAACAGCCAAACTCTGATAACTTTATCACGCGTTACAAAGGCTTGTAATATACGTGCTATGCATATATACACCATGTCATTTAATGATTTCATTCAATTCAATGCTTCTGATATGACCAGGTTCCCTTTCCTTCATCTTATTAGGTAGATATTAGTTTCTTATTGTCCTCCTATCTACTTCTTTCCGAGTGACCGAGTGTAAAGCAAAACTTAAAAAAGGATGTAGTATGGCAAAAACACGTTGTCGACAAGAGTAGAGATGAGATGAAATGAAATGGGAGATAAAGAGAGAGGGACGCAGTCCCAGTCGTAGTGACTGGAATTGCGTAAAAGATTGTAGTAGACTCAAGCAACCAATACAGATCATGGGAAGTAGTGACGCGAGAAGTGGGAAAGGTAGAGGCAGTCACCGTTTACCGGCACAATTACCCGATCCTCTCTTTGGTCTCTCTCTGTCTGCTCTCTATAAAGTGTGGAGAAGGGCATGCTAGCGTGTTAAATAGGTATAAACGCTTTAGCAAGAAAGTGTCAGTTGCTCTGGTTCTTTGTTCTACTATGCGACCATAATAGATTCTCCTTTCCGCTTTTTATGCTGCTGCCGTAATATAGAATATAGGGAGTACCTAAGTATATAATATGTCATTTGTGTAGATGTGTAGTGTACACATTTTGTTCTATTTTTCCTTCCTCCTTGTAGAATTTATCTAAGAAAGTTACACTCATGCAGCACGCGTATCCCTACGGGAATGAACTCATTTGATTTGATAGTACGTCTCTCTTTTGGAACTTGCCACACTGCTGCTGGACTGAAAATTGAAACTGCAATATATTTTAGAAGATATATATATACACTCCTTCCTCACCTCTTTCCATCCTTTTTCGCATCATGAAATATTATTTGAAGTTTACCCGATTCATCAACTTTCTCATGCTGGGTTTCATTTTTGTTATTCCAATCACATCCAAGCGTAAAGTAGCGTATTATTTCACCTGTTGAGTAGAAGCACCAGCGTATATATGGGCTATCATGATCTTTTTGCTTTGCGAAACCATGCAATCCTTCCTTTCCAACTTATTCCCGTCCTTATTGATCATCTAGGAAGCGGGGAAGGACATCTACTTACTACTTGTTATTGTATGTGCATTTAATATGTTTAAGAACCCGTCATGTCGACGTCATTCTGCTAAGCACTCCAACAACGGCAGCAGTGCAATTTACACTACAACCCATGTACATGTACAAAAATATATCCATAAAAGTCATTATTTAATGAAATCCTGCTAGCTTGCTTCCACCTTGATATTTTAATACAGTTAGCACTAAAATAATCGTTGAAAGTTGCTGTGAATTTTTGAGGATTTATACATCTTCCATTGCTTCCATATGTAAAGAAATGCCGAACAAAAAGTCACACATTAATGGGCGTATTTATGGAAATAATCAGGAAAATAATGTTGTAACCCAGAAATCAGCATTGGCTCCAGTTATCTTACTGACTTTTGATTTGTATCAAAATTTAAACAAAAATAATGCTTTTGTCCATTTTTAATGGAAAAAATCCGGCAGACCCATATTAATGAAATGAATTGTATAACGTTAAATGAATACTTAAGCATGTCGCTCAGAAGAAAACTATTCATAAAATTCACAACAAGTCATATTTATTGACTTTCACTTTTATGCTCAAGGACGCTGTTGTATTCCTGCTGCATTCGTGTCCATGTTCATCCACATAAATTTAAACAGTCTGAAAACCTTCGGCATGTTACATTCAAAATGAGATCAAATATATATATAAATGTATCCCTATCACTGCGTTCTTCCCTGAGATCATTCGTGTAAAGAATAAACAATTTGTTTTACTGAATTTAATGTGAATGCTTTCAGTATGCATGTATTCATAGCATCAATCCTGCTTGTCCTTCCATACATATTTCATAAGAATATTAAACACAATAAATATTGATAAAATCGACAGCTTAAATAAATGGACATTAGTAATGTATTATATAAAACTACATATATTATGCTAAGCCCAGGTGGAATAGAGGATTAAAAGAATTGACGTCTTGTGTGCAACTTGCATATGGAAACAAGATGAAGACTGTGATTGTGTCAAGCCATTTCCTGACTGACAAACACTTCTCAATTCTCAACTGTATAATCTCATATTATACATGACACTTGAAGAATTTTTTTTTCAGCTCTATTTCCTCGAATCATCTCAGTTGATTTAAAGGAAATCGTATGCTCCATGAATAGAGCTGCTGGTACATAAAAAATCCAAAAGTAACCAAGATGATGGAACGAGTCTTTGGCATAATTAAAAGACCCTTAAATTTGAAGTACTATTCAACAATAGTGAACGCTGAAGTGATACCACAAGACGTTAGAAATTTTAATGAAATACCAGGCCCTCTACGGCTGCCATATCTTGGAAATGTCCTACATTACAAATTTGGTTAGTTTGCTATATAAAAAATCTTTTTAAAAAGTATTTAATCACGCTGAGCATTCGATTTAGAGGATCATGTAGTTTTATCATTTAGGTAAAAATGTACATATTTTTATGGCATGTCGATATTGTCTGCACAGGAATTTACACCATTTCCCAGTATCAGGAGACTCTCCGAAAGCTACATGAAAGGTATGGACCAGTGGTGCGTCAGGACATTGGAACCAGAACAGTGATCCACGCTTTCGATCCTGACGATGTGAGAACAGTTCTAAATGCGGACGGGAAAACCCCAATAGTGCCACCACTTCAAGAGACCACGAAACTTTACAGGGAGAAGCGTCAACTTTCTCCTGGACTTGGGAATACGTAAGTGAAAGGCGATTGGGAGATGAGGAAAGCCACATTTTTGGCATGCATGGTGTGATAATGACGACGACGACGACGATGAGATGCTTTGTAGATTGACTCAATCTCACCACAACCGCTCTCCTGCTAATGGCTGAGCAAATTTTTTTTTTCTGAATCCCATTTTCACAGGAACGGCGAGGAATGGTATAGATTGCGAAAAGCTGTACAGAAAATGATGCTTCGACCAAATGAGGTTCACTACTACTTGCCACTCGTGGATAGTGTTGCTCAGGCTTTTGTTGCGAAAATAGAGTCCTCGCTGGATGCAAACAGGGTTTCTCCAGATCTGCGGGATTTGGTGGCAAAGTGGAGTCTAGAATGTAAGTGTGGAGAGAGGAGCACATGGAAAATCGATTTCTATTATTTGTGCTTAAAATTCATGAAAATGCTCATGTCCCGTACCATTGATACCGTGACACTTTCAACAGGCAAAACAAATTTGCTTTTCCATAATGTTCCATACGCTCGACAAAACTGCTAAATACACACCGCCACCACCTCCACCACTGACGTTGTGCATACAGACAGACGCGAGCTGACAGGAAACTTAATGAGACCCGACTAGACATTATTTCCGAATAATGATATTATTATTATTATTTATTAATATGTTATTATGTAGCCGCTGGAATGGTCTGTTTTGAAAGACGACTCAGGTCGTTCGATGAGAATGAAAAATGGGCCAGTGTGATGGTGGATGCCAACAAAACCATTTTCATTGAAGGAGGTATTCTGAAGCACTCCCTGCCATTGTTTAAATTTATCACGACACCCAAATGGAAAAGGTTCCTGGATGCGGAAGACGTTTTCTACTCGTACGGGGAAAAACATACAAAGCAGCTTATATTATGACTAAAAATATATATAATGCTATTTAATGCGATAATAATGTTGTGGTGTACTGCTTTTTAAAACCACGGAATATTATTTCCACGTGTATATTTGTTGAATGCATTATTATTAGAAACGCTTCCAAAATAGTGGAGGAGTCTGTACAACATATTGCTAGTCTGGAAGCAAAGGGGCAACTTATGGAGAACCAGTACAGTTTTCTCACATACTTGCTGTCACGGGAAGAGCTCAGCATCAAGGATGTCTTTATAATCACTTTATCGCTATTTGGAGATGGTCTAAGCACGGTAAAATATATAGTCTTTATAGACACACTTTAGTAATGAGCAATTTTTTTAGCAAATGTAGTTGCTACTATGCTCTTCATGACTTGGAAAATATCTCGATATCTGATCATCTCTGTTTTCCGACTCGATTCGCAGACAACCCCTACTTTCATGTTTAATCTATACTGCTTGGCTAAACACCCGGATATTCAAGATAAAATATTTCAAGAGATCAATGAAACCGTTCCACGGGATGAGCCAATAACTGTTGAAATGATCAATCGGTTACGTTTGTTAAAAGCGGCAGTGAAAGAAACATTCAGGTATATTTACCATTCTGTGGTCTTTTGACAACGCTACAAAAAAAACTTCAAAAATACAACGCAAATGACGTTACTGGGAACAAATTGCATTTTTTTGTGTGAGCCAATGTTAGCTTTTTTCTTCATATTTTTTTCAGACTGTATCCTAACGGAACTGAAATTTCAAGAGTGACTCAGGCTGATCTAATAATTGGAGGCTACAAGATTCCCAGCGGCGTATGCTAATTTCATCTTAAATTCCCACGTTGAGTGAAAGCAATTCCGTGTGCAAAAGCATGTTACTGTGATGCTATATACATATTTTTTTAACTTTTAGACTCACGTAGATTTGAACCAATTCGTACATTTTCGGTCACCAAAATACTTCCATCAACCAAATGAATACGTACCAGAGAGGTGGGTGATATATAAAGCATATGAAATTTTTTTTTGATTGAGATTGGGATTCGGAGAAACAGAAACCATTTCTGGAGGGAAAGTGAAAGAGGAGAAAGTGGCAGCTATAAATAGGTAGTATATAAAATGGCATCTAAAAACTTTCTCTTTCAAGGTGGCTGCGTGACGATCAAGTAGACGATACACTAGCGAAACACCCGTATCTTATGATCCCGTTTGGCCATGGAACGAGAATGTGTGCTGGAAGGCGGTTTGCAGAACAGGATATGTACACAGCGCTAACTCGGATTCTTCATAAGTATCACTTGGAACTGGTGGATCCGAATCAGCAAATGGATCAAGTTTATCAGACGCTCCTCTTTCCCAAGAACGAGTTGAGGATGAGGTTTGTGAAAAGAGATGGAATTTAGCAACTGTTGATTCGATATCTCGATGTTGAGTAATATATTTTAGAAATGTAAAATGATGTGTGGTTAAGAATGTTCAACAATTTTATTCATAATATGGTAATTATAAATATTATACAGCCAAGTTTTGATTGCGATTAAATATTAACAATAATTTGTTTTTATCTTACTTTTAAATACACTTTTGTCTTGTGTGTGTGTGCGTTTGCGCTTCACTAATTATTTTAATTACATACATTGTTGTGAACAAACTGCACAAGCATTTAACTCGGCCTTGCGTGAAGAAAATAAAGCTGCAATTATCATGTATATCATTATTATGTCACTGTCAATGGAGACCATCACAATATACAGTTAAAGCGAAAAGTAAATGCAAACGAATTTCACGTAAGTAATTGAGAACGGGTCTAAATAATCACGAGAACGACGTGCGTTTATGAGAACTAACTACCGTATCTACACGCTCATCATAAAATCAACGCAAAGAAAATAAATTTAACTTACACAAATAAATATACTATGCCATAATATGGATAAATGATAACAAATAACGAAAAACACGAAATATATATTAACAAAATTCATGAATAGTTAACTAGAGAGGGCCGTTACGAAAATCACTGGTCATTTGGAAAGATCACACATCACTCGTTAAAAAACCATTATTGCATTTTTTTTAAAGGCGGACGAAACTATGGATGGGCATTTGGTGACGGAATCATTTTTGTTTTTTCCTTTTTGGCAAACTCGGCTGCGGACTTGTCCCAATGACGACTTTCCAGTGTCTGGAGAATGATTGAATTGGGATCTTTCGGCACTGTCAGTGGCAAGTGTATTTGCCGAAGATCTTGCAGTTTCGTATTGGAAGTTGCGAATGGAATGGATTCTAATGGATAAAAGCATTCCCCGAGAAAGTCGTTTCTTCCAAACAGATCGTGGTCTTTTAGAGTAAACATGATGATGCCTCCGGTGGATAGTTCGTCTGGGCTAAGAGGCCTGTGTTTGGAGTACGCGAAAGAAAAAAAAGGGAAAAGTAGATACATTCCTTTGTACTCTAAAAATGTATTACCTATTATTACTTTTTTGGTTTACGTAATTCGTTTTCTTACACAGAGAAGAGCTCGTCAAAGAGAGGGAACAATGTCTTCTTCTTGGTTTTGGTCTTGTAGACAGGTGCGGACGGAAAGGTATCTTTTGGTACTAATTTAATTTTGACATATGGGTCACATTGTCCTAAAAATAGACACAAATTTCATCCGTTTCACAAAATATGTTGAAACAAATACACACAGGAAACCATTAAGAAGCACGACGACATACATCAATACTAACATCCTTTCTTTCTTTCTTACCATTGGAGTCATGAGGTTTCAAGTTTCTAGCATTGAGTAACTCAATCCTCAGCGTTCGAATGTCTTCGCAGTAGTGAGTGCGAATTGTAAGAGATCCCAAATCAGCGTTTTTGTTCGACTTTTGTTCCTGTACCTCATGACGGCTTTGATAATACTTCATGATCAGTTCTGTCGTTGATGCGCCATAAACCCCTATCAGGTTTTCAATTTCTTGAATATTAGAATTGTAGACTGAATCAATTTCCCCCGGGCCATCTGGATAGAAAAAGTTGATGAGAATCTGGATCATGTAGTGAATTTGTTTGAAAAAACTTGGAGGTCTTCGTTTCTGAAACATAAAAAAAGACATAATATGCATACATGTAGATAGTTTAGTAGTTAGCTTTCACCGTTCCAACTAAAAAGACTCGTCGTCTCTCAACAAGAAAATGAGAAATAATATACTGTTACTCGGGAAGGAGATATTTGTTAAGAATACCTCAATGTTTGTCGTGATGAGGTAACGTAACGCAACTGAGGCATTTTCCCAAAGGATGGCAAATACTTTGTCGAATGTGGCAGGCTTCAACTTGTTCTTTAACTTAATTAAACTTTTATCTAGATATTTCACTAGCTTTTCTGTCCCATACTCTTCCGTATCGGTTTCACTCCCTTCCAAAAGAAGTTTCTGGATGACTGGCCTCATCTAAAAAAATATTTTTAATGGATATATTAATGACATGGCCCATGGCGTATTATAGAAAACCCACCAAAAAGAACATCCATAAAAGTAGTAGCGTAAAAAGTCTTATTACCTTTAAGCCAACTTTTTCTAAAATATCGATGATTTTATTGTTGATATTTTCATTTGCATTTTCCATCACAGTCACCAGCGTTCGCTTGCATTGTTCTGCCACACCTGGACCATTCTTTTCTCCAAGCTGCTCGATAATCTTTGTCATTCCCAATTTGTCGCTGATTGGTGCCATTTCCTCTGCCACCCATTCAATATTATTGATTGCCAAACACAGCTATAAATCATCAAAAATGACGGAAGAGAGGGTTTAATTGGCGCACAGGGAATATGATCGGTTGCATTTTTTTTGTGTGGATGAAAAGAATTACCTCGTCTGAAATGTTATACTTGTCATCCACTGCCTTCTCCATTTCCTCCACCTTTTTGCACATTTCATCAGCGTAGAATATCGTGCAGCGACAAAGATCCTAAAATGAGCAATATAATATATTATATTATGTAAAGCCAAAAGTACAAAACTGCGCATCCCCCAGTGCCCTTTTACAATGAAATCTCTTGCATATAAACACGCATTAATAATATAGCTTGCTACTACATACATCAAGAATCTTGGCAATGAACGAGTACGAGCCCTCCACTTCCGGCCATGACAATTGATTCCAAAAGATTTCAATCTAAAGAACACAAAACAAAATATCATAATGCATAACATGAAAGACAAGGGAGGCTGGATATTTAATCATTCAATTTATCTCGCAGCAAACAGAGATTCTGTTGTGAGAGGGGAAAAAAATAATCGATCGCAAGTTTACTTGGTGAAATATGTGGGCTGTATCCACCGCAGAGGATGTAAACTGTACGTAGTCATCAACCGGCGTTAGCGTATCAAGTTGAACGGCCTTCCGAATTCGATTCATTGCCTTGAACCAAGCAATGTCGAGCCATTGTGCAACGGTGGTATGGAACCAATTGTGGAAAGTACCGTGAATGCAAAGATCCTTCTTCTCACTTTGTAACTTTGAGGAAAGACTGGAAAATGTTCACACACAAGTCAAGTTAAGATTCTTGTGCACACCAGAAAAAAGCTACATCATGACGGTAGAGCGTTAATTATAATGGACGTTTGCAAAAGTTTTGAATGACATCACTACATACTCAGCAAATTGCTTCACGGCTAAATACAGTTCAAACAGCGTCGTCCCAATGGAAACGTCTTTGTCCTGACAGCAGCCATCGTCATTTTTCAGATCCAAAGGCTTTAGATTTCCGCATATTTCTGCCACAACCGGCTTGACAATTTCACAGTACTGTAATGTGTCGGAAGGATAATTGCAGTCATGTCAGAAAACAAAACAAAAAGGTAATTGAGAGTGACGTGGCAAAATGATATTAATTTGTAATTGGGATTGTTACAAGCACAAAACGACATACCTTTTCATCGTAAACCAGGTAGGTGATGTTGAAATAATCCACACCCAACAATCTGTTGTGCAAACAATCAAAACATGTTCCCATTCACTTTTTGTGTATTATAGAGAGTGGCTCACAAATGTAAACGTTGTTTTTTTGTGAAAATCAATATTTGATTTGTACTTTTTTGTTTGCATCAGGGATTTAATATTTTGTTGATATGAAAGGGAATGCTAAAAGAGGATATGTTTTACCACAACCTCGACCTTGAACTTACTCTTTGAAAACGTTGTGATGCATATCAAGGCCTTTGCGCAAGTCTGCAATCAGTAGCTGGGCAACTTTAATCAAGTGCTCAACTTCCGGCTCGTCAGAACTGGGATTGTATTGGGCAATTCCAGTAAAACTGAAATTTAAGTTGATATGGTTAATGTTACTAATTATTACAAATTTTGCATGAAACTATATTACTGCTCGTATTTTGTGTGTTCATACAACTCATTGGCACCACGAGAGATCGCATTTTCCGTTTTCTCCATAATGAAATCCACGGTAACTTTTGAGTCAATGTCGGTCGCTGACTTTGGCGTTTCTGTTAAAACAGTTTTCAGCAACTCCAGCGTTCTACGCGAAGAAACAATGGGAATAATTTAGTTTGAAACATTTTAAAGCATAGCATATATCATATGAATCTTTTGTTTTCCATGAAACATACTTCAGCATGTAATATACTTGTGCTGTGACATTTGAACTGCCAATGGAGCATTGGTGAACATTTCTAAAGAAAGTAACAAAGTTCTCCACCAATTTCTCCGCAGCAAACCAGAATTTCCTGAGCTGAAAGGCAAAATTTGAAAAAAAGAGAAACAGATGAGTAATTTTCTAGCTCGTTTCAAATTCTTCAGGGTGATGGCCTATAACAGCAGCAGCTGCAAGCACTGATTGGTCAATTAAGCCATCCGCTTATCATCGCTTACCTCATCCTCTGCCAGCGTTTGGTTCTGCACGTACTGCATAATTGCCTGAAATAATGGGGGGAACAGTTTTGCATTGAGCGGATGCTCACATTGGACCCTGGTGTACACGAGCCATTGCGCGATTTCTATATCCTTCCGCGTCAAGCCTCCTTGCAGTTCCAAAGTACGTAAGATAAATGCAGACTTGCTACTGAAGCGTCCTTCCCACTGATGCGGCTCAACATTCTCCTCGTCGAGTTCATGAACAAGCATTAGATGAAGGACATGCCGATACTCCTGTGCAGCCACCTTCTTTTCCTTCTCTGCACCCAATGCCATTTTTATATGGATTTCGCCTTTCTTTTTATGACCATTTCCATTCCTACTCTCCAACGGACACCATCTATCAGAGCCTTCAGTAGGAACGTCCTAGAGAGAAGTGCACAATTAGTTAAATTAAGCCATTCCAACACTCTCGTCGTGTGATCCAAGTAGGCATACACGCTTCTCTCTCTCTCTCTCATTCTGATGACATCATGTAGTTTACCTTTAGGGGGATCTTGAGACAGCCAAGAAACTCGTGGCTCTGTTTTCCCGTTGACGCCGTCAATGCTATCTCCTTCATTAGAATCCTCAGACCTCTGGTCGATTTGACTTCGCCAAACCGCTTCATTTTGTCTTTTAGTGTTTCCTCTGGATCATAGTCCCTATAAAAAATGTTCAACATTTTTTTTGTCTATACAGTTACATATAAGGTATTTAAATATGCAAAAAATGTAAACTTTTTAAGATCTCTGGTCCACAAATAAAATCAACTGCGCATTATTATGGTATGCCTTATTCTATGTGTCTGCAGTCTACATAAATATCACGAGCATTTAGTATACACGGTAGTAAAATGAATGAACCAGTTTATACCGGATGCAAGTTAGTGTTTTATATAGTGTATATGTTGCAATGATTAAAGAATTTATGAGGATCCTTTCAAAATGCAGTCGCATCATGATCATCATCATCTCCCTTTGTTTGTTCAGCACAATTATTATACGGCGACAACGACTGCTTTTGGAAATAATCCAAGATGGAACAAAATAATGTGTGCTATATCAAAGCGTGCTAGCATTGATTATGCACAAGGCTCTTCTCCGCGAGAGTTTTATTTGCGCACAAAATGGGAGATAAAGCCAGTTTTATTTTAATTTTTTCTCTCACCGATCTCTTCACGCAAACTAAACAGAGTGTCTGTCTGGGCTGTGATGAGTGCATCTTAGAAGAAGTCATACATCATCAGCAATTGAATGACGACAGTTTTCATTGAGCAAAACAAACTTTCATATATCCTAGCAATATGATCTGATCAAGAACGTGCATGTACACGTACGTTTTTCTTCCTAACATTTCTCTAGTTATTGTACGCTTTAAATTAAGCTTGACAGAGGAAATTGAGTAAGTTAGTGGTAAAAACGCAGATACCAATAATATTGTTATTATCTGCTTCCCTGTTACAAAACAGAAATAATATATACCTAGGTATGTACTTTGCGTGTTCCAACAACCAAATGCGCCAATTTACTCCAAGCTATTATTGTTATGCCCCCTATGGAACTTTTATGCAATGATAATGGAAAAGGAATTTTCTTACCAGACTTCGATGTGAAGGACCTCCTCCTGGGAATTAGACACTGGCCTATTTTTAAAAAATGCAAATGGAAACACTTTGTTGAAACTATGTAAATGGGAAAGCATTGATTTTGTGTTTAAAAAACTTGATTTTGCTTTGTTTCACATACAACGAGAAATATTCCCTCCACACGGGATCTAACGTTTCAGGTTTCATGGAGGTGTTGTGTTTATTTCTCGGAGAGACAAATAAGGTGCAAAAGGGATCACTTAAACCTGAAATGAATTAATGTAATATGTAATTTAAATGCTATATACTGTTTCAGTTGTATGAAGTCACTCATGTTGCATAAGCACATTAGTCATGTGACATGACATAACCAATAGCTCAGGGGAGGAATGTGAGAAATAACTATATAAAATAATAATTAATTGACCCCGTACCATTGACATCCTTCCCTTTGAGACCTTTTGCTTCCACCACTTCCAAGTTGAGAACCAGAGGTGGGGCTTGCTTCTCTTTGGCACTCTCCAGAAGTTTGGCATGTTTGTCATTGTCAATGTGAAATACTTGCTGCAGATGTGCAACCAAGCCATCAGTCTCAGGCTGATTATCACGGAATAGTCGGGGATGCACCAATGCGTACAGAACTTCGCTGTATAGATCGTCAATCTGTTAAAATATAGAAATTAAAGCACTTACACACCAAACGCCAATTTGTTCTTGAAAAAAAGTGCAAATGTGCCAACTCCTACTACATGAACACCTTCGGTAAAGAAATTAGTTGGATGTATACGCATGATTAACAACACAAAAATGGAAACAATAATTATTAAAATAAAAAAGGGGGAAGGTGCAAATCATTTAGAAATACTGTATTTCACATATTATGGGGCAAGTTGCTGAATTTCAACAGGGAATTGTATTGTGCAGAAAAAAAATGACGATTCTATTACTGTACTATTAACTAATGGTCCCTATCAAGGAAAACAGTGTAAAAAACCAAACAAGCACAAGTAATGAGGAAAGGTTCATATCCGCCATCCATACGGTCACTTTGCGCCTTAGAGTATTGCAGCCAACATCCTCAGATTCTAATCTGCGAGCTGCAAAGTTCCTCCGTAGAATTTTTAAACGACTCATCACCGTTTTTTTGTATCAAAAATTTAAATTGACTCCCGTTTCTTGAAAATTTTTTGTTGAGAACAATTAACTGAGAAACAGTCAAGTAGAAATTGAATTATAAAAAATACATATATATTTCTGCCGCAAGGATGTACATTGACGAACAAAGGAAAATTATCACTTGGCTTTTCACCACTTTCAGATTACTACCATTTTGAGTCAATTTGTCAGCATAATATGTGCATGTATAAAATGTTGACGGCGATGTGTCAAAAGATTCCAGTACATTTTACGACTTGCGGCCATAGGATTTTTAAAAATATAAACTCGGAGCACAACGAAACTTTTGTAGTATTTTATATTATTTTGTTTTGCAGAAACCACAATTGCGAGAAAATGAGGTGATTTCACAAAATCCCACTGCCCTATTTTCGGGGATTGAATGACGCTTTTTCTTCTCTCTCTAAAACGCAGCTCTAGAAACCTGATAATCAATGCTGCAATTGTGTGCATATAAACTATTTTCTACGTGTGTGAATGTGTAAGAGCAAAAACGATAAAACGTTCTTTTTGGCCAAGTGAGAGAGAGATGATCTTTAACTTTCTTTGCTTGTATGAAAAACAAACTATGCAGAAAGAGCACACGCCAGAGAGACACAGAGTCTTTTTAGTGGTTCCTGCCAGAGTGACGAGGATCGGAACTGACTGCCTCTCGATTCCTTTCCCTACATCGTCGTCAAATGCGAAACAAGAGAGATTGATATTTACCGTTTTGCAGTGTATTCTCTATGAAACCCGAAAACTACAAACATCTCTATTATATATTATTATTATTATTACTCATCCTCCCTGCATTCATCGTTTGTACATAATCTCTGTAACTGCAAACATTAACTTATGCGGGCGAGAGTACATAATATTTGGTTGGCTTTAAAAGTCAGTGCACCACCACCGCCACCAAAAAACTTACATTTCCTTATGCAAGTTTTTTTTTTCAAAGTAATAATGATAACACACTTATGTATATTGATAAAAGCTTCTGAACAACAACTTGGCCACACTCTATGCAAATCTTTCTATTTATCTCTCTTGTCGTTTGTGCAAACTACCACAGTAACGGCCTGCCAACCAACACACATATACCGTGTTTTTGTATGCGTAGTTAGTAGCAAGGCGTATAGGTATGTGTGTTTTAGCAAAAGTTTGCAAAAAGGACTGTTGAGAAGCTAATTTTAGGCGATGTGCATCAAGATGAAGGATATGAGCAACGAGAGAGAGAGAGAGAGAGATGAGTATGGAATGGATATATACAAAATTGAAGGAAAGCACGACCTTCGCTGTTCCCATGGTCTGGCTTCAATCCACGGTTCAATCTCGAACTAGACTAAGCGTTACTACATACCTAGTATGTTGCCACTCTTAAGGAGAATAGCTTTGAGACTCAATTGAGCTTAATTATGAGTTTCATTAAACGAGGTTTAAGGGGTTGATTACTCCGATTAAGTTAAAGTAAATAAATGGAACAATGTGAAAGAGAGAGAGAGAGAGATAGAGAGAGCTCCATCATCACTGCAAGGCAGCTACACAGACTATGAAAGCATTTTGACAGTCATTCTTTCCCAAAAATAGCGTCAACTTGTGAAGACGATTCTTTTCGTTTTGGTATAGCATTACAGTAAATATCACACAAGATTGGTTGGTGATGCCAACAAGACCGAATCAGTTACAAGCAAGATGTACTCTCACTCGCCCCTATCGCATCTTCACTACTAGGTATGTGTACTTAAAATTAATCAGTAGATGTGTATAATGTTACACATCAAACTATTTAATCAAACCAAAGGGCAGTTTAAAAAAAAGTCCAACGTTTTGGATACATGTGTCCGTTATTGTAACTATGTAACTAACTGTTCTATGAGTTGGGGGTGTTACGATGTTGGATGGTGACAAAAAAATTAAAAACGCTG
This sequence comes from Sinella curviseta, assembly GCA_004115045.4. Classification (NCBI taxonomy): domain Eukaryota; kingdom Metazoa; phylum Arthropoda; class Collembola; order Entomobryomorpha; family Entomobryidae; genus Sinella; species Sinella curviseta. Next base: position 34,475,465 of record CM065489.1, read on the forward strand.
CTGCGTCGTACGGTGACGGTGGTGGTGCTGGGACCGAGACAGTGCAGTTGAGCCCCAACACATGCATTTCATGCTCTCATAACAACTCGTATGATGATATATTATTATGATTATTTAGCATATGCATTGCACTGGAAATTCAATGTTCATATACGATTGAGGCTGTCAGACTTTGTTTAAACCTTCGGAAAAAACAAAAAAATAAAGCTCATTTATCATCCTTAAAAACGCTTATTTGTATATGCGCAGGAGTTTATTGTGCGTTTGTTAAATCGAATAGATAACGAAATATCATCATTTCTGCGCTCTGTTCCAAAGTTCGGCGTTACTCTTTGCTCTGGCTAACCATGACCTGTCAGTCACAGGAGGAAGTTAATGTACGTACGTAGTACACCACGTCTTCACCTTCTTGGAAACATTTATCAACTAATAATAACAAGCATCACAATCACCTATGCACCACCATTACCTAAAAGCATGAAATTCTGTTTACATTCGTCAAAAAATATATTTCAGTCTTGTGTAAACAAAATAAGCGGAGAACACGTTCATGACGGATGTTTGACTGAAGTTATGAAAAATTAACGATAAAAAAATCCGGCAATGAAGAAAAATTAGTTTGTGTAGTGAATCATAAAACCTTTGTGAACAAAGGAAAACTTGTTGCAATCCTACTTCAAACTACGTTACTCCCATCATATAAACCGGTAAATGAAACACTTCCGTTGTTAATGAAAGGCAAGATTGAATGCAGGTGAAGATTTAAAGTCATCTCTCCACCACTTGATTTTTAAAAGACGAATGTTGCATAAGGGAGTTGCAAACGGAAATGGCAAGTATATAAGGAATTTTGTCGCTGGGAAATAATCATGGTAGTAAACGAATAAAAACCGTTAGAGTGATATACCTAAGTAAATTAGGTGAGTACACATATAATGACTTGTAGTACATTGAATTGAAGTAGTTGTGATTACGGACAAAATATTCTTTCTACTCAACTTGTTACTATAGAGTGGAGAGAATAACTGCCCTCCCAAATGAATACTGCACATTCCTAATTCAGTTCCCTAAGGCCAAGGCCTGCGAAATGCATGCTAATAAATGTAAAGCCATTTTTATTATTATGCTTCCGTTTGGCTTTTACCGATTTGCAAACTCTTTTAAAAACCACAGTCTTCGTCTAGGATAACCGAGAAGTGTTCTATCTATCATTACAACACGTCTATTGCATGTGCAACTTGTACAACAGGAAGGAATATTGTGTGTCGCTTCCGCTAACACAAGCAGTCTAGGCGAGCAAATGAGTTGCAAATGGACTGTAAATTTTACATTTGAGGTGAGACAGCGACAACTTGACATTGACATTTTTACGCTGCTAGACGCAGCTTTGAGGAAGTTTGGATCAGACACTTTTCACGCTTTTAATTAAATTGTATTATTTGCGAGATGTATAGTTTCTATTGAGATCCATCTATCTATTGTTTCATGCATATTTTTGGAAGCATTTTGGTGATGCCGGTGTGCTTACGTACAAGAGAGCAACCTACACACAAGTGGCATGTTTAACTTAACGTGCTGATAACATTTTGTTTATTTTATCAGAAATTGTTTTGAGTTTAAAGCAAACTTACATTCCAGCCTCCAAGCGTTGGCCATAGCTGATCTGCTATCTGCCCGTCAACATCATCCGGCTGAAACTTGAATTCTTGAATCCGCTTCTTCTCGCTGTTCTCGTAAGAGATTCGAATTGATGAAAATTTCTCGAAAAAGTCCTCGTTCCCATCGTGGTCAGTACTGAAACAATCAGACAACAACAATTAAAACTTTCATGTTTCAAAAACGAGTAAAAGTATGGGGCATTGTAAGACAGGATTTTGTAAAAATAACAAAATTTTCATAGTGCTTTGCTTTCTCGGATTAATTTAACGGTTCAAAAAATTACCATTTCCTCCTTCGCCTCACATTTATTCCTTTCAAAGTATTAATCACTCTGCAAAGCAGTGTTTCACCTTGGATAATCATTGCCGTGTGTTATTTATTTACCTCACTTTATCGTTGAAAATATTCCATAAACTAATAATGTTATTATATATTTTTATCTTATTTTTTGGATTAAGACTGTCACGAAAGTCTTACTCATGCTCTCATTACCACCGCTACCAACCGTTCTGATTTAAAAATGTTTTCATGCAATGTTTGAAGGTATACTCTCTCTCTGATCACAAAAGAACATGACACTTCTAAGCCACCATATAAAGCATTGAACGTTTCTACTGGTATGTAATCTCCTTTTAAAGTGGCAAAGCAAAACCAACAATGAGTCATCAGGTCTTTCTCTACTCTGTAACGATAATCTTAGTGCTAATTACAGGAACTGCTAAATTATTTCTCAAAATATGAGCGACAGAAACTGTACATAGTTCCTATTCTCATTACATCGCCGCGTTACTGCGTTGATGAATGCGAGAACAACGTGCATGCTGCAGAATAACTTATGACGGTCTAGAATAGCGTGTATGCGTGCAAGCGACATGATATCCTGTTTTACATGTTCGTAAAAGTAGCCCCAGTTACATTTAATCGCTACCGCAAAAAAAAATTTGTATGCGTATACGGCGAATCTCAGCGAATTTCTGAGCATCCAAGAAAAAAATTATCACCACATTACTATGGTGCTTTCCTTTAATAAAAACGCAACCTCAACATCTTAAAAGATCAATTTTTGATGTACTAATTTCTTGTTAAAAACCACTATTAAATAACTTGTTCAATGAATTTCGAAGCTATAATCTTGTGTTTGGAGCGACTGTGTATAATGATTTATTCAATATGACGTACTTTGACTTTCATGAAGCATCTTTATTTCTTTTAGACCAGGATTTTGACAGCCCGTTTGTATAAGCGTTTATCTTACGTGCTTTCAAAGAGGATTCGTTATTATGATTTTACCCATCGTATCGGATGAGCACGTACACACACTCAACATTACACTGACAATAATGATCGCAATAACTGGAAGCAATTCCATTCAGAAAAAGCTCAAGGGAAAATGCATACAATTATATTGTACATTTTATGGAGAATATGAGATGCCGCTGTGCTGGAAAATGTACAGAAACAACGAATTGTAGACACATTATGTGATTGTTTAACGCGAATGAAATCAAATTAGCATCTAATTATTACATGGCAGACAATATTAGATGACATATGCCAAACTGACTCTTAAAAATATGATTCACATAAAATTATTCATCACATAGGTAATACTAGACGTAGACGTATGCTACATAGGTGGAGATTGGTAATAGTAAAAACCACAAACTTGCATACGCACTTTTTTGCAACTATGAATACCAATTTCTTGGTATAAAAATCTCGCCCGATTAAATGTGAGTAGTGTTGGAAAGTTGGGTTCGTCTATTGACCTAAGGAACATGAAAAGAGACGACATGAGGTTCTAGGTATTTTATAGACATTTTTATAGAGACAAAGATATAAAACGCCTTTAACATCTCTAGCGAATTATTACTTTTTTTGTGGATGTCCAAAACGTTCTGGCCAAACTCGTTTGCCTTCTATTCGTTCATATTCTTAATAGCCTCTACCGCGTAAGATCAATATTTACTGTTACTTTTCGCACTTGGTTGTCCATTGTACAACAATATGAGCAGAATGATAAAGTCAAAACTCCTTCTTCCCCTGACGTAAAACTCATTTGGGATTTACTTGCAAAATGTCAATGTAAATGTCATGCATTTCTGCATCAATAATACATTGACATTCAGTGTATCTTTGCATCATTTTGCAGTTCCAAGAAAAAATTCTTAAAATAGATATATAATTCAAGTTCGTATAGCTGATGTATATGGAAAGTGAGTCAGTGCAGTGCATCATTCATATATTCATATAGCTGGGCCGGTTAAATTAACTGAAACTGAAGTACATATTTGACGATTTTCCTTGTGGGCTGTCGAACAGTTTCTTCAAGTTGAAAAAAAGTGACGATGACGCAATGGCACCACCGCTCTATACTGTACACTTTACTTACGTGTAAAATCATGCCACACAAATCATTCATTCAGTATTGCAGTTTTGTACTGCTCTCTTGTCTACTCTGTACACGTACACACGAATAGCCTTATCTCATGTCATCTTGAAGATAATGATGCCGATTCTGCACTTGTGCAGTTGATGCATCGTTCTTTTTTACTTTTTGGTTTGGCTGGACTTTTTTTACGAGCTTGCATGATGACACAGACATTGAGGTGCATACAACTACTTACATACCTACGTAAAAAATATGCTAATATTCAATTTGGAAGTTGCATCTTGCAACCTTGTTAATGGCCCACTCATGGTGAGTCGTTTTAAAAATGTAAAAAATCTTTAAGATGATTTTAAGAGTCACTTCATAGAGTAGATAACATCGATCACATAATACGACACACATCAATTAAATACGCCATACACCTATCCATATAAATACTCAAATGCATTGGTTTATTTCAAGATTTAATCTGATATGTTGTTTACCTAAATATATACATGGATAAAAGATTAACCAAAGCACATGTCAAATGGTTTTAAATGGGTTGTTGACAGACAGAAGAAAGACATGCAATCATGTATTCAATATTAGAGCATAGTGTAAATTAAATGCATACAAATAATCAAGTTTTAGTAGCATTTAATTGATATGGCAGATCAAATATTTTCAATGTGAGTGTCTATTGAAGTATTAAAAGTAGTTTATGTAATAGTTTGTATGAGTTTGTCACTTTGTTTTAATGGTTAATTTATCAATTGAAAAGCGTAAAGCACGAGCAGAAAGAAAGCCAACAAACGAAATATAAAATATAGCACATCCTCCTTGTATGTAAATATTTACGTCCAACGTCAATAATAACTAATATTACTGACGCTAGTGTACTAATTTTCTAGTTTCTAGTATTTAATTATACCTTACGTGGCACGTTCTGTCAACTATTTCGAGTGTATAATTAGGTACTCATAAAATTAAAAAATATGCTAAAATTAATTTTTCAGGAACACCCATCCGTGAGCGTTAAAGAAAGAGGAAAGAGAAAACTCATTAACAATGCGCATAAATAATTAATAGGTGCGCTAATAGAGTAATGGTTTCATGCATGTGCGTATACTGAAATCTATGTTTAGGTACTTGTCACCTCTTCTGTCGCTGCGTGATTCACACGACTATTTATAACTACACTTCTTAAATTATTTACCATTGACTAATGCAATAATAAACACAATACAAATAGGTATGCAACATTTTTTTGCATTTTACTCCCGTTTCCTTTTGAACTGAAAATGGAATGAAAAAAAATGTACACACAGAATAATCTTCTTACCAATCAGCTAATGCTCTGAGTAACGCTCGCTTTCTGGTAGTGCCCCGTATTCGAAGGCGTTTTTTACTGGATGGAGTAGCTGGGATTCTTGGCGAGTTAAACGAGTCTGGGGAAACAACGATCCGAATCTGAATTTGTGGTGGCAGACTAAGCTGGCTACTTTGAACTTGAACCACTTTCCCAGGAGGTGAGGATTCCAACTTCAACTGGTCACATGCTGGACAGCATGAATTCCTCCCTTTTTTCGATTTCTTTGGAAATCGCAGCCGAATGTTCAAACATTCAGTTAACATGTTGCTAATTATCGTACCCTTGTACAATAAACTCTCGTTAGACTCAACACAATTTTCATGCATGCACTTTTCAGAGACTTTCGGAACAGACGCTGCCAAATATGACGCTCATGCAAACTGGGTGCATAACGCACACTGCGGCACCACACGGCCACACTTTTCTCCCTGAATATTTCAGAGGCACGGGGATTCTTGTACAGGAAAGACGATGGGCGTTTCTTATCAAAGAATCATGGTTTTATTATGCCGTCTTTATCCATGTCTGAAATACTTTTGCAAGTTTCGACAATAAAATTGTACTAGATGGGCAGGGTGAGGTTGCGAAGACGATGATGGATATTGTTTGCTACTCACTCTCAGACCATTTCCTTTCCTCCAAAATCATATTCAAGTAGGCACATGCATGTTTCATACCCACTTTTAAAGTTCATGAAACTTTTTTTCAAAACATTTACAATCTATTGCAAGGGCTGCTGCTGCTGTTGCTATTTAAAAACGAGATGTTGAGTGTCCATTCACTCGTTTTTGTCGTTACGGATGAAGGGAGCGAACAACAGCACAGTTAATAATAACAATGGTAGATGTTCTCAACTTCCCCACTCGTATGATAATCACTGGAGCGTGCACACCTGTTGCGTTGCAGATGGTCAAAGCGGAAATTGTGTACTGTTTTCATAAATAACGCGAACATAATTATTACATAAAAAAACTACACCCTAGCCCAGTTTCTTATTGAAACGAGCTTGTCTTAAACCATCTTCAAAAAATCCCTTTACGAGATTTTTAAAATGGTCAAAAAGGGGTGAAATTTCTTAATGCCACTTCTGCACTCACGACTCACACACACGACACACAACCCTACCTCATGTACTAAAATAATATATGCTTATGCTTGAATGATCATGTTAACAAATCTTTATCCAGAGCTATCAAGAAGCTGCGCATTGGCGGCTTCGATAACTGGAATAAAGGGACTTCATCTTCATCACACAATTCATTGTCATTAATAGCTTGGTTTTGCACAAAGCAGGGCTTCATAACTTTGCTAAGTATGTAGCAGTACCTCTCGGTCAGAAAACTTGATCTGTCGGTTTTGTGTTGGCATATGCATGGCTCTCCCAACTATTTTACGAATCATCTGAATATTTAATTGCTACTACATCAGGTAGTTTGGTGATCACCAGTGCACACTAGTTTGTCAAGCAAATTGGGAACTTTGGCATGATGTATCGCATATTTGCTTGGATGTATATCAATACATGCGGACCATGGTCAGTAGTAGTAAAGTTATTGTTAAGTCCATTTCAAATGCGCATGTACCTCAAGCAAACGAAAAAAAACTTGTTCTGAATTGCAGGAAAATTGACAAAAAAAATTATATGCGTATGAGGATGGAATTTGTGGAAATCATCGCTGATCACTTTTTGTATGGATACAACTTTTGCCTAGTTTTCAACGAGAAGCACACAAGTCCTTTGTCTCCTATCGTGATCTCGCCTGGCGTTGTAACTGCTTGCAGATTGTTTTACGATGGCTCTAGTCAACCCAACACTAATACAGTATTAGTAGATTTTTTATTAGACAAGTGAATAGGTATTGTAATTTATTTATGATTGATTGTTCAACACAAGACTCTCATATGAATTTAATTAATTAATATTTACTTTGATCACTTCTTAGAGCTTAGCCACTTTGGCACTTCAAATTTCGTTTGTCCTTGATAATTCGTTTATATTGTGAGAGTAACTTGCAAAATTGACAATGACAGTTCCTTGAATTTTAACCAAAATAATATTTTTTGAGGTGTATGTATTTATCTCTTTGCTTTTATATCACTGTCAGATCCAGTCTCAAATTCAAGTTGAAGGTTTCACATGAGATTGTCAACTGAACTGAAACAATATTTTCGCGAGAGAACAATCACAGCAATGAACTGAGGTTTCAAGTTGTTCAATCGTGCTGAATGCTGTGATATACACATTTTTTAAATCTCAACTTCCAAACGAACCCTACCACAATAATAAAGTGCACATAAATCGAAGGGTTTTCATGGGACATACCGATATTGAAGAGGGGAACGGTATGACTCACGCGTATACCAAGCTAATGATCCCAGAAACAATGTAATTATAGTAATGATTGTTGCTGAAGCTACGTGCTGCAGCATCAGCAGCCACACAGAGACATAATCTGACAGTTCTATATTGTTTCTGTTCATTTTTTGACGGATGGAGAAACAGTTCAGTTCATTGCAGGTTAGAGGATTCACTGCTTTGCGGTAGTAGTCGCAATTTAGTTTGGTACCTACGCAGTTCATTTCCGCAAGCGTTCACTCACAGACATAGACAGAGATGATGAGGATGAGTGTGTGTGTACTTGTGCGAACGAAAATTAGGTATGATACTTGCCGTGATAACAACAATGATGATAAAAACTGATGCTAATCTACAGCAGCAGCGTTATGGAGTGAGGAAGGGGGTTCGAATAATGTTGGTAGTTTGAAATAATATGCGTTTAACAACAGGAGCATAATAAAGGCAACAATGATGATGATGATGTGACTGCTGCAACACTGAAGATGAGAGGGAGTCACGTTGCACCTGCCTCAGTTGAAAGTGCGTTGTTCTGCTTTTTTGCTTGCATAAGATTGGCTTTTTATGATGATGATGAGCGTAATTTGTGGCGACTCCTCTAGAACTATTTTTATGTTTGTACCTGTTCTGATCTACCCTTCCTGTTGAGTTTTATTGGGTATTTATAGTTGTGAACGCGCTGCATTTTTTAAAATCGCAGTTCATAAAACATAACAAAGATCGCTGATTCCATCAATGCAATGTCCCTTAAGTAATGATACATGAAACATTACTGTATTTTTTAGCATAGTATTAATCATGCTGTAGAAATCATGTGAATCATCATTAGTATCACTCTCTTCTGGCTCGGTAGAAATAACTATGGCTGATGGAAAAGAAAGGATAATATGCGACATATGCATATCTACATATTATGTAGGTACATATATTCATACAATAATATGTAGTATGTAGTAACCTTAATCATTTATCATGATTCATGGTAGTCGAAGGAACAAATTCACAACAATATCCAGAGATTGTCAAAATTACACTTGAACATCGTACAAAAACGTTGGTTTAGCGTCACAAGCTTTCATAGTGAATTCAATGGGGAGTTAACATTCTGCTAATATTACTTTAGTGCTATACCGTGTTTTTGATGAAGCCACTGCGCACCCAACAATTGAAAGTGTGGCAGCTCTGATTGGAGTTTCAGTCATGATTAAATACAAAATGCTCTCATGAATTGCACTCAACTGTGGCTTTGTTTGTTTCTCATATACCTACATACATCCATCCAAACCAACATCAGAGAATCATCGCCAATATAATATATGTCATGTAGGTTAATGTTATTATGAGGCACATGGAGATGGAGTATGAAAAATTGACTCCATGCATCAGCAAGCTTCCAAAACTCTGCACTCCTCCGCTGCTGGCAGATTTGATTTGATAGACTTTGTGACAGGAAACTCTTTTTTTACGTCTCAGATTACAGATTAAAAGCTTTGTATTTTTTACGATGTTTTTTTGCGGCGCTGCCGCCTGCGCAAAAGGTTTTTGCATGAACCATTTGGTGTGCCACATTGTGCACATGAAAATTCAAAGATTGTTTTGTATGTAGTTTGTATGTACTTAGGTATATATGTAATTTAATTACAATTTGAAATAACGTGGTGAGGCACAAGAGTGGCAATGAGTCATAAATTTGTAAGTTGGTAGTTGACGAAACCAATGCCTATTTCGCATGAGTAAATCTGAATTTTGATGGGCATGAACATGGTTCGCAACATTCATTGTTACGTAAATATCCTGTTACCAACAATGTCAGCGTTGACGAGTGAACATATTTCAAAGCATAGTCACATTATTATTATTATTAGCTCATACATTAGTCCACTTGCATGCTAAGACTTAAACAGAATAGTCCATTTTCATTTGCTATTTAAAAATCTGCAGCTATTATAATTCTTCATCACACAAAATTGGGAATATCAATAAAAAGGCAATCAAGTTGTTATTTCATAGAACGTAAGTGCATATTCCATAATTATCACCGTCAGCGAATTTGATTAAACTGTTAAACTATTAGCAGCATTACAAAGCAATTTGTTTCATGGTTTAAGGATTAAAAAATATACTTTTTGCTGCAAATGCTGTAAATATTTTTTCACATTCCATAACGTACCTAAAATATACTCTCAAACAGATTTTACCTCCTTATTTTGTTTTTCATTTTTTTCATTTTTCAACTCAACTGATATTCATTATCCATATATGTATGTCGAACCAACAACCAACTAATTATTCTTTTTTGTTTCTTGACAATACCAATTTTATCAGCATCCCAGAATAGAATTCATGCAGCTTGTCATAACAACCTCGAACTTGACTTTCATTTCTACAAAATAATTAATGTATCTCGTGTCAGCAAGCAGCAAAAACTTCAAAAGTGCACTTAATCAAACCAAACGATTTTAACGAACCATTGCATGCATATTATCCACATCGAGATAAATCAATGGCTGGTGGAGTTTGTCCGACTTCCAAGAACTTACATAGATAACTTACATACATTATAATAAAATATATCGCGCTAAGCTAAAAAAATACATATTCTTACATATGCCCACTTTTAATTTTTCATGCATATGACTTCGAGTGGCCATTAACAAGTAATCTGCTTTTTGCTTCCACCACACAAGCTCATTTTCTGCATCTCCAATCTCCAGTGTATTGATTATTGACATAAATATGCGCTCCACAAAAATTATGAATAGTATGTACCTATATCCATTTGCGCTTTAACAAAGTGAGCAGCACATGTGCTAAATAAAAGTGCTTTGAAATACTATAATGATATTCTTTAGCATAAGAAAACGAACAGAAGTTCATAACTGAAGCTCTGCATAATATTTTTCAGATAAGATTATCCTAATGCTTTTTTTCGCTGCTGTTCTGTTTTCACTTTCATTTCTACTACTACCACAGTTTTCATGAAAAAAAGTAATATTGGATATTACGGCATAGTAAGTGGTATATAGGCATATAATGAAACAAACCATTGCATATATAGGTAGCTTTGCAAAAAACAAGATGCATGGTAAAAATAAACTTCTTACTTTTCGCGTGTGGCATCCTCTGTTGCCTCACTTGCTTCCTCCACCACCGGCAAATCGGACTTTACATGGATTGCATCACTGCTGCAGTGCTCTACATTCGACATGTCCAATTCCCCTCCATAGTTCTCCTCACTCCTGCTCACTTCTGGTTCAGCTGACGAAATATGTGCCAAGTCGGGAGGGGAACATGCATCCACCGCATCTTCCGATTGGGGCTTCATCCCTTCCAAGGGTTCAACGTCACCGTTATTTCCTGACATTTTTTTACTGTACACACCTCCAATCTCACAACCAAAAAAAAAATTTGCTATGCACTCACGCACACTGGCTATAGTATATGCACAAAAATTGTGTTCACACTCGCACACTCCCACACACTTTTTATATGAAACTCAGTCAGTCAGAGTTCAGAGCTTGTGGCTGCTAATCACTCGCAGCACACACAGCGTCGGACATTTTTGTTTAAATAAATGTGGAGAATCAAGTTTCCTGTGGAAATCCTAGTTAAATCTTAATGACAGACAAAAGTGAGACGTTCAGTTAGAAGTGGAGAGGTTGCAGAACAAGAACATAACTGAAGCTTTGCCAGCTTGTGAATTACATGAGGTTTTTGCTGGTCACCTCATTCCGGCAGTGGGAGTATCTTGGAGGATCTACGGTCTTGTACAGAATCAATGTTGGGAGGATGATGATGATGATGTGAATCCAAGTTTGTAGTATATGTGTAAAGCATGCATGGGCATATAATATGAGTGTGCACCACACACACACACACACATCTCATGAAACATGTTCACAATTTTACATTCTCTGAATATTGTTTAGCCAAATACTGCATCGCAATGAATGAACAAGACTTAAAAAGTATGCATCAGCACAAAAATTCTTTATTCATCGGGACAACAAAGTCGTCATGAGGCATGGTGTTTGTTGTTGATTCTCATGATGATGAAGGTGAGTTTTCAAAGAATCGCTCTTGAATAGGATATTATATAAAAAAATGCTTGTCGTTTGGTTTTTGGTCGTGTCGTGACTATTTCAGCTTGAGGCAATAATTTGGAGATCAAGTCACTAAAATGTATAGACGCGTTTGTTAACTAAATGATATCATCATCATTATCATCATCATCATCTCTCCAATATTGCTACCTTCACTCTTCACAGCCAGTAAGCAGCAGCATTGATTGTAAAGACATGTTTTTTTGGCGATGCATGTGCAAAATTGTCTATAGAACGCCTCACCAGCACCATTAGCATGAGCTCCTTCAAACAAGGCTCTAAAAAGGAAAGTGATTTGGATATAAAGAAACGCAAAGTGGAAAACACACAGCCTTGACCAAGAACTCATGGAGCTTGTGCAAAAAAACGCAATAATGGTGTATGGTTGAAAAAGTTGAAAGTTTTTAGCATTGAAGATGAGAGGTAGACAAAATTTATGGTGAGAGATGTTTTTTCTTTTCAATAAAAAAATAAAATCTTGCTTGACTCCAACAAAAATCTAGACCCCACATTTTACAACCCATATAATCACGTAAAAATTAGTCACAAACAACAACCTTCATTCTATGCAATCACCCATTGTTGGCTGGCAAATTCTAAAAGATGTTATATGATTGCCCGTGTCCTTCTACCTAATGCATAAGTACATATTATCCATACTTCACGTTGTTGCCGTAGTTAAAGTTAAAGCTTATCAAGGTATCAATACAAAAAAACATACTTGGATAAATGCTGGAAAATCAAGAATAGGTAAGTATGCACGTAAATAAGTAGGTATAATATGCATAGGAATGTATATGACGGATTCATTTTATTCCCAGACCACGACCACCTGCAATAAACAGTAACAGAGAGAGAGATCCATTGATTCCAACAACCTTTTTTATTGTGCAAGATGTTTGCAGGAGAGAAGAAGTATTTTTCATTTCTTTATATTTCTTTATTATTACCTTGCCTTGCAAGTGATGCTACATCATGAAAAGTGAATTGTCCGGCCAGGTTCCTGTGTTATGTGTTACCTGCCATGTCCATGCATTCTTCAAAGACATTACATGCTCTAATGATTTTGATAATAGTATAAGGTGCACATGTAAACAGGATAATGGCTAGATTTAGGAACATAATAGTTGATATTAACATTACGCTTGATGATTTTACAATAAGAGGGGTTTTAATTAAAGCGCATTCATATTAGAACATTATGCGATTTTATACATTCTTTCCGAACCACGATTACCACCTTGATGCGCTTTATTAAACACCTAATGCTTACTTTGACATATGTAGGTATATGTATTTCATTCTTTCTTGGGAATTTATGCCAATGGAGCGTGGAACATTATGGTAAGTGCGTCCAAATATATTTTTTCTCACGCTGTTGTGTACCAGTTTCATAATCATAATGATAATTGAAATCGTTTATTATGCATAGGCGAAGCGCATGTTTTCATAATATTATTACATGTTATTGATCCGGCAAACACTTGTTTTACAGCAGCTTCATACAGAAAAAAACAAGTATTTGCTAAAAGGCCATTTAAATTTTTATTTCGATTACAATTATCTGCAAAAAGTCTGCAAATATCATTTGAAAATGTCCGCAAGTATGTGACACATTAATTAATGCATTATTATATAACACAAAACCGGGCCAACATAAAAACTTGCTGCGATGTGAATGATACGTCGCATAATTCGCAATAATAAAGCGCTATTATAGTTGATATATCACCGTGTAGAGACTCGTATAGGATAGTATGCTGCGTCGTGCAGTAACATGTGAAAAATGCGCATGTATTTGCAAACGTGGCAAATGACAAAACAAATCTATAAAAATGAAATGTTCGTGCTTGACATTGCAGAGGGGACGAAATAAGAAGTGGAGACGCTGCAAGCAAAATTTTACTTTCTGCACGCGGATTTTTTTTTCTTCTGCTTGGCCTCGTTGTTTCAGCGGCTTGTGTATGGGTTTGCCACAACAAGCAATCGGCATGGCATGATTGAGTCAACTGCAACGCTCCAGGTTTGCCGAACGAATACTGATATTCACACGCTGGCATCTCTTTGGTGAGATGGGGGCTATGCAAAAATTCATTGGCAACCATCTTGAATAGGTCATTGGAAGGGATTTTTTTTTTCAGAAGGCTTTGGGGAAATCATTATAATTTTTCATTGCAGTTTATGTATGCAAACGACAATACATATAAAATTATTTATGGACTGTGAACGCTGGAAGGAATGAATCACATTATGACTGTTTGTTATATCAATATTTGCATGCATAAAGTAAAGTATAACACCCCAGAGGTTAAATAATATGGTTTTCATTTTCGCTGGCATGAATTTATAAACTTCAAAAAATAACAATTTGTTAAAACGACAAAGTTATGAATTATAAGTGTTTTGTGTTTTCTCATTGTTATGATGCGCATGGGTTCCAAAGGAATGATTTTAAAATGATATAAAAACGTGTTGCAATCGTCCTTGACTCTGAGCTGGAGGCAATCGTAAGTTGAAGAAAAAGTTGCGAAAGTAGCTATTATATGAAATGACATTCGTGATCCGGCATATTTAAGACGAATTAATTATTACAAAAAAATTTAAGCATATGCAAAAGAAAGAAAGAGTTCAAGAGAAAACATAGTCAAGTTCTAGTTTTACAATTACCTTGTCGGTATGGGCGGGTATGGTAATTATGTATAGCTTCGAATTGATCCAACTCGACTTTGGTCAGTTGCAAGTAAAAAAATTAAAAACATGGCAATTTTCTAGTAAGTGATGCATAAAATTAATGATAAAGTTCTGAAAAATAATTGTCTTAAGTCATTCCTGGTAATACTAATTCAATATGCAATGATGTAATGTGTAGGAATGCAATCGTAAATAAAAAATAGGATTAGCTATTTGAAATGAATTAATTGTGACTTCAGTTGTGATTTGTAGAAAGATGTCCTATTCAATCGTTTGTATTTATTCAATTTCATAATCAATCAAGTACATATTATTATATCGTATAATATTTATATTATCATGTCCATGGTCACATTTGTGTTGCACTGCAACAGCACGAGCCTTAAATAACATCTGTATTATAATCATCAAGTTAGCCACACATGTTCAATGTGTGACACCATACAAACTATCTTACTTGGGTTTTTCTAGCTTATCTGGTTTCTCCTCCAGCAGTTCCTCCTTCGCCAACATCCCAACCAACTCCTCCAACTGCTTTGAACTTAAATCAACATGCTCTCTTCCAACCACATCAATCACCTTCACTAAATCATCCACTTCAATTTTACCGTCCCTGTCATCATCAAGTTTTGAGAACACGGCAGCAATTCTTTGGAGTTTAGCTGGATCTTTGACGTCCTTTGCTTTCCTCACAGCACCCATAAGTTCCGAAGTGGCCACTAGACTCTTTTGAATACTGGCTTTCTTCTCCTTCTCTTCTGCATCAACGGTGGCAACCGTTTCGTCCAGCTTTCCAATCATATTGTTCAGCTTGTTCAGGAGTCGGCGTGCACCCTTGGATTCTTTCACCTTGATTTTCATCACTCGAGCCTGCTCTGAGATGGCCTCAAGTTCTTGTACGTCCTCAACGTAGTCAGATATTTCGGCTTTCAGGTCCCGAATCTCTTCACGTTCTATTACCAATTTCGTATTTTTGCCAATTTTGGCAATTACTTTTTCTATTTCATCAAAGTCGTCCGAAGTAATAGAATCGTCGAAAGCCGGCGTCTCTGGCATCTTTCGGTACAGTACTAAGTTGATGGTGCCCTGAACAGTAAGATCTTCTTCATCTGGAGTATACGGTTCCGCGCGAATAATTGGCGCAGTATCTTCCATCACTGGAGTAGGGTCCGCTTGATCCAGCATTTCCTTCTTGGCCCTTTCCTGTTCTTCCTTCAATTTGGCTTGGTTTCTAGCTTCTTGCCTCTCTTCTCGGATCTTCTTCTCTTCCTCCTTGATCAACTCAATACGTGTCTTATTGTCAATTTTACCCTCCCGTTCACCAATTGCAGCTTTCGTTTGAAGAGTTGTGGAATCAGGAAGGGACTGTAATGTAGCCTGTAGTTGTTGAGTGGCAGGTAGGTGTTCGGGTAGGAACATGGTTCTAGTCAGGAGTAGCAGGGAGGCAGGAACCTTTTCGTGTAACGACAGAGTTAACCATTGCCGTAATTGCCGTTTCAATCTGTCCTCAGGCATGCCTATTGCTCGCATACCTCTAGCCTTGCAAGCATTTTGCAGTTCTTGCAAGTCTAGGGACTCTATGCCTTCTTTCTCGATCACTTTATCATCCGCTATCAGATTTCGAAGCCTCAACCGTAACTGGAAACGGAGCATGGTAGACGTCCCCAAGGCTGGAATTTCTAATACTCTGCATAAGGCCATCAGCTGCTGACGGGATAAGGAATCCAAAGTAATTTCATCCTCAAAGAGCTTGCTGTACTTCATGATTTCCTCCGTTGTCACCTCAGTCCCAGACGATCGTATCTGCAGAAATTAAGATAATTTTATAAGATAAGCATTATTACCAGGCATACTTGATATAATAAACTTTTTCACACTACACATATTTAGTTTACCTTTTCAATAAACTCCGCAAAATCCTTTGCCTCTTGTGAGGATCTTCCCTTGGCTAGCGGAGCCATGTCATCCAAAGTTTGTTGTAGGAACTTTGCCATTTCCAATTTGACTTTCAGCTCGCCTTTCATTTTCGATTCCTTAGAACATCAGCAAATAACAATGATTGTACTTATACTGTTTCATAAATTCAAGCAATAGTACGATCGAATCATCTACAAACTTCATCATAACACAATTCCAACCAACTAGGTATATCTTTATCATTGTAAAACTTCAATCTTACCCTATCTTTCACAGACTGAAACGTGGAAGGCAGCATACTTGGAAACAATTTGAGAAAAACTGGCAGCAACAACTCCATGAAGGGCACAATTATGAAAACAGAAAATGGTACTAATCTAAACAGATCAGACGTTGTCCGAATCAACTGCTTGTACTCTCGACGTGACAGCGATTTCCCGTTCAATATCCTCCAGATTAGTCCACTGGATATTTTGACATCGACAAGGAGGAGCCTAAACCCGTGGTAATAATGAAGGATCTGAAAAAACATATCAAAACACACATTAAACATCTTTATCATACAACATTTAGCACTTCACACACAACATAACTATTAAATCTCCCAACAACACATACCTCATCTTGTATCCTTTTGTACAGCGGCCGTTTCTCCGGCACCACCGGCCCTTGCTTCTTCTTCTCCAGTTCCTTCTCCAAAATCTTAACTGTCTGCTCAACTTTGGAGGATGGCTTGCTACTCGTCGGCTCTGCATCATCACGCAGGGAATTTGACGAATGTATCGACCTACTACTAACTAGCACTGCCGGGTAACCATCATTAACCTTAAAACTACTATTGTAACTACTACCTAGATAAACATTATCTCTACCATACAAATGCGAGGGGCTCAAACAATTGCAAAAATAATTTACGTTCCTAACACGATGGCATAATATACTATTTCCAGTACTGGACAAGTGGAAAGTTCTCTTATTCAGAATGTTCCGCACCACCACAGCCCTTAACGGATCCATTCTCCCTATAAGTGACATATTTCGAACGGATCACACACACACACGCGCTACGCTTTTTAAAACACTTTACTTGTTTAGCTGACAAAACTAATGCAGTTGGAAAATACAAAGAGCACTTTTTCTTTATTCTTCAGTGTCAATAGTGTCGGATCTTTCTGTGATTATCTCTATAACTCCTTGTTCGTCACCTTGCTGCGTACGTACAGGTACGTGGAGGAGAAAGAAGAGACTAGAGGCATGCATGCATTCTGCATCACGCAATGCTATGTATCAATTGTATCATATGTCCATGTGAGTCTAACATAAGCCCAGCCTAGAATTATAACCCTATCTAATCTGCTCACACTCCACCTGAGAGTGTTTGTGGAAAGAGGCGATCCATTTACTTTACTCTCTGATGATGATCAGCAGCAGAAAAGGGTGACGTTATCTCGCTGGTCTCCAATGTATGGCTCAAGTGTGACTGTGCAAAAGTCGCTCCGCTTTTTTTTGCTGCCCGCTCTGCTGTTCCCATCCAAAATGGTAAAGAAAAGCTGACAGGAGATGAGAGAGAGACTCGCTTATTTTCACAGACTTGCTGACTTGTTCAGATTTCTTCAGCTGGCTGTCACGTCCACTCCAGTAACCCAGTCAGTGCGAGAGTCCAGTGCTAACACCTATTATATTGATAAGGGTAAATACAAAAAAGAAAGGTATATAGACAGGTAGCGATAGCCTTTCATTTAAACAAGCAAGATGTTTATGTTTATAGATATGGATGATAATGATGATATATAATTTCAAGTCTAACGCCAAATATAATGTGATATGACTAATTAATAAGAATCCATGCCAGTTGTTGCAATGAAAATATTTTTGGGGGTGTGAAATCTCAAGTTAATGGACAAACAAAGAGACAACAGCGTTCGCATAAAGTGGCATGAGTAGCCATTTAAAAAGTTCCACTCCAGCTGTGCGTGTGACGGACGCCAAACAAGGAACAGATTTTAACTCTCAAAAGAAGCATATAGAAAAGTATAAATAGGTATGACCGTAACTGATAAGTATATGGCGGAAGACAAATGCAAATGCAATTTATTTCCATGGGTTGATGCATCGCTGTACTTATATGCCAGAATTTTTCCACTTTTCTCCCACTATCTTATCTTTCCTATCACCTTTTACTTGTGGAAGAGCATTTAATGCTACGGGAACATTATATTGGCTTGGTCACCAGGTCAAAGTCAACTGTATTCTATATACACGTATGCTCGTTTATTGACAATATTTAGAACACTAAAAATTGCTGATTTAGAAATCATTAATGATATAGAAATGGGTAGGAAGTAGGTGCGAAAAATTGCAAAAGCGCACATTTTCATTTCATATGTATTACAGTCGTATGTATTAAAAAATAATTGTTTGGCTTGATTTTTAAGACAGGGTATAGTTTTGATTAGCTGGCATGCTGCATTGACACCTTCACGGCGAATGATTTACTTAATCAGCTATGTTTTAATTTTTATATATAATATATCATCTTAATCAATCTCAAAATCCCTATCCCACAGTAGTATTTAAAGTACGTTTTACTTACCCTGCTAAAGTAAATATATCAACCGGAAAAAGTAAAATGCCTCAAACTTCTGATTTCGTTAAAATGCTGTGCATGCTGCCATAAACTTTAGAGGTTAAGCCACGTGCGTAAAGCGCATGGCAGTTTTCACGTCATGGAAAAAGAACTACATACCTAATACCTATACCAACCAAGTTTCACGATCATCAATCCATTCATCATGCCTACTATACTCATCGTTATCATGGATGGATAAAATACAAAATGCCATAAATTAACATATTTTGAGTTTAGACTGATTGTAACGGTCACTTTACTGATATTAGTAAGTAGGAGTACTGGGTTCATCAACATAAAAACAAGTTAGAGTATAGGTATATATAATTATATTACTTTAGAAAAAATGAAACGCCTGCTTGGACTGTTATAGTCAGTAAAATTATAGGATTACCAACGGGACTGATTACTGGAGTATGAGTATGACAAGGCGTGACGTAGTATAGAATTATCGTGTACGCTTATTTCTCCTATGCCCTAACTTAAATTGCGTATAGAAATGCAGTAGTGCAGTCATTAAATGGTTTAAAAAATATAGATTGAGCGGGGCTTCATAGACGCCAGGCGCCCATCTTACAAATTTAACAAAGCTCATAACCACCATCTTTAAACGACACACGAGGATGAAAACGTGTTACGCACACAATCAAAATCACAATTACTTCATAATGAAAAAATGTCTGCCAACTACTATAAATATATTTTCCACCATTACTATTATCTCGACAGGATGTGCTGAAAATATTTTTTTATACAAGTTAGTGATAATAAGAAATATATAAAGCATTTTTATGATCTTCGTGGCGATACAGATTGTATAAATGTAGGTTTTAATATATACGCAATGAACGACAATGCCCATTTTTCCTTTCGTTCCTTTCCTTCCAATTGGATAGCTTATATGAACAACGCAAGGAGTCATAAAATACATCCGTAAAATGTACAGATTACTACAAGTTGCTAACTGACAAAATTCATGCATCTATCAATCCAACTTCCATTTCCAACCTGCATCATAATATATTTGCATTGCATGAAGAAATGCACCTATGACCTATGTGTAGATCACAAAAAAATATATGTTTCACACATCATAAGATAAATATACCTATTATATGTAATATGCGCATTATCTTTTTAGTTTGGCTGTGTAGGCCGTTTGGTGGTAAGTGAAGCATGAACAAAGGAAATAGGTACATTGGCGGATTCGGGATCATGGGAAATGGCAATACTACGGATGGGATGCACAAACAAAGATACTATCAAACATTACATGAAGCTATTACTTGCGCTAATCATGCATTTAGGGGGCGTCATTTACATTTTCTCTGATTAATTGTTAACGACGACAAAAGTTAGAACGCACAACAACAACAACGCTCCCAGAATCCTTGCACGTAAATTAAAATCTCACGAATCCCCACTTGTTTTTGGGAATGCAAAGGATATAACTGTTTGTGCTGCTGGTTTGGCACATATGTTTTGTTTTAGCAAAACTACTTTCTGTGCTGAATCATGCCTAACATTTTTTTTTCGGCTGGAGATGATAAGGTCAATGTGGTGGTAAGTTGTAAGTAGTGGGAAGGATTTAGAGGATTGTAGGTATATATCTTGTTCAAAAGATGAAAGAAGCATTGCATTTTCTTGTGTCTGTTTGTATTCGAATTGAGAGAAAGATGATCTCAAGACGATGAGAAAGAAGAAGTGAGTTTGTTAGTGTTTCGGAGACAGCTCTCAAGTTTAGAACATAGTTTCATGTCATGACGATGATCATGATGATAATCATATTTTCGCTTATAATGCACACGGAACGCGAACGCACAATGCTCTTTATATTAGCCTGTCTCGTCGACCTGACAGATTGCACTAAATTGACTGAAAGCTAGTAGAGCAGAGTGACTACGCATTTAATATAATGCTGTTTCATCTTCATCTCTGATTTGTGTAGAGCTTTCAATTCAACAAGAGAAACAGATTGAACGTCAACGTACTCTAGTAGACTCAACTACACACCAAAAAGCGCCACAGCTCGTCAAACCGAGTTTTAGGGGTGAGAACAGCTTGCACCACGGTTAATAGCCCGCCGTTAGGGGCTTGCTCCTTAGCACCGAATGTATGCTAATAATATGACCTAAAGCGATTCTACGATATCATTAACTGAAACAGCTACACCAATTATGTAGATCAATTAAAAACTTCAGTACAACATTCCCAATCAAGCTATCAGCTGTTCCTTTACTGTCGCTGTTTCTTCATTCCATTTGAAAGCAGTCAGTGCTAATTACGCATTTAACAAATGCTTTGATCTCTCTTGACCAGTTTGAACAACTAATGAATGCCTCGTCATGTGACGATTAATTAAAATTAAATGCAATGTAATTCGATTGTAATTAGCCTTTCCCCTCGTTAACATCCCCGTCCCTAGCATACACCAACAGCTGACTAATGACCATAATCAAATGCATCTAGATTAACTTTAATTAATTCAATCAATTACCTGTAATCTGGTAACTCTGGAGTCTAGATTCTACCTTGAAAGACTTGGGTGGGTGTATCACCAACGGTGCCGCTGTGGGGAAATTTTGTGTTTATTGTCTAAATCGACATAAAATTGTCTGAAACTTCCAGGTTCGGTCTCATTTTTGAATGTCGATTTAGGTTAGGTTAGGTTAGGTTAGGTTAGGTAGGTCGACAATTTAGACAATAAACAAAATTTCCCCACAGCGGCACCGTTGGTAATACACCGACCAAGACTTGCACTACAGCCACCTCTCCCGCAGAAGAGAAGAGTCAACATCAACAGTGGTTTTTTGAGTACAACGATGTTTATTACGCAGCTGAATAAAGTTTCTAAATCCTCAACTCTATTCGCTTGACCAGCTTGTCCGTACGTCAAAATTCAAAACCTACTACTTCCGGTCACAAACCCAAGTCCTCTCTCCTAATAATGTTCCAACTTCCAACTTTTATTAGCCTTTCTACAAAGTGCCTCAACTAAATCAATGATCTCGGAAAAAAACACTGCCCAACTCTCTTACTACTCATCAAATGCCCACAAATGACATGACATAAAAGTGACGACCCGATCCACGACACGCCGAATTATTCGCCGCCCTCATCGCCATTCACCACGCTCGCATATCGTCGCATCCCACAGCATGCTTCTATGCTCGGGTTCTGCTGACGTAACCTTTTGTCCAAATGACGTAACCAGCTAGAGGCCAAAACGTTTTTCTCACCAGAACAATAGCCAGCACAACTAAATTCCCAGCAATCCGCTCGATCTTCTCGAAACCACCACCAACTCAAATCAGCCACATTTCTACATCAGCTTCTCCGTCGGCATTTTTTCTTTCGCTAAAAAAAGTGGTATATGGTGACTAGTGAGTACAATAGAACGGGGAAAACAAGCAGCAGTAGCAGCAAAAGCAAAAGGTGATAGTAGCAGCCAGTTTTTTAGCAGCACACACAAAAACGATGCTGATGAGCAGTACATTCGATTTTAAAGCACTCTCCTTCTTTTTTTTCTGCTACACCACCAGCACAACAGCTACCTATTACACCAGCAAGCAGCATGAAACGTCCATGTCATGATGATCATGCAGTGGTGGTGGCGGCGGTGGTGGAAACTTGAATTACGCTTTATACATCACACTACGATACGATTATTATTCAAATGCCTAAAAATATATATATCTCTGCTTGCTATAATAATATATATTTTTCCTACTCCTACTTCTCTAATAAAACATCTACGAAATCGTTTCTTTCAACCTGAAACTGTAGTTGTTAGTACTACAGGATAAGCAGAAAGAGAACCGAGATCTCACAGAGAAAGGTTTTCCTCTTTATGTGTCCATATCCACAACAACAGCAGCCAACAACACACAGTTAGAATGATTTGAAAGCCTTCCTATCCGACAACGCTAAACAAAAAATTCGTCCAAAAAGCTTGCAGGAATATGCTTTTTTAGCTAGCAAGTTGGGTTAAAACACGAATCAACTTTAACGAAACAAGAGAATAACGCTTTGTGTGTGTATATTTCCCTGTAGCTCTACTACTACTCGCATTGCTCTTCTGTATGGTTTGCTTTGGTATAAAAATGATTAGGAGGACGAAGAGATGCAAGTAAAGTTGGTTTGATGATGATAATATGATGTTATAGATGAAGTAGAGGAGCAAGAGTATAGAAGAGAGTGAGAGAGAGAGAGAGAGACGACGAGCTCACGTATTTAGGGAGCTCACTTACTTCTTGGATTTTTCAGAAATCAACACACAAAAATAACTGGCGTAGTGGTTTAATTCTAATAAAATAATCAACTAATCATATATATATAAATAGGGATAGTAAATATAATTGTACTGGCACTTTCATTTAACGGCTTAGTTTTTTTTAAATCACATAAAAAAGTATATATCTAATATTCACGAATGCGGATGGAGACACTGAAATAGGGACAAACAATGAAATCAGTATGAAGATCGATCGTTCCAAGATTAAAAGGAGCACTACGGAAGTGGTAAGTTTTTTGGTGGTGGTGATGATGGTTTGGAGGTTGTCAATCTTTCCGAGCTGGAGGAGGAGTGATTGGAGTTGATTTGGAGGGTGTTGTGGAGGTGGTGGTGTGAATGTGTGGAGAAAGACGCACTTGTTTTAATACCAGTGTAGTTGATTGTTGGATGAATGGTGAAGATGGTGGTGAGGTTTGGCAATAGTCATATAATAACACGTCACTCAAACTTAATTGTCTATGTTGTTACAGCCTCCGGACTGCAAGACATTGATTTTACGAATAGTGGATTGCAAAGAGACACAGGATCTCACAGAGCTACTCAAAGGGGTACAAACGTGGACTTATGGCAAGTGTGAGTTGTATCACTGGATTGACGCGTTAGATAGGTTCGATGGCGTTTTGGGCAAGGCGACGCATCGGGCGGATGGGAGGTGGGCCATGGCTTGTGATGTCAACGATAACGAGGGGAAAGAGGTACTAAATTCTATACTCCTCTGAGAAACTTGAAGAAGAGAGTGAAGAATCTTCACTGAAGATACTGAGACGCCACACACATTTAGTGTGTAGGTATACAAGAGGAGTGATTAAATTTTAATGGCGTCGTGGCTCCTTTTCTTTTTTTTGTCTTCCTGTTTTTTAGCTGAAACTATGCGTGCTCCAGATTTTGCGATTCACGTCGCTGTTAATCGAGCACTCCTTCTCCCGGACCGTGTACAACTCAATGGATCATCTTACCGAACTTTTGTACTCATCGGACTTGACCTTGTTGCTGGAGAATCTCCATCTTCTGTTTATGTTTAGTAAGCGGAGTAACTTGTTAACTCGCCTTCCGGATGACAAACGTAGTTTACTTCTTGAGGGCTTGTACGCCTTAGCTGAGGTAAAATATTATTCACTGTCACTAGTGTCTCTTTTATAACTTAACTTTACCGTCATTAGTCACTGATGATAACGGTAGTTGACGTAGTATACTTAATGAAACCGATATTGTTTTATTCCTGTTCTTTATTGTAGAGTTGGGGTGGAAAAGAAGCTGGATTTGGTCTCGCTGCTTGTTGTTTGAAACGACCTCTTGAAGTAAGTGTGAAGTTAATAATAAAGTACCGCTGTCTTTATATTTAACAGGTCAATTACTTTTGTCACTGGCTTCTGTCCCTAAAAAATCGTTCTTAACTCAAGTAATAACGCCAACAAGGCAACAGTGCACAAATAAACAGGAACACCATGTTGCATTATTACAACAGGAACACCAAACTTGGCTGTCCAATAAAAGCAAACTAAGTTGATCATGTGTTTTTAACTGCCTTCAAACACGCCAGTTCAGATCAATATTTATTACCAGACTAGGTGTAGGCGGCGTTAAAAAGTAGAAATCTCACTTTTGGTGGTCAACCGATTAAAAAAAGTTAACTCCCTTTAAATTCAGGCACCACAAGTTGTTTTTATTTAATTTACAAGCACACAACAGTAGATGATGATGATAGCAATGCTAGTTTTAGGTGGAACACATGTACTTGTAGGAGTATATATTCACAGGTTCTATAATTTCGACTCTTTTGTTATTTCAGACGTGCGCCTACTGTTATATATCTGACCACTGGCCACCTTCATCTCAGAAACTTGGCAATGTTTCCGAGAGAGAGTTATACATACATAGAGAGTATTATAGCAACCAGAACCGCAAAAGAGTCTGCGGAACAAAGAGTTGTTACTTGTTTACCTTTTTGCGTACGCTTTCGCTAAGCGGCGAGGCACGCCTAATTTCGCGGAGTCCTTACGGACAACGCGGGTATAGTAGGTATATATACCTAATGCACGTGACGATAAGGAAGCAAAAATATATAGCGAATATATTGCATACGGTTTGCAATAGAGCACGAGAGCAGGACATCTGAAAGATGAGAGTGACCACACGTCACACGTTTAAAGTGGTATTAATTTTGAGGAGGACGTTGTCGTCTTTGTTGTTATCACTTGGCGTCCTCTCTCTCTCAGCTTGTACCAAACTCTATGTCTAAAATTCTTTCATGCCATCATAGATCAGATCATATGAGTCAACAATTGTTCGAGCATAGGTTGTAATTGTAAGCTTAATTAAACCAAATTAGTAATTAGGAAATGTTTTTAATCGGTGGATAGATTACTTAACTTTCATAGAAAGGCGTTGGTAACATTTTTAAGCTTATCATTAAAAGCTAACAGGTTACTTTGAAGACAATTGTAATGTCGTACCACCAAAAACTGTAACTTATGCACCCATGAAAAGATGTTTTAAGACCCAAAAATGCTATAATTAGTTAGTTAATTTTTGGCTAATTAATTGTGGTCAAAGCCAAAACGCTATCAATTCATCTCTCTGCAAATATATCGTGGTAATGATGTTACGTTATTGATAGGATCTATTACGTAATATTTTGGTTGTCTATTTAATTGTGCACTTGAAATGGTTTAAATTGAAATATGAACATTCTACATTGTAGGATTACCCACCAACGGCAACAACGGTCCACATGGAGTTTTACCGTGACGTCAGCGCATCGCGAAGTCGGTCCGAGTCATGGACAGTGTTACACATTGAAGACGTACAACGGATGAATAAATCACCATCTCGGATCCTGGATGAATGTATAGATATCTATGACGTTCCACAGGATAAGCAGGTGAATGTCATTCCATATAGGGTGCATGAATGTAATTTAATTAGACTTGTCAATAACAATCTATGATTTCAAATCGCTTTCAGCTCTCCCTTCTAACCCACCTGCGGTTAGCATACTATTTCCCTGTGTGGGCTGAGCGCGTCAAGTTAGTCCAGGCACGACTCCAAGCTCTGTCTATTTTAGTATACGCCAACGCAATACAGGAAAATATTCAGCAACTTCTCTATAGTGGACTGATGGAGGAATTGGTGGATATCCTAGAGTTGAGTCAAGACTACCTTACCGATATTAAAGCGGCTGCTTTGAGGACACTGACCTCTATTATTCACTTGGACCGAGCACATAACTTTCCAAAGTATGCATTTTCAGGAGTACTTGTATATTCAAAAATGCTGTAATGGATTTGAGCTTCATTACATAATATGATATTAAACTGATTTTGTAAATTTATTGCAGTATTATCGAAGCAACCGGGGCCGGCTCTTACCATGGCTTTTTACCAATGATGGTAAGAAATTGCATCAACTCGCTCACAAGTTCAACGCCAGACGCATCACAGCAGTACCCTCTGCCTTTAGCAACAGCGTTATTCAGTTTCTTGTATCACTTGGCCAGCTATGAGCTCGGAGGCGAAGCTTTAGTCAATTGTGGAATGCTCGAAAGTCTGTTAAAGGTTGTGAATTGGGAGACTTCAGATGTTGAATATATCACTGTAAGTTTATTGACTTTTATTTATCTCACATTAGATTTTTGATACACTTTGTGGATAAAGTTGGTATAATTTGTCTTCTTATCTTATTACAGTTCGTAACTCGAGCTGTACGAGTTATTGATCTCATCACAAATATGGATATGCAAGCATTCCAAGTTCATAATGGACTGACGTCATTTATAAATCGTCTAGAAGTAAGTGTTTCGTTTGATTCGAGAACTTTTTAAGAAGCGTTGATGCTTGTTGTCTTTACTAAAATGTCAATTTCTTGAATTTTAGATTGAAGTAGCCGCTTGTAGGGCCGATCAGCCGTTTGAAATAATACCGGAAGTATCATCCGCGAGTAGAAGCCAAACGGCAGGAAATAATCCTGAGGTTGATGCTAACCGAGAAGACAGTAGTGAAGCACAAATGGATACGGACAACAATACCAATGTGGTGACCGTACGTTTTGACCATTTATCCAAATTATGCAAAAATGTAAATAATGGCCTCCTTTAAATGCAAACTAATTTTCTAAATAAACAATGCTTTAACATTTTGTAGGAACCAAGCGTTGCCGCAACGACATCCAAGGATGGAGCCATACCAGTGAACCCTGGAAGCGCTTCCAACTTTGTCCACAACGGCACTACATGTCTCCCTCAGCGTGCGGCCTTATTAAAATCAATGCTGAACTTTCTAAAGAAAGTTATTCAGGACCCAGCTTTTAGTGACAGTATTCGTCACATCATGGAAGGATCGCTTCCGAATTCATTGAAACACATAATTAGTAACGCGGAGTACTACGGGGCCTCGCTTTTCCTTTTAGCTATTGATGTTGTGACCGTCTACGTTTTCCAAGAGCCCTCTCTACTGCATTCGCTGCAGGACAATGGTTTGACAGATGTCATTACCGAAGCTCTGCTGATGAAGGACGTAAGTGTTTTGACTTATGAACGATATACGTAAAGAATAGTGACACTAGTTTAACACATTGTTTTCTTATTTTGACATCCTCTACAGGTCCCGCCTACAAGAGAAGTTATCTCGTCGATGCCCAATGTCTTTTCTGCCCTTTGCTTGAATAGTCGTGGACTTAACGCTTTTATAAAATGCAACCCATTCCAGTCATTATTCAAAGTTTTGTTATCGCCTGAATACCTGCCTGCGATGCGTAGACGCAGAACCGCCGAGCCAATGGGAGATACGGCGTCAAACCTGGGAAATGCTATGGATGAACTCATGCGTCATCAACCCAGCCTGAAAGTTGCAGCAACAACAGCAATAATTCAGGTCAGTTCAATAGTGCATTAGAATACCTAAATAATAGAATACCTAAGTAAACGATACAAGTTAGAACAATGGCAAAATAATTTACTTTCCGTTTTTCATTAATTATAGCTACTGAAGCACCTTGGTTGCCTCGGAGGAGACACTACCAATACATGTTTAAAATCTCAGACAAAACCCATGGTAACCAGTCTAGGTAGCAACGCCAGAGCAGGAACCTCTGAAGGAGGGAGCAGTGATGAAGAAGATGACGACGATGAAGAGGCATCCACAGCTTCGCATTCCCAACCTGCTTCTGCAGCACCACCACCACCAAGCACGAGCAGAGATGCCGCTGTGCCACCTCTTAGTTTCTCAACAGGTGGAAAGAATACTGATGAAAAGTTGCCTCTGCCCTTAGTGGATTACATTCTGAATGTGGTATGGATTCAATTCTAGTAAAAGGAAACATCCAAACTTTGTAGTACAAAGCGAAAACATTAATTACCGTTTTGTATTTACAGATGAAATGTGTGGATGCAATTTTGAGCAACAACTCAACGGATGACCATTGTCGCGAATTCGTTAATCAGCAAGGGCTAGATCCTCTACTCAATATTTTGTGTCTTAGAATTCTTCCTATAGATTTCCCGAATTCTCCTGCATGTCAGGCAGTTTCTTCTGTTTGCAAATCAATTCTCGTAAGTTTGAACAACTAAATAATATTTCACTATTGGTCATCGTCTTAAGTTCCGTTCGAAATAATAACATAAAATGTTTTGTTTTTCTCTTTTTTTTAGAATCTTGCCCATGAGGGTCTCGTTTTAGACAAAGGTCTGGAGAAACTCCATGCTGTTTTACTCCGACTTGACATACTAGATAAAACAATAGATAGTCCCGGTAGTAGCGTGCTCCTTAGAGAATTGGCAAATTCGAAGAACCCGGTAGAAGCCGTCTCAAATTGTTTGGAAACCCCCATCCTACATGATATGACCGCAGTACACTCACTGATTATGATGTTCATTCACGTTTGTCGTACGGGGCAGGTTCGTTGTTATTTTAAGTGATTATTTTTCCAACTACAAAATTATTTGACGTTACAGTATATTGTATCGTATCTTCCTGTTTATCTGCTTCAGAGTGATATCCGAACACTATCCATTAATCACTGGGGGTCAAAGACGGGATTGGAAGTGCTAAGACTG
The DNA here is from genome assembly GCA_004115045.4 of Sinella curviseta. NCBI lineage: Eukaryota > Metazoa > Arthropoda > Collembola > Entomobryomorpha > Entomobryidae > Sinella > Sinella curviseta. Next base: position 34,504,909 of record CM065489.1, read on the forward strand.
CTATCAAAACTTTACCTGAATCTGGTGTGGGAAAGTACTGTCTTGCTAGCACTATGCAGTGGTGAATACCAACCAGACGCTGAGGGCTTTGGTAGATCTGATTTGGATAAGTTAATCCCCCCGTCAGATTCTAAGGTACTAATTGTCCTACTTGTTTACTTCCTTTTGCAAGTTTTAATTCGTTAGCTGACAAGCATGTGAAATATTTTAACACATTATGTGCTTATATTTTCTGTCCAGCCACTGGTGTTGTCACCTTCTCAGGATTCCAATTGTAATATGGAAACTCAACAGGATCTTTCGCGATCTTGTGATGGCGAGTCCTGGGATCAAATGGATGTTGACTCAGAGTCTAATATGGCTTCTAACCCTGGATTAGTCAACTCATCCACACAGACAACAAAGCAAGACAAAGAAAAAGGCGGTGCAAACGACACACTTCAACATTACGCTAAACTGTTGAAACCGATCCTAAGTGCATCTTCGAGATTAGGACGAGCCTTAGCGGAACTTTTCGGCCTATTAGTAAAGGTACATCCTCAGAAATATCATATTAAACGGTAATGTTTTATTACATGATATTTAATTGTGTACATTTTCTTTTGGGTTCACAGTTATGCGTTGGTTCACCCTTGAGACAAAGACGTGGTCACCATATGCCAGCCATGCAGGGCTATGTAACGACTACAGCAACCCAAGTTGCAGAAGTGTTGGCCCAATTACTAAACAACGGATTAAAGTGGCAACCTAAGCCAAACTCTCCTGTGCCCAGGCTGACCTTTAGTATTTGCGCTGTAGGCTTCTCTGCTCCTTTGTTGTTCGATGAGAAAAAATATCCATATCATCTAATGCTTCGCCAATTTATGGACGCTGATGGCTTGTCCTCTCTTTTTGAGTAAGTTATTCATTTGTCAAAAACATTTTTATTCACTGGTTATTGTTAGGGAGGTACTTATTTGAAAATGTATTTTTCTTTAGGGTTTTCTACTGGGCCATATCAGAAAGTACTCCGGATGCAGGGGGTCCGGTGGCGGTGCCCAATGAACATCAAGTCGAATTTCTAGACTCGTGGCTTTTACTAATGGAAAAGTTTGTCAACCCAAAATTGGTGTTAGAGTCTCCTCATAGCTTGCCGCTTAAGCCGCCAATCTTGCGAAATCCCTTCAATGCTAACTTGTTTTTAGCTAATGTGCACAAGGTTAGTTATAATGCCATGCACTAAATGTATATCAATTCAGGCAATTTTTGCGCATTACATATTTAATTAACGCTCTATTTTCCAATTACAGAAAGCTTTTGATGCTGTGATGTTCTTATGGCGTCGGTACGATTTGAAACTTTATGGAACCCGTGCAGTAGAGTCTATGTTAGCTATTCTCTGCCATATTCTGCGCTACAGAGAACAGGTACATTACACACTTGTGCTGCGCACATGTTTAGTACATAATATAACGTTGCCGTTGCAGTTTGTGCTAAATATTGATGTTATTCATTTAATTTCCTTAGTCGAAACTGTCTGGGAAGGGCAAAGATAATCAACAGTCTCAACAGACTCAGCCTAGAACCACAACGAGTCAATCAACTAACGATTTAACGACTCAACCAGAGGGAAACTCCACTGTTTCTCGTGCCGGACCTTCCACTAGCCAGTTGGGTAGTTCCGCAGTTGTCAGTGTTGTTGGTGTTCCGCCAGTTAATAACCGTGTTGTGGAAGCCTCAACTCCTGGAACTACTCCTGTTACTGAACAGAACAACAGTGTCCCATCTAGCCAACCTACCGCACCAAGCGGCGAAGTAGCTAGTACCACTAATACTGATACTGCAAATATACCGCGCCCGACGCCTACTGAGCAAAACGCTACTAGAACAGCACAATCAACGACTCCTGGCGCTGCTGCTGCTGCAGCAGCAGTGGCTAGTGGAACTCCACTCTCAGGGCACATGGCAGCTGCATATGAGCTGGGAATAAATGTTGACCACTTGCGACAATTGATGGACATGGGATTTTCCGTTGAAATGTGTATCGAGGCCCTTATTACAAGCAATAGCCTTCACCAAGCAACGGATTACTTGCTAAATGCTAATACGCAGCACGCTAGTGCACCAGCGGCTGCTGCAGCCGCAGCCGTTTCAACAGCAGCGGCAGCTGCCGTTGCAGCAGTAACAACAGCGGCTACTACTACACCAGCTACTCCAGCAGTGACAACTGACCCTCCAGATCAAGAAATGTTGAGACTTTTTAACAACCTAAAGAGTGAAGAGGTAAGACCTACCTAATCTATCTGTCATTGCAAATTGCTATCTCTCAGATACCAGTTAGCGATTAACTGTCAAAATTGCTTCTCGTTGTTCGCTGAAATTTTTTTAAACGAATGACTTCAATATTCAAGGATATCATGACATACACATAACACTCGAAAAGTGCAAATCGTTGACTTCCTTCCAAGAATAAGTATCACTGTTTCATCGCAAAAGAGTTTTGCTAATATTTTTCCAAGTGAAGATTAGAGGTTCTATTGATCCCATAATGGAGTCAGAGCCACAATGCAAAAAAATGTTTTAATAGTCGTTAAGTCAAGATGAAAAAATAGAACTGACCTATCAGGCAGGGTCTTCAAGAATTAAGTTCATCTCGTCTTTTTTCTCAATATTAAGGCATTTGAATGACGGGTTTTGTAAATGATAGTATTCTTTGTTGTCAAAATAATTTTTCTTTTCTGGCATCAGCGTCAGGAACGACATCAATTTGAGAGTGCAGTGTTGATAAGCGTTTAAACATTGATTAGAGATGTATTCATACTAGCGGATATATTGACAGTTAATTTGTCGTGGAAGACTGAATCTCAAGGTATCAGAGGGTGTTAAAGAGTTCATATCGCAGTGTCTAATAAACTTTTATTATCTATGTTACAGCCTGCAGAACACCTGAAAGCGGAAGATTTGGATGTGTTCACTGAAACGATTATGGATCAGTGTTTGAAAATTCTGGACACTGTACCGGAGACCGTCTACAGGGTTTGCGAACTTATGGTTGCCGTTGGGCAACGAAATGGTCCAGCATGGATGAAGGAAACCTTAACAGGAATAGTGACACAGGTATGTTAAAACAAAAGTTTAATGAATCTCAAGCAAACTGTGTAACCTGTGGTACTACAGGAATTAATAACGGCATACATTAAGATATTTGTTTTTAATCTAATTAATATCTAGATTGAAGCTGGCATTGAAACAATCTACTATGCCATTGAGAAGGATGTCAATGTTCTGTTGACGAAGGAGTTTAAGGCAGAATCGGCACCTGTAGCTCATCGCATTCACCTCTTCAGTTTGATGTTCGAGGTATTGTGATACATCTATTAAGTTTTACATCTTTTATGCAAAGTTAAGTACTCTGTTAAAATAGTAATGCAATCTATATGTATTTTTCTCCTCATTAGGAATTAAAGGGAATGAGCGCCATGGCATTGGAGAAGAAGCATGTCATTGACGCTGCAATCGAATTGATCCGCCTATTCCACGACCAATCTGCAAACAGTCCTAAGAAGGACGAGTTAAAGCAAAGCACACCGTCATGGTTGGCTCCTCTCATCCTCATGATTGATTTATATGAAAAGGCAGCCGTTGCAGCCAAAAGAAGGTTACGAGTATCAGAAGAAACTAATCACCTGTGGAAGTGGTTTGACATAAATTCCGGAAAGTGGTGCTCGTATTCATCACAAAATAATTACATCATCGACAAGGCCTTTTGGGAAGGGGAAAGCATGGTCAGGATAACAGCAGGAAGGAGACGTTATGTGATCAACTTTACAGCTATGATTCAACTTAATGAGGAGACTAGTAATCGTCGTCCTATTACATTATGGTTGAAAAGCAAACCCGGCGATACATCAGCAACAACCGCAGCAACAAAAACCACTGCCACTTCTACTACAACTACAACATCCGCTACGAACGATTTGCTGTGGCCTTTGCCAGATCCAAGAACCCTGTCAATAGCGACAGAAGGATTTGAGCACCTCAATTCTGTAATGGGAGAGGACTTTGATCTACTCTGGGGTACACAAGAAGATGCTCCAGAAACAGCTCCGAAGAATGCTCCAAAGACAGCTGAAGAAAATAGCTCAGCTGCGGAACCAACGGCAGAGTCATGCAAAATGCCACGACTTAAGGGTCTCGATATGGCACAGAAGAAACAAATTGTTGAGTAAGTTTCATGTAGTTTAACTCAAAGTAACGTGATTGTAAAACTGCTTGAGTATACTCTAATTTAACAAATTCATTATTATTATTTTTAATTTACAGGAGCTCCACTATGCTGATGGGCTGGCCGGTGAACCCTGATACTCTGCACGCAATTATGAGACTGATCTTGCGTCTAACCAGATCTTACGAAGTCGCTGAGGTTTTCTCAGAGCATGGTGGCGTCCGATACCTCACAACGCTCACGTCCGACTCTGGATTTTCTGGATTTTTTCCACTTGCAAATCTATTGATTCGCCATGTTCTTGAAGACTCACAGAGCTTAAAATACGCAATTGAAAAGGTATAATTTTTCTTTTGATAGATCATGGAAAACGTACTAACTAGTCGAGAGATAGTATGAATGTCAATTGCCTCTGAAAATATTTTACTTAACGGGTTTCTTTTACTTCCAGATGATTCGAGCTAAGGCATTAAGTAGCGGCGCGTCAACGTGCAAAGAGCTGCATTACCTGTTGCGAGTTCTCGCACCCATTGCTTGCCGTCACGAAGATTATTTCGTTGAAGTCGCTGGACGCATCCTTCGTGTAGATATAACGTTTGTTACCAGAAGAGGGGAAGAAGACACGCGTCTCATTGTGAAACCAATTCCGTGCAAATTAGAGAACGTGGATGGAGGAGTAGGAGAGCAAGCACGTAGTGCAATTGAAACTCTTCTTGACGCACTTACTGTTCCGAATCCACGTGACGAGGAACAAAAAGAAGCTGCTACCACCGCTCAAGCTGGTACTTCTACAACCGACTCCAGCACCCAAAAGTCAGAAAATCCACCAGGGACTAAAGAGGACGAAACGGTATGTTTTATGCAGATAATCACTTTAAACCAATAGTGTTCTAATTCAAACAAACTCAGAGAAGTGCAACTTGTATTCATTTTGAATTTCCAATAGATGGAAACGGACTCAGTTTCTACCAAACCTGCCGCGAAAGCACCTGAGAAGAGTTCGTCCACGACCACTGAAGATAACAAGAAGAAGCAGCTCATTCCGAAATATGCAATCTGTCAACTGCTTGCCGAATCTGTTCATTCGTATTCATTCCCTTGCAAAATCATAGCCGAGTACACCTTTTTCAAAAATAATAACCCTTGGCTCCAAGAAGTAAGTAAATTAATTTATTTTAGAAACGTTAGCAAAGGTTATATTTCTTAAGCATTTTAAATATAACTTATGCTAATTATCTCAATTTCAATTACGTTTACCATAGGACTGCTCTGCCCTGGCCTTCTTGTTGGATAAAATGCTCTCAACGGCTGAGAATTCTGCAGAAAAAGATTGTTCCTCTGCAGTAAGGGATTTGATATCTGCAATGGCTGGTTGCAATCACATCCCTGAAGCCCAAGCCATTGTTATCTCAGAGGTTAAAGCTGCCTTGCAACGTGCATTAGGCATGAGGGAATCCCCTGAAAAGCATTCAAGAATTCAGGGCTTAGCTGCTTTGATTTGCACCATGATAGAAACCTGTCCTTCTGCTCCGCCTACACAAATGGTTCCTGTGTTGAAGCCCACTACGTTATGGTAAATAACTGGACCTTGCACATGTTTACTAGAAATTAAATGATTCGTGTCAATAACTAGTACCTTTTTATTATTTTTTAGCATGAATCAAGTGGTTCGACTGCTGATTCGCAAAAATGTCACAATCGATTTGGCAAGAATTCCGCATAGTTTAGATCTCTCCAGTCCATACATGGCGACAACTGTCAATGCTGCCTTAAAACCCTTGGAAGTGATCTCTAGAATCGTCAACCAACCTGTGGCTACCAATCCAACCCGTCCAAAGACAAAACCGGAACAGACCGTTCAAGAGTCCGTTAATAATACACATACCGGTACGTATAAAGTTAATGTATTGTTTGCATTGGTTAACAGTATAATTGGATTCTTAGTCTTTGTGGTGAAGTATTTGCTTTATATTTATACGTAATTTGTGATTTGGATAGGTGGTACAAGTAATTCAGAGATGACTCATGCTCAAGGTGAAGAGACTGTTGAAGATGCAGATAATACAGAGCACGACATATCTGCGGCTGCGGAAAGTCTTCTTGATGCAACCTCCGAAAGTCACACTCACGAGCATGATGCTCCGGAGGCTCCCGATGACGATGTTCTAGACGAAATAATGGATCAACTTCTAGAAAGGTGCGATTTTAAATAATTACGCTACAACACTTTTGAGTTTTATTACCGAAAAGTTTTTGCTTATATTGAAATGTTCATCCTAACAATATTTCAGAGATACTGGACCATCGGAGGAACTAATCATCACTGAAAATTCCTTGATGGACTCATCATCTAATAGAATGGATACCGAACAAGAAGCTACTCAACGAGACACCAGAGATTTTGTATCCAATCAGGTAATAAAATGTCTTTTGCTAAGCAGATTATGTAGTGATCTTATGAGAGGAAATTAAATTTCTTTATTTTGTTCTATAGTACGAGGAAGACCATGATCACAATGACACAAGTGAGTCCGAATCTGAAGCCTCCAATGGCGATGACGATGGAGAAGAGGAAGGTAATGTCATTCTGTTACACAGGTTAACTTATGGATGACCATTGATAGAATGCGTTCTAAAATGTCCTCTGCTCTTATTTTATTTCAGGCGAAGAAGAAGAGGACGAGGACGAAGAAGAGGAAGATGATGAGGATGACGACGAAGATGGAGCGTCTAATTTCGATGAGCGGGGTCAAGAGGAATGGGATGATGGATTCATGAGATTCACTGGTTTAGATCGTGACGAAGATCTGTTGATGGTTCAGTACGGCCAGGATCCAGAGAATACACCTGTGTTTTTTACAAATAATGCTACCTACAACTTAAATGTTGGCCTGTTTGATGATCCCATGGGCAGTGAGCATTCTAGTGGTAAGTTAGCAGCAGAATTCACTTCTATGCTGTCAGTATTCACTGACCATTATAGGACTATAGTAGTTGCTTTAGGTAATGTAACTAATGGTTCCGTTGTTAAAATGTTCGTTTTCTTTCCACAGGTCTACGACTTAGTCATCCATTGCTTCAACCTCCGGTGACAGATCAGCCGGTTAGTCAAAATAAGTCATATGACATATAAAATTTAAATACAACATTTAATTCATACTGCCGGTCAGATTAAGGTACAACATTTAATTCATATTACAAATTCAACCTTCAAGGTTACGGGAACAGTTACCACTCGTGGTCATCGAAGTGGCCGACAGAGGAGATATCAGTACATTCAGTTTAATCCCAGACATCCTCACCCTCCAGCTATACTTCAGAGGTAACGTGGACCGTGGCGTGCATATTTTACTTTGAAAGTTGTGTACGAGACATATTTTTGTAAAAGAAAACATTTCTGATTGATTGATTACAGACTCCTGGGTCCATCAACGGCACAAGAAGTCATTCAGCTTACCACTGGACAAGCTTTAAATCAAGGAATGAGAGATGCAAGATTTTTAGTTATGGATGCAACTGCTGTAAGGCATAGATAAAATTAATGATTTTTCCGTCTCAGAGAAATATATATTTCAATTGGTATAAATGGTATATGTTCATTAGGACCAAGGAATCAGTAGGAATGGTGCTTCTGGTTCCACCGGCTGTGTCTCGAACTACACTGCATTGCATTGGTGGTGTGAAGAAGCTAAGGCACTTGACGGCGAATCTCTGCATGATTCGGTTGTTGGTAAGCTTTACATTTCTTTTTGATGTTTGTCATAAATTTAATTCATAAAATCTCTAAATTCGAATCAGTTGTTAATTATGCTATTTCTATGTTCACTATAGCCTGCAAACGAAAGATAGTCGAATGCATTGAATACTACCGGGACAAAGCATTCGAGATGCGTCGTGAGATGAAGAAGAAGCAGGCCGAAGAAAAACAAAAGCGTTGTAAGCACATGTTATTGCATTATATGCATATACGATAACGTCAAAACCTGAACTTATTGGTACTAATTGACTCTATTTAACTCTATTTAACAGCCACGGCCGAGGCTTTCAAGCCAGTAGCTGGTTCCACGACCAAGCAAAACGCAGCGACAGTTAGCACAACGCCAGCTGGCGGTGCTGCAGTACCAGGTGCTGCTGGTGATGCAGCGGCAACCGAGGAATACCAAAGTTTAGAGAGAACATTGGAAAGAATGGTCGATATACGCCCAGTTTCCGGTACTTTTTTAATTTTTACTGGCATACATATATGTAAGTGTATATAAAATCTGCAGACGGAATTGATAATATTTTGTGTTGCCTTCCATTCAGAACCGGGACAAAATCCTATTACAACGGAACAAAACATTGTTGATACGATGCAAGTTACACCCCCGGAAAGACAGGAAACCAGTGGCGCTAACAGTGCTAATGGACCTGTCAGCATGGACAATAGCACTTCTGAAGCAGCTGCAAATCAGTTCCCTGCCACAGATATTCCTCAGCCTTCAAATTCCAACGTCAATGTGGTGAGCTTTCCATTCCTTCAAACTGTTTATTTGACATTGTATTTAAGTGTTCCCCTAAGATGTTCCTAAAACTGTTCTTTTCATGATCATTGATAGACGGAGACGCCTGAAGTACCTCCTGATGCAGCAAATGATACTGATAATAAAGATGCAGTACCTTCTTCTAACGCAATGAAAGATTCCAAAGACGAGCAGTCGGTTGATACCAGCACAAGTGAAACCAAAGTGGACACCCCTACCTTATCAGAAAACAACGGGGAGCAGGAACAACCAGGTGACCCACCCGGTGCAACTGGAGGTATGTATCTAACTTTATGATATGGATGATGGTCAAATGTCATAGTTGTTTCATATGAATATTTTTTTATTTATTCTTTCCTCATCTATAGTGAATATTGCGTCTCTCATTTTAGGAGCGGCTGTGGCTGAAGTAAGCGGGCGTACAGAACCTGTAGCTGGGCCATCCGGCACTCAGAACGTCAGTGAAGATTTTAGAAATATTCTCGGTGACATTGATATACCTGAAGGAGTTGATCCATCATTTTTGGCTGCCCTTCCTGAAGATATGCGGCAGGAGGTTATTGCCGAGCACTTGAGGTTAGCTTATTTAATTTCTTTAGCTTTTCTGGCATAATTCATTTAGCTAATGACACACGTTTTTGAAAATTATGTTTAATTTTCTAATACTTTTAGATTACAAACACTGCGTGCTAGACCACCAGCAGTAGGACAACCAGAGACCACCTCGGTTGTAGATGTGAGCCCTGAATTTTTAGCTGCCTTGCCCCCCAACATCCAGGAAGAAGTTTTGGCCCAACAAAGAATTGAGCAACAAAGAAGAATGGCTACAGTTAGCAATCCTAATGATCCAATGGATACGGAAGCATTTTTCCGCAACCTGCAGCCTTCTCTACGTCAAGCTGTAAGTTAAATCATTTTGTTACCCTTTTGTTTGTCCTTGTAATTTTTTTCTAATTGGTTTGCTACATTGCTTTTTACTAATAATCTTTACAGATACTTGCTGATATGGAAGAGTCTCAGATAGCAGCTCTTCCACCAGACTTGGCAGCTGAAGCCCAGAGTCTTAGACGAGAATGGGAGAGTAGAAACCGCCAGTTTCTTCAAGATCGTCTATTTTCACATGGACATACTGGCACTACTCTGTCATCGATCCTTCGAAACAGTGGTAAGTTTATCGATGTTATTGGGATGACAATATTTATTCACAAGTTGAGTAAGTGTACAGTCCGTATATTTACCAAAACATTACATCAGTTGATGACTTGATTGTAGGGATGAGGCTCAGTTCACGGTACTCCATAGCAAATGTGGCGCAACGAGCGCAGTGGTCCAGTCATTGGCCCAGAGCACCGACTACCATGGCTACACACACAGGGATGCTCGGTGGAAAGGTGAAAGGTAAGCAGTTGGTGGATAACGAGACATTATCATGTCTTTTGGTGCTTCTTTTTGTCGATGAACCACGGCTGAATACTGGAAGACTTCATCGTGTGTTGCGTAACCTTTGCTACCATTCGACCACTCGGCAGTGGGTTATTAGAGTAAGTGTCACGTACAAGTTTCTCCAACCTTACCTTTACAATCTCATGATAATTGGTTCATGCTTTACAATGAATTATTATATTGCTATCTTTCTGTAGTCATTATTATCTGTGATGGAACGCGCAAATGATTGCACAATCAATACTCCACCTGGAGTTATAACTACTCGTCAAAAGTTGGATCATTTGCCCTCAACGTCCAAGAACAACCCCACACGCGTTGAAAATTCAAATGCCGTGGAAAGACGTCACAACAGTCATACACCTGCTTGGTTGAATATCAGCCTTGACGCAGCACTAGGATGCAGAGCTAACGTATTCCTTCTGCAGAAAAGTACGTCCGGTACTGGCGGAAAAAAGAGTGCTATTGAGCATAGACAAATCTTCATTCACCCACAAGCCGTTCCAACAATCTGTCGGTAAGTTCATATTAGAAGGCTCAAGTAATTAGTGAAAGCGTTATGCAATTTGTACAAACGAGTTTTGTTTTAACTCCTTCAGACACACGCTAGACGTTCTCAGCAATCTAGCAAAAAGCTTCCCATCACAATTTCTACCTTCCAAAGGCCGACCATCATTGCTGTGTCTAGAACCAAGTCTGAGCCGAGCTTCTGGAGTTGTTGAGAAGAAGCCACCAACGCCGCCACCTGAGACAAAAACTAGAACCCTATCTTCAGGAAAATCTAAATGTATTGAAAGCATGATTGATTTCTGGGATCACCTGCTGAAATTGGATTCAGCATCAAGTAGCAAGAAGGTAAGCATTCATTCTGAGTTCATTCATACTTAAAGGAAATGCAAAAATGATCCTGACCAACTTTAATGTTTTTAATTCATCCAAACAGGGAAAAGCAATCGGCAAGGCCCACTCGGGAGTGAGCAGCGGCATTGATCAAGGCGTACCTGCTGTTCCTTTTGAAGCGTCACCCTTTGGACAACTCATTTCCATGTTTGCTTATCCTTTTATTCGCCGAAGTTCCGTGCTTACTGACAAACTGCTTCGATTACTCTCGCTGATCTCTCTTGGAATTCCCGACACATCAGGGTTCGGACGGAAGGTACTCCTCGAGGAACCTGATACACCCCTTGATGCATCTATGTCCATTTCGAAATCTCATCTCAAGTTGATAATTGACATTATCACCACCAAGAGCTGTTCAGAAGAGGGCCTAGAAGAAGCCACTTCGTTGCTCCTGAATTTGTCATATGGACCTCCATCTACCAGAAATAAGGTAATTAACTCAGAAATTAGTTAAAAGTTAAATGAGCCTAATATTATGTACTATACAAATATTAATTATTTTGAATATGACATTGAGTCTAATCACTAACATCATTATATTTTTTTAGATACTTGAGCTCCTTACCGATGGTGTGAGAGACCTTGGAAACACCGTTTGTGGACATATCGCAGATTTGCAGAAAGAACTGCAAGCTCTTAGGAAGGATCCGTCCGGTGGGTCAACTGAAGAGGCTGGCAGCAGTCAAGGTGAACATGACAGTGAGAAAGGGTATAAGACAGATTCTGGAATAATTCTGGACAGGTGGGTAAAAGTCACTTATATGAATTTTGTCACGGAATATTTTATTGAATGATTTGTGTATGCATAATGTATTCATTTAGACACATGCAGTCAGTGTATACTATCTAGTCGGTATCCAAATTAATTATTATATTAAAAATATTTTCATAACAGATTTACCAAAGAGAAAGTAATTATCCAGTCCGGTAGCAAGGGGAAAGCTCCAACGGAACTCCAGCTTCCTTCAATGGCAACGTTAACGTCAAAGTCGTCGAGTCAGGCATTTTTTCTACGTCTTTTGAAAGTAATCATTAGCCTTAGAGATGCTATTAGAGCAGCCATCAAGAAACACAAACAGAAAGGTTGGTAAAATATTAATTTCACTGAACAAGTCATGAAAATATTGTACGTTGTAAATTACTAATGATGATTTGTAATCAAATTATAGGAAGTATAGGGGGTCCACTGATGTCCAGTACAATCGTTGGACCTAATAGTGGAGCCGCAGGTGAAGCTGGGCCTAGCAATCCTGCAGGTACACCTGGACGACAACCACGCGATCGACCAAGAGTGCCAGGAGACGATCCTATTGATGGATGGCCAATGGATGTAGATATGGAACCATTCCTTTATGATTCAATGGACACTTCTGAACCCAGAGATCCTAGGTAAAAGCATTGAGTAGTTTCCGCGTGATATATACACCGTCAATCATTACGTTATGCATTGCTTATCTTAACTTCATATTTATATTCTTTTTCTAGAATTCGCCGTAGTGCTGCTCCGGAAACCGCTGAGAATGCTGGCTCATCCCTCCCTCCACTCGTTGATGCTGATGAAACGGCTGAAGAGGGGGAAGCTGGACAAACAAGATCTGAAATAGGGGAAACATCCAGAATTGTCGCTGGTCTGGAAGTAACGGATTTGAAGGATGTTAAAGAAAACTTGAATGATAGTGTCGATGAGGCCAAGCTACTCCCCCGGCTTAGCGGTCTCCTAGAGTTGGATTCGTTATGGGAGACTTTAAGTCAGTGTTTATTAGAATTAGGACACACCCCCGACCATCACGCAGTCTTAGTGTTGCAGGTATGAATTTAACTATTTCAGCATTTATTACTGCTATCGTAAACTTGTGCGCAATGGATGTTTAAATGTGTAATTTTCGTTTATTATAGCCCGCTGTGGAAGCGTTTTTCTTAGTCCATGCTTCGTCTAGTGAAAGAGAAGACAAAAAGCTAAATATACGTGAATCTAGAGAAGCCCAACTTGCTCATCTACAACAAGAATTACCACCTGTGTCTCCCATAGAACCCAATCGAGTGGAAGCACACGTCCAACCTGACGCAGAGATGCTGGAAACGCACAGCTCGGCAGTACTGGATACCACAGGAGCACCCGCTGCTTCCTTGTCACCAGATACACAAAAATTCCTTACTTTTGCTGGTAAGTAATGACGAGGAAAAACATGAAGGAAATCATGTAATGCGTACCTGTTTGGGATTGTTAATCAGTTGTATAATTTGTTTTTGCAGAAACACATCGCACCGTACTGAATCAAATCCTACGCCAGTCAACGCAGCATCTCGCCGATGGCCCGTTCTCCGTATTAGTTGATCATACTAGAGTTCTAGATTTTGATGTTAAACGTAGGTATTTCCGAACTGAACTAGAAAGACTGGATGAAGGGGTTAGACGTGAAGATCTTGCAGTCCATGTCCGGAGATCCAATGTCTTTGAAGACTCCTTCCGAGAGCTTCAACGTCGACGAGCAGAGGAATGGAAGAATCGGTTTTATATTGTCTTTGAAGGTACGGATAAACAATGCATAAATAAGGATACTCTCTGGTTGAAGTTGTACTACCACCGACATTAATTGATCAATTAATAATGTACTAATCAATTTAAATTTAATTCTAACAGGTGAGGAAGGCCAAGACGCTGGAGGTCTGTTGAGGGAGTGGTATGTAATTATTTCTCGTGAGATTTTCAATCCCATGTACGCGTTGTTCACTACATCTCCTGGGGATCGTGTCACGTACATGATAAATCCGTCTTCCCACTACAATAACTCTCACCTATTATACTTCAAGTTTGTGGGCCGAGTAATTGGTAAGTCCAACCTCTGATGATTAGTTTACTGCCTCATTTTGCTTATGAATTTATATCTAATGATGAATTGTCTTGTTCTATGATTCCAGCCAAAGCCATCTATGACAACAAGTTGTTGGAGTGCTATTTTACCCGTTCATTTTACAAGCATATTCTTGGGAAGTACGTCAAGTATACCGACATGGAGAGCGAAGACTACAGTTTTTATCAAGGCTTGGTATTTTTAATGGATCACCATATTTCTGAGCTTGGTTACGATCTGACATTCAGTACGGAAGTGCAGGAGTTTGGAGTCACTGAAGTTAGGGATTTGATTCCAAACGGAAGGAATATTGCTGTGACGGAGGAAAACAAAATGGAATACATTCGTTTGGTGTGTCAAATGAAGATGACGGGTGCCATTAGAAAACAGTACGTCAACATATTAATTTAACTTTTTGACTGTTTTATAAATGCTTTGATGATCGCCAAGAAATTCCATTGTTAAATTTGATAATGATTATTCTTGTTCCTGTTTACAGACTAAACGCCTTTTTGGAAGGATTTTACGATATAATCCCCAAAAGACTGATTTCTATTTTCAACGAACAGGAGTTGGAACTACTTATTTCAGGACTTCCCAACATTGACATTGAGGACTTGAAGGCAAATACTGAATACCACAAATATCAGCCCAACTCTCTTCAGGTATAATTAAAAATAATGATATCAAATGTTCGAAATTGTATTCATATGTGAATTATTCATAGTAATTTCAACCACTGCAATTATATTAATTTCCTTAATGTGTAGATTCAATGGTTTTGGAGAGCTCTTCGGTCGTTTGATCAAGCTGAGCGGGCCAAGTTTTTGCAATTTGTTACTGGAACTTCGAAAGTGCCTCTACAAGGATTTGGAGCTCTAGAAGGAATGAACGGCGTACAAAAGTTCCAGATTCATCGTGATGATCGCTCCACTGATCGTCTTCCAAGTGCTCACACTTGGTACGTGAACTCGTGGAGTTTTCTTGATTTTTTAGTATGACTTTCTATTAAACCGTGACCATTTAAATAATGTACCTCACTCTCCTTTCATTTCAGTTTCAATCAATTGGACTTGCCAGCGTATGAAACATATGACAAGCTGTGCACTTACCTAAGGAAAGCAATTCACGAGTGTTCTGAAGGATTTGGTTTTGCGTAAGGAAAGAAAATCGGCGCTTCTCTCAATGATTGAGTGATAAATTAATTCAAAGAAGTACCTACCTACTTATTGCAAATATTATTTGAATGAAATGAACAATAATAAGTAGATCTATTGAGCAAGGCTAGTTAATTTAACTTTTAAATTTATAAGCATGGTATCCTTTGTAAGGGTATGTAATGAAATGAAACAAAAAAAAGGTTAGTTTGTCGAGGTGTAAATTTGTACTATTGCGTGAGACGTAACCGTTAATTTAATTTAATATTGTCAGTAATCACTTTTCAATTTGTACAATTACTCTACTACATTATTATTGCCGAAGAGATAATACTTTATGTTCTATGTTAATCTCTGTAAGCTTATGTGAATCTTTCAATAAATTTAATTCATGATTTCGGTAAAAATACATATTATTATTTGGTTTCTCTATTATCATCTTTGGACATTTATCATTAATTAAATGGCAAATTCATATACCTATCTAGTCTACATTCGTTGCATTTTAAAGGAACAATGACAGTTTCCTATATTCATATATTGCGGTAATCATTCATGATGCATAGATTGGGCAGGAGAATAAAATGACAGCAATCCTGGAACCGACACGTACCTGCTATTAGATTAGCACCAATCAAACAACCGCACGTTCACAATGTTTTCTTGGAAGCTATAAAAAAATATACAACAGTATCAAACAAAAAGTTTGATTGCGCATTGATTTATCACTACACGGGCTAAAATCCTTTGCACTAACCACTACAGACATTTCATTCTGTAAAATGTAATGTATTTCAGAAACTGTAATATACATACATACCATGGTTCCTCGTATTAGTAAGAGCAGCAATATTTACAAAGATTACAAACTAACAAGTTCTTACAGTAACAACAATATTTAAGCTTGATGTTGCGTCCTGTATTTAGATTGTTCGTAAATTATGACTGCAATTCATTGTGGTAAATATACTCACTAGTCAATGTCGTTTATTGGTAAAATTGATTAAAACTGTGATACTGATTGTACAAACGAACATGAAAAACAAAATTACGTTCTACAACAATTAGGGACAAAAAATATGTGAAATGACAATTAATTATCGCCTAGCTATTGAACATGTACTGAAAACCTTGAGCCGTACAACATTTAACTTAATCGTTGTTGCTTGAGACATTCACTTTCCCCGTCGTCATCCCCATCCCCCACACAACGCAAATTAATACTATGTAATTATGAATGCTGCTAAGTAAACTCTCTTCATCTTTGTAAACAAAATTGTGTTTTACATTTACAGGTTACTGATCAAGCTAATTAGCCAACTCAACTTTCATTATAATTATTTCCTTGGAAGGTATAAAAGATATAAAAAGAAGGTATAAAATTACTCCACAACACAACAATTGACAGATTTCATCCCATTGCCTTAATTTATACAAATCGGTTACTAGAATGAAATTCGGTATGCGCATATGCGCTAGCTAGCTCGCAAGTGTGAACTTCACGCAATCAAGCATACATACCGTACCCACGCCTCAGTTTTCTCATGAGCTGAGCTCTTTGTTGCTTCTTTGTTGCTTTGAGAGATTCACTTCACTTGCCTTTTGTCGCAATTCCCAACACCTCCCACCACCACCACCACCAGCAGCACCAGCGCAGCGACAATACTAATGCAAGTTGTCTGAGAGCCAGTGCTCGTCGTCGTTGGTCTGGCGGACACGCGAAAACCAACTTTTTTCTTAAAAAAAGATTATTTTTTTGGAGGTTTCGGTTTTTACATTTTTCGGGTTGTGCGCGGGGAGTAGTGACCACAGTGCAGTGGAGCCGGCGAGTCGTCGTCTCACTTTTTTCGACACAACTTCTTCTCATTATTGCGGAGAGGATCCCAGGTGGTGGAAGGAAGTGTAATTCGGTAGCACGTTTAATTAATTTTAAAACAAGGTAAGTTATTTATAATTATAGTTAAATACTTTGCATAATTTATGTTAATATTGTGCACTCTACTTATTTTAATATTTGTTGTAGTTGCATTGTAATAAGTGTAGTAAAAGCCAAGTAATTGTTGATCTTATTTTTATTGTTGCTATTTGTTGGGGAGTAAAAATTTGTGCTGTTGGAATCATTGCAGAGGGACACGCTCCGTTATCGTGAATTTGGTCGAGGAAGGAAGGGAGTTTAAAGACCGCCATTAGTAGGCTTGGGGAGCCGAAAGGATCCCTTAATTGAAGGTAAAAGCTGTCATTTATTTCTTAACTAATTATTATTATTGTAGTTATAATTATGCGGGCAATACAATTTGATGGTTATCATTGTCAATCGTTGCATTATAATTGCTGAGCCAGCTGATTAGCTAATAGTAAGGGATTGCAACAATTAGTTGAAATTGCTGATGGTGAAAATTTCTGAGCTGATTTTATTCATTTTTTTGAAGGATAATTGTATTAATTGTGCATTTTTTTGTGGCATTCTATTGAAGGCCATCATGGCTCTGGATCTTCGTGATTTACGGAGGAATCTAACTTCTGACTACCCATATGATGGACCGGGCCGGTCTTTAATCCCAGTGGAGAAGATCGATTGGAGTATGCCATTTGCGGAGTATGATCCCACCGAATTTACTTTGCCTGAGATTCTCAAGGGGAATGTTGAATCGGCGGACCCAGAGCTACGTTATATGTGGCCGAAGTGGAATACTGATGATGAAGGGGTTGACAGGAAGAGTCATCTTGGGAATTATGCCATTGATGAGGATGGCTATCCTCTTAATCCTGCCGGCCGCACTGGACTGAAGGGGCGCGGTTGTCTTGGCCGTTGGGCTACTAATCACACTGTGGATTGTTTGATTACGCGGTAGCTAATTATATTGATCATTAATAGTTAAGTTATTACAATTATTGGAGTGGTAAATTACTGAAACTATGATTGTATTATTGATTTTTTAAGCTGGAAGAAGGACGACGAGGGTACTGTCGTGGTTGCCAAAGGTAAACCTGTTCTTCAGTTTATTGGGTCTTTTCGAAGTAACGGTGCTGCGGTTTTCCCCGGAGGTAATATTGGTGTATTTTTCCGATGTTACGAACTTACGAATATATATAATTATTTATGTGAAGTCTTATTTAAACCGATTCTGTGTTTTTTCGAAGGGATGATTTATGCCGGGGAGACTCCGTTGACGGCTCTCAAGCGGAAATTTTGGGAAGAAGTTTTTATTATGGAGGAGGCTCCAGAGAGGGATCGTACTCGACTGACCGAAGCGCTGGAGTCAGCGTTTGCGAATGCCCGCTGCTTGTACACAGGTTACGTCGATGACCATCGCAACACGGATAACGCTTGGGTTGAGGTTCAGGCCATGAACGTCTCTCTGAATGAAGCGAGCGATGGCGTTTTTAAGTACTTGAAAATTAAGCCTAGCGATCGCTCTAGAGGAGCTCAATGGATTGATGTTGATGGGAACCTTCGAATGATTATCCGTCAGGGTCCTGTTTTGCGGGCTATGGTTCAGAAACTTGATGCGTACCACTAGGCTTTGAAAGATTGAGAATCTGTGGTGAGTTGTTCCAAGAGAGAAAATGTCTGAGTTAATGCCAAAAAATAATTAGTCATACAAATTGTTACCTACTATACCTACTATTTGTTATACTTTGTCAATGATATGGTATAATGAGTGTACATTTTATAAGTCTTGTCATCCAAGATCTAAATTATTGTGAACCTATATTCCATCCAACTTCTGTAAATGAATAAATTCAAAATGGTACTGTTGATAAAATGAATAATTGTTGTGTTATGTGAGAAATAACCTTTAATTAATTTAATTTTTCACAATTATTATTGGTAATAGGTATAATACCTAATTACGTTCTATTCATCCATCCCTGTCTCTATAAGCGCATTTTAATCTTAAGTTTTAAGCTATAATTCATGATTTTTAATTTTTAAAATGCATCATAATTTGGATTCTGCATCTGAGATTTCAACTCCGTTCGCTTTTGCAATGGATGGTGTAAATCTTCTTGCATAATACGTGATACTTTAATAACTGCTTACTGTTCATTGCTCATGGCGTTCGGTAGGCGATTGTGTATAAGAGCATATTAAATTATCATCATGGTCATCACTTTCAATCTTCAAATCAACACCTTGTGTGATGTATAAAGTTGGGATTCTCTCGACTAAGAATGTTAATCTAACGAGTAGTTGGAATTGGAAAGGAAAACATGGAAATAGGTATGTTCTCTTCTCAGAATCTGAGACTCAGATATGACATCAAAATGTTGATTTCATCTTTTCCTCCTGCATTACCCTGAAACGACACGGGCAACGAATTAAAGGAAGAAATTATAATATTTCGACATTGTCATTGTCAAAAGTTGTATTTTTAGCACGTGTGGATCAAAGTACTGATGATTTGCCAATCATACTAGAGTTAGGTATTTACTGACAACTTTTGGAATTGTCTCAGATCCCTCTGAATTTATAATAATAAAAATTGTAATTGCATGCGCACTAATCAGCCAGTAATGTACTTAAAACACGCATTTTAATTTATATGAAAACGTATGCTTAAAGGTGGAACGCTTAAGGTCATTCCTACGGACGAAACTTAACTGTTGTTGCTACTATTTGAAAATCAAGCATTATGTGTTGACAATTACAATTTGCAATAATTGACATAAATCTAATCCCTTGATACTTCTCGCGTCACCCCTCCAATTTTACCGACGCTGACGAGAAACGACGATTAACGACCTTACCTGTTTTATATTGGTTTTTATCTGTAGTTCAGTCAAAAAATACGACTATGACGCTATCTCTAATGTTTAGTTTTAAATGGTGCTCATGTTATATTGGCTTTGTATGTTGTATGTCACTTTCTTTTATTTTTTTTCGATGATCCAAGAAGATGGTCAAGAAATGAGGGACGCCATATTCTGGACTCCAGAATCTGGAGAAGCATTTGTCTAACAAATAGTCTTGTAAGTTAGCCACCTACTTAATGTAGATGCATACATGTTAAAACATACTTTTCATTTGGTCAGATAATATATCACCTAACTGGTTGTACATCAGTAAGCTTGATGCTCTGTCAAATCATAAGTTGGTACATACTAATTAGCTGAAGCGGATGTCCGTCCGCATATATATTACCGTTGTAGATAATTCGACATGTCAAACTGTCAGCGCGTATGATGTGAAGATCAGAGACAGATATGGTCAAAATACATACATAGAGTAGTGCTTTCGCTTTTTATTATATGGCATTTTTTTCAAATTATCATTTCAATTCAATAACAACAAATTTGTAAGCGGTCACCATGACGCCAGCAGAGAGCTATCCTCATCACTGTTTTATCAATCAGTGTCTATAGACAGGATGATGAAAGGTAGTTAAAATTTATTCCTTTTAAATCGCAGTGTTATCGAATATGTATGATCCATGATAAGAATCATCACATTAGAGACAGTATATGCATTAAATATTGTGAGGAGACAAGGCATTTATGATAAACACTCTCTAATGTCCTGTCAATATTATGATTATGCAACGACGACGTCGCTTTTTTTGTTGACCTTGATCATTTATGCATATTATGCAATACCGGCGCAACCTCCAGACTCATGTCAACAAAAATCCTGCCTCTTGTGCACTTCAATTAGCGTCGTAGTTAAAGCTGGAATAGTGGAAGCATAACATCAAATATCATATAAACCCGTGTCGACGCCTCCTGCATCCTTCTTCCGACGCCTCCAAGTATAACCGTTCCGTCAACCGTATCTCACTCAAGCAGCCAGAGCCATTCCACATCTTTAACCGTCATTCTCATGGAACTCATGAAACATGTACTAGCCATATTATATTATTCACTATTAGTAATAACCATATATATTATTTTGCTTTTTATGAAAACATGCATGATAACGTAATTACCCGTTGTCAAGGTTTCAAGCAATCAATAGTAAGCGAAAAGATTCTCTGCTAATGACTAATCAATTATGTAAATGCCATTTCCATCATCATCCAAAAGACGTCTCGTTATCAATAAGCTTTCAAGAAGTAATGATTTTTGATTAACCGAACATAACATCCTGTCGTCGTATCTTCTCCCATTTCCAGTAATAAATTATTCTGTCTGATGAATATGACTATTTAACTATTATGGCTGGGGTTCTATTGTTCACAGTTTGTCTTTATCCTGAATCGTTAGCAAACCAAGCCAAAAGATTTAATTTCATGAATGACACAATGGATCATGTATCGACTTTTAGTGCCGGTTATATTACATCTGCACAAAAAGCACAACTGGCAAATATTACGACTTTTATATGATCGCAAATCATATATAATTTTTATGAAGCCATATCATCATCATAACTTTCCATTTCAATATTATTTGACACGACCATCATCATCATAATAATATTTTTTTATTTCCTTTTAAATATATCCTGTTGTTGTTTTACTCATATTTCTTCAATGAAACTTTATATTATACCTTTGTCTTTTTCTTTCTTGTCTGTAAACTTGTACTACTGCAGCACAACTGCAGTTAATAACTACGCAATTTAATATTTTACATGTTAAACATTAAATATATATATATGTATACATGTTAACTACAAAACTAACTGCGGATAGAGACAGACATAAAGTACTTTAAGTGTAAAATTTCATGACACACACACACACAGAAGCAGACATGCCATGATTTTTACGATTATGATAAAAAAAATTGTGATGAAAAATGATTCATGACATGACTACGATGTATAGTTGACGACGATGATGATGATGATAATGATATATTATCCTGGTGAAGAGAAGCATAACAACAAGGGCAACCGTAGCAGCAGCAGAATAAGCAGCAACGCAATAACAAAATATTCAAATATTATTATGCAACCATTCGTGAATCATGAGCATTTGTTTAGTTTTGTAAAAGATACAGGCAGCCAGGCAGGCAAGCAGTGACGCTGATTAGTATGAAATTTGAGTAACATATTATTATTATTATTATTATAAATAAATATATGCCTTTTTAAAAAATAATTTATAATAGCCTTCATATTAATTCCGTCTCCTCCTGGGACGGATGGATGATGATGATCTATCTAAAGAGATCTCGATCAATTCGCCATTCACTTCTCATCATCATAATCATCATATCCACAAAATCCACACATACACGCGTTCGTTCCAATCATGTTAATTTAATCTTTGTTTTCTCTCTCTTTCTCTCCATCTACTAGATGATGATACGCTAATAATAATAATAATAACACTAACGCCTCATGAAAGACGGAATGGCAGCAGTAAAAAAAGGCAAGCGTTGTTCCTCCGAATAGAGACAGACGCAATCTATACATTTAATGATACAAGCATAAGTAGCAAAAACAAAGCATATTTATATTTATATACTTAAATATAAATATTATCATTATTTATTTATGCATTATGCGAGCAAGCTATAATCGGTAGAAAATAACATGAGACGGCACACACACACGTAAAAAAACTAACTAAAGTAGCAGCAAGGACACAACACCAACTTAACTTGCCTTTGTTGCATGGATCATCATAATCATCATCATCGACACACAACGACGCTTTAAAAAAAATATACTATCGCTTCGCCTAAAAAGTCATCAAGATAGTCATTTTCATTTCACTGGGCTCATATTTGATAGTTTTGCTTTATTAGTTTGTAGCGCTCCGTTCAAGAAGAAACGCTAAATAAAAAACGCTGCTTATGCTGTGGCTGCTGTTGTTTGGCTGATGAATTGAATCAAAGTCGGGTCTATGAAAATAAAGCGAGTCGAGTAATAAGCTTTGTTGTTGTACGTGGCCGTGCCGGAGTAAGTGCAGTGCAGCAGCGAAAGCCAAGTAAAAAGACAAGTAACGAGACACGAGAGATGTGGAAGAAAGTGGCACAGTGACAGACTTGAGCTTCAGGACAAGTCACATAACAAGCAAGGCAAAATAAAGCAGAGAGTTTTTTATAGTAAGCTATACGAGAGTGAGTGCTGAGCTGCGAGTAGTCAGTTGAGTAGTGATGATGAGTGGATGAGGAGGCTGCAAAACTGGAATTTGGTGGAACTTGTTGACTTACATTTTTTTACACTTTTTTCTATCTCTCACCCTGCTTGCTATATAGAAGTCTCTGCAGTTTTTTTTGTTGTGCATCTTCTCTTGCATTTGCGGCGACTACGACGACGACGAGAGAGCGCTGGGTTCAGTTGGGTTGGATTTTTGTTGGAGTATTTTTTTTATAGTAAGTTGTGCGTAAAGTACGAGTACGACGACGACGACGAACAAGAAGAGTGACAGTGACAGGCACACACACATACGGTCAGAGTGGTGTGGTGTATAGTAATTCAAGTGACTACTCTGCTCTGCTGCTCCTGTTTGTTGTTTGTTTTTTCGCGAATTTTTTAAATTGCAATAATTATTGTAAATTGTCAAGTTTTTATTTAACAGTTTTTCGGCGAGAAGGAACTGGGTGATAAGTTGAGATTGGTTGATTTTGATAAGATGTGATGTGAGTGAGGAGAACATCTTGTCTTTGAGTCTGTGTCATCTGTTGTTTTGTCGGTGAGAATTTTTTGAAGGGAAGGAGTAGTACGTGAAACTTTAATGACTTTTAATTGTTGATTATTTTGTGGTGATTGATTGATTGTGGTGGGATTTGTTGAAGGGGGGAAATAGAATGCGATTTGTTGATGCGAGAATTGCAGCTCGGCGTTGTTATCTTTCGTTTTTAGATGAGTTCCTCCACAAGAAGCGTACAAGCGAGTATCCTGTTGTGGTGAAAGGGCTAATTGACTTGAGTAGTGAGAAGGAGAAGACTAATCAGTGGATCTCAAGGAAGGAGAGTCGAGTAGTACTGCTGTCTAGAGAGAAGGATTGTTTCTACAAGGTTTGTTTGGTGGGTCAGCTTCAGAAGAGTAACTGTAGGAGTTACACATGTGATCACGGTCCTTTTCGGAGCTCAAGGAAAGTAATTGTTCAAAATAAGTGTTATACGGATTTAGGAATGACGGCAAAGCTTGCTAAAACGAAGATTGTAATGCTGGACGGCGTTCCGTATCGTAACAGGTAAGGTCATGGTTTAAATGGTTGTGTTTGACAGTAGGTGTGGATGTTGTGATTTTCGAGGCAGATAGCATGTTTCTTTGTTTCAATAGTATTAAAATAAGGTTGTGAATCTTTTTGTGTTAACAGCTCAGTATTGAAGGTCATGGAGCTTCATGATTTGAGAAAGAATCTCACTCCGGAGTACCCATTCGGAGGTCCGAATCGTGTTGCCGTTCCAGCGGATAAGGTTGAATGGAGCACATCGTGGCCTGAGTATGCTCCTCTGGAATTTACGACGCCTTCCATTCTCAAGGGTGATAAGGAGTGGGCGGACAAGGAACTTCGGTTAACTGATGTTGGCTTGTGGCCAAAATGGAACACTCAGGATGGAGGGATTAACAGGAAGAGTCATCATGGCAGTTACAAAACTGATGCGGACGGCTATCCTCTCAACCCAGCCGGCCGTACGGGCATGAAGGGACGGGGAAATCTTGGCCGGTGGGCTACTAATCACGCTGCTGACTGTCTGATCACAAGGTAATTGATGACATCTATGCTTCAACGTACCATTCATTGAGTGAAAATAAGTGAGATTCTTAGGTGCTGATTGTAATCTATATTTATTTTTTTAAGATGGAAAAAGGACGACGATGGAACCGTCGTAACTATTGATGGGAGGCCGGTGCTTCAGTTTATTGGCATTATCAGGAAGGATACCGGTGATTATGCATTCCCTGGAGGTATTAGTTCATTTATTATGTTATCATGGTTTATGCAAGTATGTACTTAATTGTTAACTATTACTTAAACCGGCTCATTTGTTTTTGTGTGTAGGAATGATTGATGCTGGAGAGGACGCCATGACGGCTGTCAAGCGTGAATTCTTGGAGGAAGTGTTTAGTATTGAGACAGCTAGTGAAAAGGAGCGTGCTAAATTGGAGGAAGCGCTGGAGTCCGTGTTCGGGAATGGAGATTCTGTCTACAAGGGCTACGTTGATGATCGCCGAAACACGGATAACGCTTGGATTGAAACTGAGGCAATCAATTTTTCGCTGAATGAGGCGAATGATGGTGTTTTCCGAAATCTCAAATTTAAGGCTGGAAGCGACGCTATAGGTGCCTTATGGATCGATATCGATCAGAATGTGAAACTGTATGCTAGTCATAAGTCCATAATTCAAATCCTTGTTCAGAAACTTGATGCTTATTGGTAGGCTGAAGGTGATTGATAATCAGTGGTGGTTGAATTATTCAAAGAGATAAGCGACTGTATTTGCTAAAAAATGTCTCCTATTTGTTATACTACATAAATCCATATACCTAATCTAGTATAATAATTATACAGAGATTTCCATGTTTTGCTATGTAAACTTTTTTTTTGAATCTATCTTTCAACAATTTTTTGAAGGAATCGAGTGGTGAGCTGCTCAGTAAATGAATGATTGATTGTTGTTACGTCGTACTTATGTCATGTCATGTTTAACCATTTTTTATAGTTAAATACTTTGCGATAAACAATCATTGAATTGAAATGGTTTGCATATATACCTATTATATAACTGCTAATATTACATACAAACGAATTAGTACGCTGGTATTTCAGGCGCTGAACTGTAATCAGTGCTCTACCATTTGTAACGTACGTAGGAAGAGAAACTGATATAATGATAGATTTGGCATGCATGTTTACAGATTCTGGTGCTTGAAAGTCCATACTAAAAAAATGCGAATAATTTAATTTGTTACATTGCGTTTCGATATATATCATATAGTTTATATATATATTATTATGATTATTACTGAATATTATATAATATATTATCATTCCACGTTGGCTCTTTAGTTTTAATTACAGCAGATCTACACATGGTACATGTAGTATCTAGTTGAATATGAAAAAAATACCTTGTTATTACTATTTTTGTGTGAGTTCTCAACTTTCTGCAAAGAGATTCATGTTCGGAATGTTCATAATCATAAGTATTCTTGTCAATGTTTTTACAGTCACATATCCTCTACAAATAAATTCTCCATATATTATAAATTATAATGTTTTACTGTCCACACACACACAATGTGCAAAAAAATGTCTGAGCCGATTATTGTTTTAAGTGAAGTAGCTGCGTCAACATTTTTCCAGGAGGTATTTTTTTGTCTCTTGTCGTCGGTGATAGATAAAATCATTTTATTTTTAATGTACTTTAATGTGCTTATCTCATATCGTTATCCATCAAATCCATCCGAATCAGCAACCTGTTACCAAGTGCTTTAACAACAAGTGTAGCTCTTGCGTATAATATGCTGTACGTTTTTAAGAGTACGTCGAACTGGTACGCCTTCACTTTTTGAATTTGTTTGGATAGACGGCGGCGGCGATATTGATGAATATGTTTTTTGATAAGAGACTTTGACGATTTTACTGCTTTTCGTTCAGTATTCGTTTAAAAATACATTTTTGTACCAGTGTGGTGATGTAATAAACTGAACTATTAAGAGATTTCACTCGCGACCACTCAAGGTTACTAGTAAGCCAGTTTTCGTTCGTAACGGTTCTTTTTTCTTTGTTACCTCAGCAGCAGCATAGGCGTATTTAAGACTCATCTTAATGCATCCTGCTTTCAGCAGAAGCTTTCTTTGAGCACTGGTCCAACCACCCCGCTTCCCACATACAATTTTCATAGCTCGTAGTCGATTAACATCATCAGTGAGCCATCTGCGCTGCACGAGCCACTCCATCGTCGTCATCATCATCACCACCACCACACCACACAAGACAGTTTTAGCGGTGGACCACGTACTATTTTATATTTTTTCAATTTTCATTTGTGTAGGGCAAACAATTACACCGGTGCTTTAGAAGAAACGAGTCATTCATCATGAAATTAGGAAGGTCGAATATATTTTCTTGGAATGCGTGTCTCCACATTCTCGCACTAGTTGCTGCCGTTAACTGTGTACCAACCGTTGATGAATATATGCGTCTACGCGATGAAGTGCAACAAGTAAGACTATCAACTATAGGGCATTTAGAACTACTTACAAGCAAAGCATATATAAATAGCCTATGATTTTATTTTTCATTGGAATGTAATAATCGTTTCTTTATAATAGGCTGATGCGTTAACTCTTTTGGGTGGCTCGCTAGATTTTAGCGATTCCCGTGAAGTGCTAGTCAATACAATTCTCACGACGTTTAAAGAACAGGAGTTTGTAGAGGGTCTGGATTCCAATGGCCGGTTCTTTGCAGCTGCCAAACATTTCTTTCATTCCAAGCCGATGATTGATAACTCTAATGTGTTCAAAATTATCAAAATGCTTCCAAAAGGTATGTCAAAATTTCTTATCATATATACATAATCTGTGGTAGCTAGAGCTGTGCACAAGTGCATGATATATTAATAGAGAAGTAACAAATCATTTTTTATTGCGTTTTTTATTTCGTTTTTTTTGCTTCCTTTTGGGATCGGCAAATGTAGGAGCTGGCTTGCACATGCACGACGCAACAGTTGGAGATGTGGAGTACATTGCGTTAAATCTAACCAAAGAGGACAACTTGTACTACTGTCTGCAAGACTGGGATCATCTTCTCTTTCGATTTTTCGAGACTGAGCCAAGTCAGGGATGCTCTCCAGCCACCAAGTGGAAAAGCGTTGCTGTTTTGAGGGGGTCTGCATCCAGTGAAGCCTGGGTTGACAATTGGTTTCTCTCTAGCATGTCTATGTATACACCCACACCCGAGGGTAAGCAAAAAATGCCAACACATCAAACATCACTCTCACTCGTTGGTTAAGCCATTGAATGAATTTTTGCGTCAGTTATGCAATTTTTTTGGTGGGCATTTCGTGACGATGACGGAGAATCATAATATTTCATGGAAAATATGCTTAACTAATTGTTTTATTAAAATATGCTTTGAAACTCAAATAGTGGACTATCCGGACACTAACGCCGCATGGAACCTCTTTGAGAAGAAAATTACAACGATCAGTGGCGTCATTAACTATGCACAGGCGCTGAAGGATAATTATTATCAAATTCTTCAACAGCATTATGATGATAATGTGATGTATATAGAAATGAGAGGACTACTTTCAGATGTACTTATTCAGTCTAAAAAATTAAGTCATTTAGCTTTATTTTTTCATACTATTTCTTATGTAGGCATATGTATTTTCATTGACTTAATAGGTTTATCACTTGAATCAATCACTGCTGACTCCCTTGGAGATACTTGGACTTTATAAGGAAACTACCGACCAATTCGTTAGTGATCATCCAGATTTCTGGGGAGCCAAGTATATTTATGCGCCCCACAGATTCCACGAACCGGAAGTTATTCAGGAAATGTATGTGTAAAATTCAATATATTTTTACATATATTCTCACAATCAGTAGCAAAGTAATGTTTGTTCACTCTGTTTATAAAGGATCAATAATGCGACTGTTATGAAAGACACGTATCCAGATTACTTTGCTGGGTTTGACTTGGTGGGACAGGAGGATAAAGGTACTCCGTTGGTTGGATTTCTGCCTGAACTTTTGAACGCAGCCTCACGTGACATCAAATTTTTCTTCCATTCAGGAGAAACAGGTTTGTTTTAAATCAATCTTCACCATCATTACATAATTCATGAAAGTACCAACCCAACTGAAAGCCGTTTTTAATTTATGCAATCTTGTTTTCATGAAAGATTGGCACGGTACGAAAATCGATGAAAATTTGTTGGATGCTGCCTTACTGAACACCACACGATTTGCTCATGGGTATGCAATGTTCAGTCATCCTATTGTTTATGAAATGGCAAAGGAAAAGGGAATTGCATCGGAAGTTTGTCCTATTTCAAATCAGGTATGAATTTCAGTTCTAATCGAGATAACATGCATTGACCTAACTTTTTTTTCAAATCTAAAGAACAATTTACTTTTTATAACAGGTACTCGGATTAGTTCAAGATTTGCGCAACCATCCCGCTACGAATTACTTCAGGAATGGATTTCCAACTGTGGTGGCCAGGTAATTTTTAAACCTTCGTTGCAAAAGTATGTTAAATGTATACTTAGAGCCCAGTATATGAATCTGAATCCAAGAGCTGTACTGGAGATGTACAAAAAAGAATGAAGAGACAAAGAATTTAGGAAAGGTATAGGTATAGAGTCATAATTGGGAAACGGTGTTATTAATTTAATTACACTTCTTGGTTCAATGTGAAGTGATGGGCCCGGTATGTGGGGAGCTGCTGCATTATCACACGATTGGTACATGGCGTTTATGGGCATTGCTGGACGGAGAGCAGATCTGAGGTTTCTCAAGCAGCTAGCGATCAATTCAATCACGTATGAAATGAATGCATGTACAAACTGTATCCAATTGCGGATTGAGTAAGCAAATTTAATTGCCGAGTTGAAAAAATACATCTACAGGTACAGCGCGATGAGTCAAGCAGAAAAAGCCAATGCAATGCTACAGTGGGGACAACAATGGGATGCATTCCTTGATAAAGTAATTGACCAATACTCCAATCAACTAGAACTTGACTCTCCCATGTCAAATTCAGTCTATTAAGCTAACTGGATGTCAGGCACTAATATATCGAGAGTCAACTAAATGAATGCTACTGGAATGAAATTTAACAAACCAAATGTGTTTCAACCAATGATTTAAAAAATAAAATTTTGAAAGTTTCTTTTATTATCAAGAAATAACACCTTATTATAAAGACTTGATCATACAACATTTGAAATTTCCATCATATATCGGAGTCATAAAACAAGCATGCGCGTCCCCCACACATAAATCATACAAGTGAAACTAGGTATACAGGTACTGCTACAGAAACTTAGGATTATCAAGAAATACTACATAATTGCGAAGGAAAACAATCTTCATAATATGTTATACTATCGTGTATCATAAAAGTTGACGAGAACCATGATATTGCCTTTTTGTGAGAAATGGTGCGATGGGCACCTTGCTTAAAAAATAACTACTTGCAAATCGCTTCGTTAAGCGTTGTAGTAAAAGTATGTTAACAACTATATCACGTCTGAGCCACATGGTATTGTACTCGAGGTAACCATCGAACACAATCAAGATATATAATTTGCATAGTATTTACTATATACTCTTTAGAAACAATGGAGATTGCTACACGATACAATAATAGTTAGTATTTTCTCGAAGTCCTACTACGAATTTGAGACATTTTCGGCTGCCTCGATATTGCGATTGGGATCCTCTCTATCATCTATTTACACATAGCTATTATATTTAAATGCGTCACGACACCATACATAATAGTATGTCATAAATAAATAACTATGGTGACAAATTGTCAACTGAACTAAATTAAAGGGTTTGGACGGGTATCAATATTTCCTTCTTCTGCTCGAGAAAAGATCTTCCGGGAATGGTTCGCCCGGATCTATCACGAACTCGCTTATAGTGTCTTGAATAGATTTGGATTGAATGTAGCCATTGTTTCCGCTTGTACTGCTGCTTGCTTGTCCGTCACTTTGATAACCCGAGGAACTAAGATACCCATCTTGTTCTAGAGCTTGTCGAATGGATTCCGTGTTAAATACTGGGGCCAGTAGAACATCGTCAATGTCCACGTCCGGACACCTACTCGTCATAATTTTTGCTCCCACTGGGTATTTGTCAATGTTCTTGTCATTATGGCTTTTTAGCAGCTTTGTAATGAGTTTGGCAGATTCCTTCGAGAATAGGGTGTCAAAATTTATATTCAAATTCTTGTGGCTGAGCTGCAAACAAAGTAAAAAATAACGAAACATTAGGAATTGTATGAAAAAATGTTGGAACTGGAACGGTTCTGTGAGTGCAGCTTTTAGATTACTAAACCTACCAAGGCAAGTACAGCGTAAAAATGACGACACGTTTCAGAGTTGTCAATTTTCTTCATGTGAGAAAATATATCATATAAGCGAATCCAACTGCTAGATCCATCCACACTCCCTGCGACGGAGGATCTTCTCGAACAACTGGAAGTCAACGACCAATTTCTTGTGTCGTCTGGCCTAGGAGACTCGGCCCCTATAGCCGAGCCTATAGGTGTAGGGATTGGCGATAGTGGACAAAGCATGTCGTCGTTTTCTCCATCTTGACTTTCTTTCATTGTCACGTCCATCACCTCCATTTCGTACTTTTTTACATCAAATAAACCCTGTTCCGCCTCCCTGCGCAGCACAGACTTTACTCTGTCCTCGAAGTCTTTGATTCGCTTAAAAACCATTTTATCCCCATCGGTTCTCTGCAATTAAAATTTTAATTGTAATTAGCTCATACTCACTCAAGGATGTAGAACAAAGAGACCTAATAAAGGAAAAAGGGCAACCAACTTACCACATGCCATTTTTTGTATCTGCTGCATATAATCCGTTTTAAAGTGGCAATCATCTGACTAATAGGCACCTCTGCGTCAGATTTGGACTGCTTTCCTTTGTGATATTCCTCCGATGCCTGCTGTCTTACTTGATTGAGCAGTTCGGCTATTGAGGAAATTGTTTGCTCACTTTCTGACATTTGCGAATCATTCAATTCCAACACCTTTGCTACTACATCTTTGCTTGCCCCTTCTCCTTCTGTTGTAACAAAAAAGAATTAATGCTTCCCATTAGTATTGTAGTTTGATATGACATGAAAATATTTATAACTAGGTAGTTATGAAAGACTATAAACTCACCGGCTTCACTCCTCTTAACCAGGACACTGTTTTGGCTGAGTAATGACACAGCTTGTAGAAATTTTTGTTGATAGGCTCTGAACATATCTTTGTGCATGAGACCATAGTCGAATGGCAACTTGTGCATTTCTTGAATAAGCGCGTGAAAACTTTCTTGTACGTCATCAGGTAGGTGGTCCAAAGTTTCATACTGCTGGCCGTCCAAACTTGAAGCCATGGCAAGTGTTAAAGCGGATTGCATTTTTTCATCTTCTCGTTTCTCGACATCGGAGGGATCAGCCGTGGCTGTGTGGCATGCTTCACAACCATCGTCGTCGTCATTAATTTCATTATTGTTGATTGTAACTTTCTTTCTCTTGCGTCCAACTTGAAGTTCGAGAACTGGCGGAAGTACTTCGTCCACATCAATGTCGCCTTGCAACTTGATGTAGTCTAGGAGTGCGTTCCATTCATCTACGCAAGAGATCAATTCAGGTGGATCTTCATCGTACTTCCGTTTCTTAAGGGTATAGTCTCTCTCTTTCACCTGAAACAAAACAAAAATGGTCAGATTGTAAAATAAGTGCATTTTGTACGCTGTTTCGGTTTGTTAAAATATCGATTATTTGCATATACTAACCTTTTCAATATTTAGCAATTGTTTGAGCCTATCCGACTGCCTCCGAGTACACCGTCCAGGAATTTCATTCAAAATCTCTGACTCCAATTTTGTCACATCTTCGGCACTGGGTTCAACTGTACCTCCGTTTTCTGGAAAGGAATCAGATTCAAGTTACAAATCACAGTCGCAATAATACTATAATATTGATTTTATTCAACATGTTCGTTAAAAAGATTACCATCCGTGGGTTTATCACATTCAGTCTGATTCCCATTCAGGTTACTCTCAGCAGACTCGTCTGCATTTGTGGGTGGCTCAGAAGCGTCATTTGCCGCACCTTCACCCTCGGTAGCACCATTAGCATTGGAATGTTCCTCAGGGTTTGTACCTTCTACATTGACATCCGTACCCGCCTCACCCTCTGCGCTGTTGGTTTCGGTTTTGTTTGGGTCACCATCTACTCCAGTCGTCTCTGCAGCAGGTGCTCCATTTTCACCTCCTTCTACTTTTGGGACGTCTTCACTGCCTTCTTTCGTGACCTCTTCACTGCCTTCCTGCGTCTTTTTCTCGTCCGTCTTTTCTGGGTCGGTTTCACCTTCCTTTTTCTTCCTACCTCTTCCCTTGGGTGGATTTTCTCTATAAAAACCATCAAATGACCAATTCCATTATTTACCGAGCTTTCACAATTCAATAACCAGCATGATATAAAAATGCTTAAATAATGTATGCAATGTATTACTTTCCGGAAAGACGGTTTGCAATAGCTAATACTTCCTCGTGCAAAGTTCTCACTTGCGTGCTGTACACGTGAGTTACACCCGAGAGCAGCAATGCTGATTCGGCCAGATCAACATCACCCCCCACGTTTTGGTCGAAGTGGTCAAACACACCATCGACAACCTTTTAAAATTAAATTAACCCATACTGTAAGATCCTGATAAATCATTTCTACATTATAAACAGAAAATATCTAACAAATCATATTATCATACTAACATCTTGCAAATCTTGATCAAAAGGATTCGAAATTTTCTTTAGCTTCAAGACAGTTTCTTTGGCTTTTGCTGACAAATGGCTGTTGTACAGGTCATCGTTATCAGTTGTTATTGTTACTTCAGAATAGGTTCGATCGGTGATTTGCTTTCTTCGCTTAGGAGATCTCGTCACACTTGGTCGATTGGGTGTGCGTTTTCCAGGACGCTTTAAAGGAATTTGACTAGAAGGCGATTCGCTTGGACCTGGAATACTGCGTTCAATGAATTTTGACATTTTATCCTTTTTCATCACAAATTAAACCTGCTACAAAATTGAATATTAAGCTGTTTAAAAAAAACTTACCAGATATCCATATTCTTCAGAGGAACTTCTTTTGTACTTTCACTTACAGAAGTAAATTGTTATTGTTTGCTGTCATTGTGGTTGTATGTATTATCCTTAAATTTATTATCGCGTTCCGAGGGCAGGAAACGTATAATCTTATCTACTCAAGGCATGACCCCCTTATTCCTATTATTATTTAAATGAGTTGTGGAGACGCACGTTCTTTTTCATTTAAATATCTCAAACTGAAACACTCCTTTCTTCACTCTATAGCTATATAGGTCTCGACTTAAAATTGAATGAACTGAACAATAAATGCAAACATAAAAACCTCAGCTCAAGAAGCTCTAGTAGTTTTTTTGTAGAAATGCTCATTTAAAGCGTGCTTTCAATTCTGGGAGTTAAATGCAAATTAACACTTCATGAGAATAGAAAAATTTGAATCGCCTTAAGATTACAAACTGATTACGGAGTCATATGTATAAAAAACACGCGAACGCTATTGACGCTAACAATGTTCAACGTTAAGTATTAAGCGGATTAAAGAAATGTATACGCGTTAAATACGAGCATACACATTTATAACGGCAGTAGAAAGACACTGGCACAGTTTCATTAAACAATCCCATGTTTCCCATTATTGACTAGCAACCAAAATAAATGACGCTGGAACTGATGAATCTATTATTTTGTTGTAATTCCAACCTAAATACTAATATTAATTGATACACATAGGCCGATACACCACTCAGAAAATTATTTGTTTTAAATGCAATTTAGTCGGATATCTCGTCACCAAGAAGGGCAGGATAAATAATTATCAGTGAGTTTGCTGGAAAATCCGACCTGTCCTCCCTTCTTTATCCAATACAGCCTTTACACGTCGACATGATTGCAATAACACTCATATTAAATACACAGTCGCATTATCATTTTCTTAACGTAAACAATAACGGCAAGTATCATTCATTTCACATAAACCACATCGACATATTTTTTCCGTTTTCAAACTCGTCTTAGATTCCAGACCACAAGACACAAGAAAATCATCTACTTCCACCTTCGTTAAATCTCGGAAAAAGTTAAATTAGCATTTTTTTTGCTACCGCGCCATATTATTATACATCATATCGCTCTAGAGCATTACTTGAATTTTTTAATGCATCCAAATATGAAAACACGGGAGGAGGTGGAGCTGAACAAGTAGCACATTTATATATTTTTTATATATTACTACAACTACCATTAACACAGCACGCCCGTATTAATGTTTTTCGTTTAAGATTTTTTGGGTCTATGTGACAACAAAGGTCTCTTTTTTTCTTTACAACAAGTTACTGGAAATCGTTGCAATTTTTCACAGCAACACGTGACGCGTACATAATTACAGCATTAGCACGCCAATTTGCTTCGGAATGCGTCAGCACATTTAAAAACTGCTAACACAACTTTTGCAACCTTATACTCTTTTTTACAAAAATTTAACAAGAGCCACACTCTTCAGTATGCCCAGGTCAAGCAATTATAGAGTCCGATCCAATAAAAATGCTGATGCTCTTGCTTGTGCTGCTGCTGCTAAGGCTATAAAAGCATTGACTCCCAGTCCAATTCACATGCATACATATGCACGGATTTTTTTTTAAAGCAAAAGGTAGATAGATTCATGAAGCCATGAAGCGTTGTTGCTGCAACTCTTTTAACGCTGCTGCTAATACTGATGAGAAATATATAAGTACATTATATGTATGTATTTTCCCTCTAACTTGAAAGTGACTCCCCTACCAAGCTTCACTTCTAATACCTTTACAGGCTATAAGCGGTGTACTCAATCGTATCGCAGACCTGAAGCAAGGGAAAAAAAGAAAAAAAATTATAGATATATTATGTTGATATGCGTGTATCAAAAGTATAAGAACTTTTATAAGGATTTTTTGTAGGTGATGGGACTGGGACAGTCAACTCTGTAAACTAAATACCTACCCATAGCTGTACAGGATACCGAGTATACCGTCACCGAAAGTCACAGCCAACAATGGCTTTATTTAGAACCGGGACTCGGGACACAGACTAATATCCGTAAAACGGATATCATTCATTTCTGATGGATGGGGATGGGTAAATTGGGGATACTGGTTGCCAGTTGAACAATTGACCAAATATGGTGACATCAGCTATCATGGAACAATAACCGATTTTAGTGGTAACAGGTCACACAATGATCGTACAGAAAGCAAGGTCATTGCCACAATTGGTAAATAATTTGGCACACTGTTAGTTGGTCAAGTGGTCGGGCTCGGGGTTTACAGTGACGGTCGGTGAAGCCGGTAATGCTACCCTGAACAGATATAATACCTATACAGATAGAAAGATAAAATATTATATTATTTATATCCCTATATACGGATAAGGTGGTGGTATGTAGTATAAGTTTAAAAGTATACCACTCTGAGTAGAACATAAATATACCTATGCATGCATGCATTATAGTATAGTGTATGACCTTATCCCTATAAAATGATTGGCCTGTAATCATAATTGTTGTTAGCTTTAATGATGAGAAAATGGAGCAACACGTAGCGCAGCCACCTCCACATTAAATTATTAAGGAAATAATTATTGGTAGCGAATATTTATAACAGCTCGATTACCGTTTCGATTTGCTATTGTAACTGATTGTAATTGTATGTAATGATTCTACAGGAAAATAATAAAAGCTCTACTAAAATTGCCTTTTTCGTCTACGATTAAAATTTAATATTATGTAGCGGAAACCGAATTTTGTCATGCCATATTACGCTAAATTGCATTCGAGAAAGGAATGATTTTTTGTTGAAAAGATTTTTCCTGAAATGTGCATTCAAAAAAGTAGAAATTGTAAAAATTGATTTTATCGTCGTTTGCAGAACAATGGTTTCTGTAAACATCAAATCGTACGCTGTACTTTATTGAAAAAGATAAAATGCGATTTTAAAAACGACATTTTGATATTAGCATTTCACAAAGTATTCAAAAATTTAGGTATTTTTTACTCTTAGCAGATTTCCACTTTGATTTCGAAATTTTTAAAAAATTTACATTATCTGAAGGTCGATATGTCGGTGAACCACGAATTATGAAGTAAACCAAAATTATCATTAAATATGTATATGTATTACTTATAATATAGCGATTAATTTACTGATTGTTCTTCAATGGCACCCAGAGCATTTCCAATTTTAACGCCAATGTGTATTGTCGTACGTATATTTTAGTCGATAAGCTTCTGCAACGATCAGGCCTATCTCCGAGCTTTCCCAGTTTTGCGTAGGTAAATTCTGGAGTAATAGCATCAATCCCTGCAACACCACCAAAAATATAATCGTAAAAATGGAATTCATTGAGAATCGGATTCACTTATGCAATTTGGTTTATAACCTGAAAGTCCTTTTGTCGAATAAGCTGGTCTCGCCAATGGCGTAGGAATGCGGCACAAACATACAATAACACGGATCCACATCCGTCTGGTTCGGAAAGATAAGTATCCCAAAGCCTTATTGTACAACGAAGGGGCAGTTCTCGCATGAGTAAGTTATTCATCCATCGGAAAGAGAACTGAAGGTAGTCGATTTCATGCTTTTGAAGATGATGATGCAAGGTTGCTATGATTTTTAAACGGAAATATGGAATATTTTCAAAATGCATCACTGAAATATGTGTATGTCAAGTAAAGATAAAATGATAATCACCAGCAAAACTAACCATCAATGCGCTCAATCAGTTCCTTCAATTTTTTAACCTTCTCCTGGATACCAGTCTGAGCAAATATATAGTTGACCTGTATACTATCAAGAAACTTTGACATACACCAGTACGAGTCTGCCTCGATGTTGTTCCTCACTTCATCCTTTAGTCTGCCTACGTCGAAGGTTTCGACCTCCACATCTGATAAAAAATAATTAAAGTATATTATCAAGTCATACAAATGCAAATTATTTAAATTTTTTGTGAGGTACACTAAATGGGTATACTCATATATGAACGTACCAGGAGGAAGGACTTCTTCCAGGAAGACGACAAAGAATGGGGTGACCAAATCATTCATACCCTGAAC
Source organism: Sinella curviseta (assembly GCA_004115045.4). Classification (NCBI taxonomy): domain Eukaryota; kingdom Metazoa; phylum Arthropoda; class Collembola; order Entomobryomorpha; family Entomobryidae; genus Sinella; species Sinella curviseta. The sequence goes on from CM065489.1 coordinate 34,542,770, forward strand.
GTAACCTGAGGCAGGATGCCGTATGGCCCAAATGAAAAGAATTCTCTCAAACATTTCTTGAACTACTCGTTGTTGAAATAGGGCAATCAAAGGACACATTCTTGGAATATCAATATGAATCTGGAAAAAAATATAAGATGAATTTATACGAACAGTTAATCACATTGTAAAAATTGCAGTAAGATGCATTTGTAAATAGCAAAAGTCATACTTGGCGAAATGTGTCCTGATGGGACTCCTCTTTCCTAGAATCATAGTATTGTTGCACACACTTCCAATACTCCTCTCGCTTCCGTCTTAAGGCTTCTTCTCGTCGTTCAATATTTGCGGGTAGATAACCCTAAATTACATTTCCATCAAAATTAGTACACAAATTTATATATGAGTATGTTATACAACTGATACAGCTAAATGGAGAATAACTTACTGCAAGAAGCTTCCAGGTCGTTCCTCGAACCGACACCGGAAGTCCGGAATAGCTCAGCGACTGCAATTCCTTCAGATCTGTACTACCTGTTCCTTGAAGTAGACTTCGAATTTTATCAGCCTTAACTTTCTCACCATCAGTTTCTGCAAAATTGGAGGATTTAGTATTAATTTCTTATTACATTTACTTATTACGTGTATGCTCCTATATGTCAAATTTAAAGGAGTGAAAAAAATAAAGGATTTTAGTATTACCAAGTCTATTAATAACTCTAGGTTTTGTAGATATACTGTTTCTGTGGGCACCAGGCACTAAAGGAGCTTCAGCATTTCCATTTGGTAAACTTGTATACACTGCCGAAGGCTCCGGTTTATAAGCAGTTTCTTAAAGGAATAGAAATTAAAATTTTGAACATTAAATTTTCAACAAACGTTAAGAAGCAGAATTAGAATATGTTCTCAAACAGTAACTTACCAATGTTTGCATTCACAATAGCTTTTGGACCCGGATTTATTGAACTAGATGGCTTGGAGGTGGTTGGTACAGATTTGTCTACATTGCAGTGATGAACATCAGGCTGGACATTAGGAGGCTTAGTCGGAGGACTGATAGATCCACTTCGGTGACTATTGATCACACTGAGGGCAGTTGATTGAGCGACCTTCTTGCTAATTTTGACATCAGCTATAAAAACGAAATCAAACGTAACTCACAGTTAGTACAACACAGATCTTGCATTTTAAAATAATAAGTAACATATAAACTTACTTGATGAAATAACCGAGAATTCATCATCCTCAATGTCCCAAGCATCCCTGACACTGTCCTGGAAATCCTGAAATGATGATGTTCCACCGGAAGACTTTGGTTTCGTCCACGACATGCTTTCCTTGCTTGGACTTGGCCTGTCAATTGACGAAGCACTACTCTCATTTTAGACTATTTTATTTACATCCATCAACAAATCCAACCATTAATTCATTAAAACAAGATATTATTATTTGTTATCTCAACTAACCATCCTGGAACTGTTTTGCTATTCTTCTTCCAGAATGACATTGCCGGCTCGGCATTGTTAGAGTCCTTGTTACTTCCACATTTCTCCATTAACCCGTAGCGGTGTACGTCTGGAAAATACATTTTTGACATTATTGAATTGCCAACGACCGATAACTGTCACTATCTTCTTTAACTCCTTTCAACTAATAACCACTTCCTTAACCACCCTCCGTCAAAAAACTAACAAAAATTTTTCCACTAACGAAAAACAACAACAATTAGGCTTCGCCTGCTTCACAATCACATTAATGCAAAAAATTACAAATTCCTTCCCTTGTCCCTACTCTACTCCTCCAAACACAATCAGTGTTATCATCTGTCTCCCTCCCGACACCCGACTCAGAAACTCCACTAATTTTTCACGTGGTTCTACTCGACAGCTGTTGAACTACAAATGACAAATGTCAACAAAACAAGGCACCACCACCACAACTGCACTAGTAAAAACTCTTGCCGTTGTTCTCCACTAATCAACTTGACTAATGCTTTACGACTAATGACGTGTCCTCTAAATACTAACTGTTTATTTAACGGTCCGCATTACTCAGTTGCACTAAACTAACTGACTAGCAACCACCCGAATCCTTTCAATCAGTACTATCTACTGACTAATCAAAATGTGTCAACAAGCAACTAATTGTAGTATGGATAACTGTACTGGGAAACAGTTGCTATTTTTCCTAACTACAACAGCCTGTCATAAATTAATTGACGAGATCAAACAGCATTATCTGTCGATCATAAAAAAATGACCACTTCCATCATTTATATTTCACACTAAAAAACCATGTCCTGCCATGCCAACTGTTCAACAGTAAACATTCTTAAAAAAAACTGCCCCGTGTCCACCACACCATCCTCATCACCATCAACATAATTTATTATCATCAGTAAACCTTACCTTCAGTCAGCTGACAAATAGGCGAGAGCTGCTGCTGCTGCTCTTGTTGTCAAGTTTAATTCGCACCTTTTTTCTCTTTCTTCCTTCCACAAAAACTATCAGACAATCAGACCGACGACGACGCTGAATGGACCGGACAAATTATTCAATACTTTTTTTTTCTGTCCGATCTTATGCCAAATTTATTGTTTAATAGCAACCGTGAAAGAGTAGTAGTAGTAGTAGTAGCAGTAGTAGGTATAGATTTAATTACAATTAACTTATAATTATAATGAAAAAAAAATAATATTGATCTTTCTGACAGACAGTGGTTTTTTTTTGTCAACAGGATTGAAAAAAGCAGTATTTTATGTTTTGCGCCTCCTCGTCTCTCCATCCAGCCAACTCTTTCCTCCTCTTCTTCTGGCCTACTACTACTACTACCTGTATTACATTATTATGATGGCGAGTTGTAGAAGAGACAAAAATGTGGCAAAATAAATGGCATGAGCATTTGATGTATGTACGTGAGCACAGAGAACAACTCTTATAATGGCATATATTCGGATAACTTAGTTAACTTGAGTAAACATTTGTCATAGTTGTAATGGAGACTAATTAAAGTAATCACAATGGTAGTAATAATTGGGTTGAAGAAGTTTGCCGAATTATTATTAAAGGAAAGAAAATTAAATTGATGTGTGTGTGTGCAATGTGTGCGGTGTGTGTGATGAGTGCAATGCAAGCAAAAAGTGGGAGCAATGTACAGTATCTTCTTGAAAGAATGAATATGATACCTACCCAACATGTCTCTATATCTATATAACTTGATGTTATATATGCCCACCATCATCATGTCTCTATTTGCAAAGATGTATTCTTCAATCCATGATGATACATGATATAGACTTGTATGTAATGATATTTTAAGTTAGTTAGTAAAAAAAATTGTTACACTATATGGCTGGCACCTACCTGTACCACCACCAAAACCAAACCAATCCACAATTGGTCTTATGAATATGAATATAACATGCCGTTTTTTTCTGTAGGCATATGGATTTTTGGTATCCTTTGCATGGCACGGGTAAAGAATTGAAGGCAAGAGAGAGAGATGCCAAGATTTTTACAAAAGTTGCAAGATCTTCATGAAAAAGCTATGATCCTTGAAAAAGACTGGCAACAGCGTCAGGGCCAGACGGATGGATCGTGAGTGAGTCTATGCATTTTTGTTTGAAGGGAAAAGAAACTTTAAATCATATAGTTATAGAGGACTATATAGCAAAAAAACGGTGAAATGTAAAGGAGGGTTTGGTTTAAATCTGGCTTTATTAATGATCGTAAAAAAAGATGAATTGCACTCATTCGTGACTTTTTGGTGACAATTGACAATGAGAACAACGGCATCGGCATAAAGTTTTATATGAAAAGAGTGTGAGGAGACTGCATTAAGACAAATTACATTTTCGGTACAAGAAGAAGGTAGACATGTTTAATGGTTGAAAGGGATGTTAAAGAAAGTAATTTATGGTTTCTTATGAAAAGGCTAATTGTTATATTCCGTGGTGTGTGCATGGGCATAAGAAATGTGTGCATTTTAGAACCTGTGGCGCAAAGCAAAGATTAAAAAGTATAGTTGATGGTTAAAATATTTATTATCTGTCAACAAAAATTATGTGTATGTTGTATGGGTTGTATTGTGTTTACATGGATGTCAAGCTGTTGAGCTCATAAACTCATAACTGTCAAATAATGTGTAGCGTACCTTTTTCCTTTGTTCTCTTATCGTTATATGCAGATTATGTAGTGGACATTATAGAAAATGATATTTGCAGCTTAATTGTTTTCAAATGTAATTTTAAAGTTCTGAAGCTTTCAATTGTACTTTCAATAATTGCTCCGTGACGCTTTTCATGTTGCTTATGGGTAATTTTATGTAGTTTAAACAAAGTATTAGTCATCACTTAGCTCTGAGTTAAAAAACTTATGAATTTGCGAAGATTTAATGTATCCGCTAAATGTATACAGTATTATAAGATTGACTGAAACAAATATCACGAAATCTTTATTTGCCCTTTACCCTTCTGATGAATATGGTACGTAGATTCAGTTAATAACACCTAACTGACCCTCTTATAACAAGCAGCACTATGGGAAACTTTCAATGTTAGTACCTTAAGCACCTTACGGAATTCATAAGTACATATGAAAAGAAATCGCTCAAGCCTTTGAGTAAGTCATTAACAAGTGCACGGAAAATCAATTGCAGTTCAAAGATCAAACAATGTTGAATGTAAAAGAATAATAGTAAATAAAGAAAGTAAATAAAGTAAGTAGAGGTACTTCTTCATATTAATATATGCAGTTAGTTTAGCAAACAAAACTAATTGCAAGTAACTGGTAGAAGCATAATATTCTTTCGGGGAAAGTTGTTATTCATTTAGCACCGTTTTGAAGTGCCAAGTATTTTTTTGTGAAGTGGGAAAATGGGAGAATTGGAACATGAATTTGTGGAATATTGTTGATACGATGATGTGTACATATATAAACCACAAATGTGCCAAGAAGCGTGTAGCACAAGTATCTTCGTGATATTGTATCGATGATAATGCAAATGCAAATAATCTTGACAAGTTTTTGCACTCATAAAATATGCCGTTCACCATATTATTTGCACGTGTGCAATTTTATGTTCAGGATAGAGTTGTAGTAGTATGATGAGTAGTAAAGTGAGATATATCGCACATTAGAAAAGATAACTGGAAAACCAGCAAATAGGAAGTACAACGGTTGTTCACTCCCAAAGTCAATTAACAAGGTCATTCTATTCTTGTCAAAAGCAAAGCATCTCGATCGACTCCTCACAGCCCACAATAAATACTAAACATACTTGATCTTCGCTTCGTTATGCACTCAAGCAAAACAGTTTATTGCATCGCAAATAAAAGTCGTACGTGTCATCACAAACATCATCACCAAACAACACTGATATGCCCTTCTATGATGTATTTCGTCTGTCGTTCCAGAAAATAAATTATTGTCTTCTTTAACCTTTCCCCACTTTATTAATTATGTGCGCAATTACTGTCAATTACTGCTTTAAGAAATACAATCGCTCATTTTTTGTAACAAATTGCATACATACTTGAAACCCATCCACTGTTGATTCATTCATTACGATGAAGCCGAGTCCCAGAGTCCTATTTCATAAAAAAACGCTATATTTATTTATTCATGTCATGAATCTCATGTGATGATGATTTCATTCAATTTTAGCACATGGTACGTGTCAGATGCAACATGCATGCACCTCTTAATATGGGCATATTTGTAACTGTAACGGTGTACTCTCTGGTAACGATGACCATGTATCTACACAGGAGTTGCTTGCAATGCAAGTTGCAGTTTTTACAGTGTTGATGGTGGTGCCGTGTTGAATGTAAAGTAATATGTATGTATGTTATTACACGTCGTAAAAAATAAAATGCTACTCGATTTATAGTCTCATTTTTTATATATATTCATATATGATTATAATCCATATCCGCAACAATGTTCATTGAATTGGTTTAAAAGCAAGTAAAGTAGTAAATATGCCTTTTTTACAGACACACACACACAGATATAAGCAGACATACATTTTTTAGGTAGGTATGACCATCATACTCGCCACAGTGCACTTGTGTGTATGTTTCCTCTGAATCTTTTATTGATTCTTGCTTATTACTACGGACGGAAATAAGGGTTAGGGAAATTTGGGGGAGAGGAACAAAATGTAAACATACAATCACACTTAAGCACGCTACACATGTGGAGCAAAAACAAGAAGAAAATAAAAAATGTTTTATAAAAAATGAGGAAAAAAGGGAAAGTAGTTAAACTTACAACAAGTTCGTCGTTGTCGTGATATACATAATATACTCACACAACACAAACTAAAACATTCAGTTAGAATGTTGCATCCAAAACATCCAAACACTTTAAAACAAGATATTATAATATATAGCGCAAGCAGCAAAGTACAACATGAGAGCAGTCAACAAAACACACACATACATAAATCCAAATCCAACCAAACATCAAACATCACCCTTTTCCCATGTAATACAATAATTTATTATTGCGCTGCTGCTACGCTGCTTTAAAACCGTCAAGTTTTTTAGTCAGTCAGTTAGTATAGTAGCCAGTACGCGTTTCTAAATATTCAGCGTCATCATCATCACCATCATGTTTACTCAGGATACTAAATCAAAGTACTCCGAGAGCAAACGGTGCAGTTTTTTTCCTTCCTTTCTTTAAGGGAGAATCCCTGTGTGGTTAACTAGCAACTAAACTGAGTCAACTCGAAATGCATATAATAATTACTTTACTTACAACTTACTATCATCATCATTATACCTTCTACATATAGCGGCTTTACAGCCGCCTATATCTTTGCAGTGACTACTACTGACCGACTGCTATAACAACAACAATGCATTGTTTTTGTGTGCGCAGGTTATCACTGTTAAAAACAGTGAAGAACAATTACTACTACTACTACAACAATAACAGAGCAATAAATAAATAAATAAGCTAATCTGAGTAGTAGCGATTTTTTCCATCCTTCCCGTTTATATGCATTTACCTCTGCGTTGCAATATATGCGGAATGTGTGATTTAGCGTCAGAGAACGACTAAACTCTTGCATCGAGTTGTAAACTGCAACAACGCGAAAAGGATAACAAGTCACAAATCATCATCATTTACCACCACCACGAGCACCACACAATCACAGCAGCTTCAATGATAAGAGCGAGGCACGATGATGATGCTGAAGCTGAATGAAGGATATCAAACTTCTGCTGGTTTCATCGTGCAATTGTTGTTGTTGAGTGCAAAGGAAAATGACTTGTTTAAGTTTAATAATCGGCATCCCAGCAAGAGTACTAGTCTGTTGCACTCTAATCATCGTCATCATCTCTTCATCAGACTCGTGCTAATACTCTTGCATTTAGCTAAACTCCTGTTTATCATAATAATAATAGCGGTAAGAAGAAGAATATGTCACTGTGTAATTACTGCAATTGCCGTTGCAACGATGAAGACAAGGATTCCTTCATTGTACATATCCACTGACCTAAAAACATTATTTCAGAGAAGCAGGTGCTTTCCTACATGAACGACGACGCTGACGACTGACGCTGCTGACGATTCAACAAAACGCTGCGCTTCTGCTACGAAAGCCGAAGAAGAGTGCGGCGTGAAGTAAGTAAGTAAAGTAGTGTGAACGGACTTAACTAACTTTACTTGCGCTGTATCTTGACTGCCACTACATTACATACACTACACCGTACTTTTTGCCTTTAAGGGACGACTAGGTGGCAATCGCTTTCAAAAAGAAAATATATGTCTCTTCTTGTCGAATCTCAGAGGATTTCCTGTTGTCTGTAATTTGCAAGTAGCAAATCGTTCAACACATCGTCATCATCATTATCATCGTCATCGTCGCAAAATCGCCATCCTAATTGCTTTTACTTGATCATCATCACAGTCAAATTGTCGAGTTCTGGTCGTGTGGAGGAGGCGGAGTGCGCAGCGCTTAATTTTTTTTCTTGGCTTATTACAATAAATATTCAATAATAATCATCTTTCTACTGCTTAATTTTCAACAAGACATTATCATCAGATTGTGTGCTACTACTACTGTTTTTGTCATTTACATTTTTGTTTTTACTTGTCATCATACTTGCGAAATACTCAAAAGTCGAAATCTGCCATAATATATTATTATTATTATTGTATGCCTACTGTTGCTTCCGTAAAGCCAGCGCAATGATGCGAGCAGCTAAAAATCGTTAAGCAAGCGGTGCAAGAAAAAAAATAGTTCATTTAGTTATTACTGCGCGAAGGAATGAGGAGAATGCTTTCTTGCAAACTTGCAATTTTCTACAAATTTGCAATGCGAATCTAGTGAAACGACACAAATTGGTGCCTTGTCTTTGTTTGTGCGAAATGGAAAGGTGGCTTCATCATCATGATTTTTAGGCAAATCTCGATATGAATTCATTTTGTTGCTCTTGCTGATTACCTGCTCATGTTGCATGTATGTACGTGTGTGGTGGAGTACAGAGTTTCATTGTTGTTGAGATATTTGTGGCGACGTGAAGCAAACAACAATTTGTGATTTGTGCATTGTTGGGAGTTGTTGGATGGAGAAAGAAAAGTAAAAAATACTGCCGTTGTCATCATATATTTACCGGAAATGTCTAAGGTCGCCGGGTGGAACTGTGTTCGTGGCGTGGTAGATCGTGGAAGCCATCAAAGTCATCATCATGGCTTGTGACAAATCTGATAATTGCTAATACAGGGTGACGTGTGACAATTAAGAGTTTAGCAATTTACCAACCTCTGACATCATGACAATTGTTTTGGTGACACTAAAACCGATTTTTATGAATAATCAAACTCTGACAGTTTTGTGTACGTTTATCTCTTTCTATGAATCTTGTGATTCCTGCTCAAAAACTCCTAGTCGAAATATTATAATGGTTACAAGTTAATCAGCCCGGTTTTACACTATTTTTAACGAGACATGACATGATTCCTTTCACGCCAAAAATGTTCAAGTTTCCAGTCTTCTTGGACGTCTAGAAAATATTAGTGATCAATCAATAATAGGTATTTAACAATAAAAAATTTTAATCACAGTTTATCACGTGCTATTCACGCTTTGCTCTTTGTGTATTTTATTTCGCTGTTCGGCACTACATCATTAAGAGTACTAGAAAGTAATTATCGACAGGTACAATCTATATGCATTTCTAACCACTAATTACAAAATTACAAGTGCAAATACTAAATGCATCTTAGCATCAGTGTGCATAAATGAAAGTGGGGTCACTTGAAAAAAAAGTGTCAAGATGAAAAATTATATTGTTTAGTAAAGTTTTTACTAGATTGCCATAAACTATGAAATGGCTAGTACCTTGCTAAAAAATGTGGTCGTGGCATATGAATTTCCGCTACACGCTCATATAACTATATAGACAAGGAAGTGAAACTATGAACGAAAACAAATTTTTTTTACTCTTGTGTGTTGGGTACATTGAGTTGAATCGCGCCTAAAAAATCAGGTTTTTGCTAATAGTCATAATCATGATTCGTACTAAGAATTTCGTAGTAATATGCGGTGCAAGCAATTGCAATTATGCTAATTCCTTGTTCAATCAAAGTTTGCTCAGAGTGAGCTAAGTCGAGTAAATCGCTTAAGAAAAGTGGAATGGCAAGTGCCATTTTTAGTACCTCACCTCAATCTTGAGATGGGAGCTCTTGACAGAGAGATTGACGACATTACTGACTGTTGTGGGAGAGAACATTTTGGTGATAACTCACGTATGTATGAATAAATATGCAAAATGAGCATTTTTTTAATGTTGTTGATGCGTAAATGGGAGTCATGAGACATGACATAAGAGATGTCAAAGGTCAAATTTATCCATTGCTCTGATTCACGACGGTAATCCTAGCCGGCAAAATATGGTTCAGTTGTCAGTGGTGTCAAGGCCAGAAAAACAAATGCAACGACAAGAATGAGTCATCATCATCATGACAGACATCTTTCGATGTGTTGTCCAATGTATGAACTGTTTACCTAGTCTGTTCAAACTCAAGTCTTTATTGAAAAAAATATTATACGAGAATTAATTAACTTATTAGTAGAAGGAAAAAATTGACAAGGTGCTCTCTCTGTCCTCATGTTACCTACTACCAACTACCGTTAACAGTTTTGAAAGTCAGATTTGCATTCTTAGACTTTCCCTGTGTAGAAACTACACCTATTCTTCAGCTACTGACGAGATCGATTTCTGATGGAAAAGTAGAGCAAAAAAAGCAATAAACTTTGGTCACATAGGTGTATCGTATCGTATCCATTACAATATCAATCAATATATGTCCATCATTAAATATTCTTGCCTGCTATTATTATTTTTTATTGTCATAGTACCCAGAGTATTGACTGGCCGCTTAAACTTTCAGCAATTATGACCAACGGCATACTACCAAAAGTAGGTAACTTTATTGTATGGCCTATATATTCTCTAAAAAGAAAGGCTCAGTTCCGTACATCGTAGCTTTAGTAACCGAACCGAACTGTTTTGTCTCCCATATTATCGTTGTTACGAATATTTAAAATGACTTCAGAAAAGATAGTAGTAAACAGGGAGTCTAAGTTTTGGTGTATTAGGTAGATAGGCATTGACATTGCGTACTGCATGTTGCATTACCTGAAAGATGCTGACCTTGGAATGAGTTATGATGGATTGTTTGATTATAATCTTCCCAACTTGCAATTTAAATATAAATGATACGTATTTTAAAAAGTCACACATAATAGGTATGTAATTCATGTTCTTCTGCCGTATTTTCGTATAGGTAGGTATATATAGCTTGCTTCGTGCTTGCGATTTTATTTATCCTTTCCAGTCCATTTAAAACTTCACATCGACATCATCCAAACCCGTCGTCATCAAGTTCACACGGTGTGAATGATATTATTGTTACCCTGTTATTGTTGAGGATCTTGATTTTGGGATTGTAGGGTGGGAATATGCCTACATTTAGGTAATAATGGTAGGTATTTATGTTTGGATGTGACACTTTTTAAGCGTTTTAAGCATAATTCTTATAATCATGTGTTTGTGGTTCACGCGATAGTTAGTAATTTATCGGTGTATTCATGCGCAGCCTTTTCAAATTTAATTCAAGTACAGACTACCTCTGAAAAATGATTACCGATGCATAAACACATGAGTGCAAGCATGTTTAATGTACAACGAATATATATGAAGAATCAATAAAACCAGCATTTTGTGATTAAATTGTTTGTCACTCACCGTGCAATTGAATAGTATTGATTTTTATCAAGATTATCGTGATTATTATCAAAACAGGTCAATTACCGTTGATTATCCGAATCGTCCAGAAGTTGACAGAAGCTACGTCTATTTCTGGTTAGATGCTTATATTCAGGCCCCTTTTATTTAAAAAATAAAATATTATTATAATAACGGCCCATTATGGAAACGTTATACTTTGAGGCCAACACGTAATGGCTGGTATTATAACTCATACAATAATATGATGTTCTAAAATAGATAGTTTAAAAATAATAGTTAGGAAGATACACAATCTCGTATACCACATGAACTGAGTGATGCCATACATTTAATTGTTAGCGTATCAACATTCAGTTAAGTAGCATGGCAAAGCAACATTACACACACAATGTTAATGTGCTGAACTCTGTTGCAAATGGCAATGGCATAATTTATACTGTATTGGCATAGGTTCATAGTTCATACTGTTGCATCATAAACCTGCCTAACCCAGCCACAGTCGTTTGCTATGTGAAGCAATTTTTATTACGCCACAGTAACTGCATCCATTCTGAAATATATCGACTTTTTACATTTTGTCTGTCCATCTAATTGTTGGTAGCGTCCGCGTCCCATCGACTAACGCTGTACTGGTCGATACTCACAATTAGTCTGATTTGTGTGCAAGGCACGTTAGGTCAACAAGGGCTGCAAAATTAGTAGTGTTGCCATTAAGGTCACCAAGGACCACTTCGTCATCAGGGACGATGTACGGTACATAGACTCTGTAACGAAGTACATGGTGGGGTGGTTGGTAGACTTTGCGGAGGCAATCAAAAGTACAGAAAACTTTTGTATGACTTGTTATAAAAGTTGAAGATGTAACGGTAATTCATTTCATCGAGCTGTCCATATCAGTTTTTTATTCTATTTCACATTGGCAGATATGTGCTTATATCGCTTTTATGACTGTTTTATCGCTAGCGTATGTTTTCCTTTTCTTAATGAAACTCGTATATACTATTTTGTGTGTATTATGTGCATGACTTAGTTTAATGTAACTTAATTATAGTTCATTGGTATTGTGGTGTGCACCAATTTTATTTTTATTTTGGCTAGCGATTGAAGTACAGGACCATTAACCATAAGCTGCTATGCCAGTTTTAGACAATTTTACTTCCTTGTGCGCAATGAGATTTCGCACGAATTGCATTTCTTTTTTTATCCTGTCAGTATCGTTTGGAACTGGAAGCTATTACCAAGTCCCTCGTTTCTGAAGAGGACATTTTAAAATGGTTTCGCACAAACTCTGACGGATCGGATGCTCATAAAAGTGGTTGAATTTGCCATGGACCAGATTGAAAAATTTACCATGCATGTGTGTATTGGGCATTAATATTAATATATAATTAGCTGAAGACGCAGGCTCCCTTGCAGCAAAAAAAATTCTTTGTCTTCGGCCCACGTAAATAAAGTTCTTACTTTGTTCATGTACAAAAAAGTGACGTTGTTCGTTTTGTGATCATGGCTCAGGTCTGATAAAAAGTTTACGTGGGTTTACAAGTTGTAAAGGAAGTGAGGAATTTGTTGGAAGCACATGGAGCGGGATGGAGCTTACGTTACCTGTCTCTATTTTCAGTAATGAAAGGCCTTTTAGTCTCTAGAAACTAGTATGCTGAGTGAGACCGACTTACATATATTCCAGACCACGTACGTAATTTGTTGTTGTTCCTTGCTTTAATATTAATTCGGCGTGCTTTTACAAAGTCACAGTATATAATATGTAGTTTCCCATGGCATATTGCTCTTTCTTTTCCTCCAGCATGTGGAGCGTGTAAAAGGCATTCACTTAAACCCACAATATTTATGGTCATTAATTTCATGAATGATGTTTGCATTGTTTTAATTTCGGTAAATTATTCTTTCCGTTTGAAGTATGCCATATAGTAAGGTAAGGTAAGCGTGACCTTGCACGTGAAACGCTTCGGCTGCGCTGCATTATGACATGTATTTTATCTGCAAATATCTTAAATTGGTCGGACGAACGTCGTATGTACAAGCAGTTATTGCAAACATCTTCGAAAGTTCCAAGTCAGACCCAACTTGTTATGAAATAAGGTGGCATATAGGTAGTTTGTGCTAGAAATGTAAATGACAGCGAAGGAGTTGCTTTTGCAAGGTGTTCTTATGAGTTTCGGGGCATTGTGCTACTAATTGAGTAGCAATAAATAAAAGTTGCTAGCGTATTTATGTATGTCAGGCTAAGAATAGTGGCAGTAACAATGTACTTTTTATTGAGTTATGGTCCAACTTTTTCTTTGAGTCACATCCTCTTCATAAACAATAATATACAATGAGTATTCTTCAGAAACTTTTACGCTGAGTCAGACTCATCAACATTCGCCAGGCCAGACTAACAGTCACCACCACTCACCAGCACCAACAAAACAATCTTCGTTTTGTACAAACATCGAAAATAGAAAGCTTAGGTTTTAAAGCTGCATAAGTAATTCAATTACTGTCTATTTCCACTACGTTCCTTATGGATGGTTACTGTGCTGCCTGTGTCTTTCTCCCAATAATATTTGGATTAAATGAATAATTCAATTGTGCGAAATCATGTTCCATTACTTATAAATACTCATACTGGCACGAAGAAGAATCATGTTTTCATGTCGTGTTATGAGTCCCATTATATCGAATTGAATCCACAGATTCTTGACCTAACTTTGTTTAATATGCCATGATCGAATTAGTTAAATGCATGCCATAATTAACGTAGACAAATAAAAATACGAACACTGGTTACTTATTGGTGATTATAGATAAGTACCTACAGGCATACTCTTTTTCAAAAAAAAATATGCTCGAATATGAAATTTTACATTAGCTAATAATGTCCATCCAATTATATTTTTCAAGGTCATAAATAAAACACAAAACGGATCACTGATCTGACAGACTGGCTAAAAATAATACAACAGGTTGCAATTTTATGAACAACAGGTAAAATGCACAATAGATCATACAAGATTGGCTTTAAGGGTCCAAAGTTTAATCCAGAATTTTCCTCTTTATTGCTTACTATGCGAAACTGACGACTCAGATGAAACATATTCTCTGTATGTTGATTAGCTCAGCTAAATATTAGATGGGATGATAAGCGATTAAAGGAAAAACATTTTCCGGCTAAATCGGAAAAAGATGCAAAAATGATATCGTATCTTGTATTGTATTTTTATCGGCTAGACTAATAATGTTCAATTACGTTTGAATGGTCCTACAACTAGCAATTTTGGTGGCACGAATGTTGCCATTTTAATGATTTTCTTATCTAATTCAATTATTTTTAAAGTAACGAAGAAAATTACAAAATAAAACGGAAAACTTTGTGAATTATTTGAAATTCATACAGGAAAAGACAATGTTGTTATGTCATGTCCATAAAGCATGAATAACATAGTTTTCCTCAAGCATGCTTTCCTTGATGTTCAGGTCCAGAAATTACGCACCAAAAATATCTTTGGTTCCACTTGCAGTTTACAAAGTTGCAGGTTTGTGTCATAACATGCCTTCTGTTCGGTCCTAATAAGGGCAGTCCTATATGTGTGCATATGTTACATAGATTACAAAGATATCTTTTATCTCACACATGCTTGCTTACGCAACTTGGGGCAAAACAGAAATACTTAATGAATATCACGATGACTAATTTTCAGCATTTTAATATCTCCTTTTACTACCTTGGCTAACTCACTGCATCCCCATTAATGATACTGGATAGCGCGCTATATTAACTCTATAATAAATGGATTATCCTTATCAAAGGCTGGGGTATTGCAATCGCAAACATTTTTTTTTTAAATTTCACCATATTATGAGCTGAAGCAATTATTTTATCAATCCACAAATCTGAAAAGGATCAAGGAAGTGTTCTATGTTTACGTCTAGTTTGCCAAAATAAACTTGACACCCTTGAGACTTGGACGATGGACTCTTAAACTAAAAATGTATTCATTTGCAATAATTGCACTATAATAACGTTAATTGCAGAGGCATTGAAGTATCTGTTTAGCTTAATTTGATTTATGTATGTTTCCAAATTTTCCATCCGAATCCCGTGCGTCACTAAAACAGCACAAAAAAAAACTGTTTGTTGTCTACGTGACGATCAACGGATGAAATTCGGCATTTAAGAGGACAATGCGAATAATTCATTAGAAAAGAGGAAAGATTCAAAGAACAATACAATTTATCTATATATGCATCACACATCACACCTATTAAACGGAGAAAGGAAATTGCCTCATTCGCTTAAACATCCTCCGAAAAAATCGGCAGTCGAATTATAGCGTTTGATGCAAGGCAGACTAAATAGACAAAGATATTACCTTGAAAGTAATTTTGTTTATTTTTTTCTCTCCTCATCCGCTACACGGAGGAAAATGCGGAGGATCCGCGTTATTTTGTGTGGGTGTTCTCTAGCAGACTCAACTTTGATGCTTTCTAATTGATTTTAGCCTCTCTTTCTCGCTCTAAGTTGGCTTTTTGCACCCACTCGACCCAACTTGCCCAGGGTAACCTTCCAACCCGAACGTGTAGCGAGAGAGAATTGAAGCGAATATTATTATGTTCTATGAATAAAAATTCTGCGTGCGTGACTGTGCTTTTTAGGATTGAAGGAATCCTTGTCCCAAATTACCTATGTATATGATATATTCATAAACGTAAACGGTTACAGTTACATGCTCTGCCTACCTAGGCGTTTAGGCTTAAACCAGCTATTTTGTTCCAAGAAAGAAGTAGCCAGCTTTGTATTATCCGAAATGGCAGGAGCAGAGAAACGCTTGCTCTCGTATTTTATGGACACATGGTATTTATCATCCTCTCACAGCCAGCAACGGTGGTAGACGTTGCTGTTGTGACATTACCCACACAAAATGTAAGTATTATGGCATGAATGATGGTGATCATAATGAAGTGGTGGCGGTGCGGTGGTGGTATATTGCTGAGGTGTTTCACTTCACTCGATTTAAGGATATTATATTATTTTGGTGGTCTATGTTCCGTTGTCGTACCCTGTATGCCGTTGGAAATGAGAGTCAGAGTCAACTCACTCTCATGAAACCTCGAGTTAAGTCAAGTCGACGGTTACGTTTACTACTGTGGCATCATGGCATGTTATTCTGTCTGTGGGTGCCTCTGTCTCCCATCTCCTTTTCTCACTCACTTTTGACGTGCTCTACCTTTTTATTATGGACATACATTTATAATAATATTTATAATGATAACAATAACCGCACACGTAAGACAAATAGAGCACTGACTAGGGCAGTTTTTTTTGTATATGGACATACATGGAACCCCAGCGGCTCAGCATGTTGGGCAACGTGTGTGTGTGTAAATCATTTACAATCAGAATATAGTTTACTGAAAAGCGTGAGCACGCTTATTCGCTTTCCGAAGAGCATGCAGAGTGGCCATGCAACAACGCGCAGCAGTAGCAGCGTCTTGATTAAAAAATCAGTTTTGTTTGCATCGCTTATCTGAAAGGTATGCAGTGCATAATA
Source organism: Sinella curviseta (assembly GCA_004115045.4). NCBI lineage: Eukaryota > Metazoa > Arthropoda > Collembola > Entomobryomorpha > Entomobryidae > Sinella > Sinella curviseta. The sequence continues at coordinate 34,559,564 of CM065489.1, forward strand.
TTGTCCTGGCTCTCCAGAAATAAAACGGTAGCAGTAGGCGGGCAGTAGATACAGAAAAAAAAAGATACTTATCAGGTTTTCCCAATAATAGCCAAAGCACGGGCGGACAGTTCTGTCAGTTGAGTTCGTGATGATGATTGAAATTTCGGATAAGCTTTTCATTAGGCAGTGGTGTTGTTTATGTTTGAAGTGTTTTGGTTCAGTTGTCAATTTTTGGTGGTGACACTAAATCATCATGATTGCTCCCTATTACATAATGGTAATGAAACTAATTGTTTTTAACTATAATTAAGAGTTTGTAACATGGTATATGCAATGTTGGTTTGCATACACTAGATTTTGTTTCCAAGTGATTTTTTGTCGTGTCATTTCAATCCGAATTTCATTCTATTCGTAAAATTGTTATGCATACATGCATAGCATGTGTTTGTAAACGAATTAAACATTTGTTAATTCTAGTTAGATCGTTTCGTTGAGTATGCTCAGGCATACATTTAAATTATTTTGGAACTGCCAACGTAAATTATAGTGCAAAATTGTGAACCGTTTTCATTCATATCGGATTTAAAAGTGTCTCGCCTGGGAACTCGAACAGAAGGAAAATAGGAGGCCGCTATGAAAATATTACCTGCGTGACAAAGTCTTTGCTGTTATTAATGGTTCACGTGTCAAGAGTGGCAGGTAGGTGAGGTGAATTTTAAGCGCATTTCATAAATTCAAGTTGTTTGGATAAAGAAGAAAGCGCTGATGGTGCTGACCGATAACACTCTGCTGCCCGTTTCCAATAATTGGAAGAGCGGAGAAGAGAAATGAGAATGCAATGGTGCAAAGCTTCACGAACTGTTACAACGGTCATCTTTCACTTCACACTATGGGACAATATGTACATTACATTCACATTTGGAAAATCTTCTAAATAGCAGCTTATAGTTCCACGTTCATTTGAACTAAAATCGAAATAAATTTCAAATCCCAATACATCTTTATTCTGTTCGTGGTCGCGATATACCTAAACGCCTCGCAGACGAGGTTTTTGAGACAGAAGCTATCTTGGGTAATTTTAAGCTTTCGTTGTTATAAACCTTTATTATGTATTTTCTTACAAGAAAATGGATCATACTATTTTGTATTATTTATTTGAAACAAAATATAGTTTAGGAGCAAATACAGAATAGGTACAAAAATGTATGCCTGCTATTGAGTGTTATTATTATTGTCATACCCGTACGCCTGAAATGTCACAAGTCAAGCCAAGAATTTCTTCGACTACATTCTTACATCACCGACTATACATCTTTTTACAATTTTGTACATATTGCATGTACGATAAACAAAGCAAATAAGGAATTTCAGTGTTTGCTCTCAATTAAGTAGAGACTGTTATCAGAAAAGGTACAAACACGACAAATTTGGTATATAGTTCACTTTGTTGGTAGTATCACGTTGATCGTCAACAATTTTCGATATACATACATTATATTAGTCTGCCAAGTTATTGGCATGGCGCAAGCATTTTACTCTGGCATGCCCGTTAGTTTTAGTACGCATGTACGTTAGTAGTAGCCGTTGTCCACGTGCAATCACGTTGATGTAGTAACAACGCTAACAAACGTGCACAACGAAATAATAAATGGGTATGCATTTATGATTTTCGGATAAAATTTCGAGCTCTGAGATTACCTGTGCTAGGAGAAAAGCACTTTCACTTTAACCTTGTGCCAACTGAATCAGTCTGTCCATTTACTCTTTCTGCTACACTTTTAATGATAATAAAAAATTGGTGCATTGTGTCTAGAAAAATACTGGACTCATTGACTTCCACCTGCATTTATACTACAAATTGTTCTTCCCATCATCAATCAAATCTAGCAACCAGCCTTCGTCATCATAATCATCCTTATAGTCGTCATCGTCATAAAGCCTATCAATGGCAATGCATAATATGCATTCATATATGAAAGTATATGCAAAACGTATAAAAACTGATTATAATGATATGGATAGAACTGATCTAGTTACGTACGTAGACGTAAGTGTTTACAGTTTGAAGCTGGCTTAAAGTATTAATATCACCAGAAAATCTGTACCTATGTGAACCGAAACAATCTGCCTAATTGAAAATTTCTAGCAATATTTACCGTTTCCGGTTAAAGAAATTGCTTTTATGAGTACCGGAAATGATAAATTCTCTTTTCATTCATTGTTTTGGATCCACGTAATCCAATATTGGAAGTATAAGTTGAAGAAGAAAGTGTGCCTTCGTGCGTAAGGTTACAAAATTTTTTATGAATTTGGTCGAGGATATCTAACATACGTCATGGCTCATATTTTTTCTTTGACATCAAAGCAAAGGACCCAAAACGCAGGATAATTTTATATTGTATATATATATAGTAACTTGACTACAGATTGTAAAAAAAATATTTGGAAAAATACACATTACGTAAGACAGTAGCAAAGGCCGTTTGAGGTTTTCAGCTGTAAATATTAATTGACGAATGAAAATTGGGACGTAATGATACTTACATTATTACTTCTTGACTGTAGTAAGAGTCGAAGAAGTAATGTCCATAGGAATTTTCATACAACGTCCATGAAAAACGCTGGCCTTTACAACGTCTTCCTTGTATACGTCTGATCTTGTGGCTGAAGTAACCGCAACAAGTAATTAAATTACTTGCAGCACAAACTTTGCTGCTTGGTGAGTGGCATTTCAAAGTTGCAGAGCAACCAACGAGAGCCTTTTATGAACATTTAATGTTGTTATTTAACATTTCGAGGGAATAGAAGAGACTAATTAATAGGCAGCCCGTTACAAAATTAACCCATTAACATAATTTTCACCGTTTCGTGACAGAATTAATATCATTGCGAAGAAATAGGGCTAGAGAAACTGCCTCCATTATTTTACTTTTTTACTCTGTAATGTAATCACAAGTGTAATCAGTTTTTAGGTCTAGTGGCCTTGAGCTCCATGTGAGCTAAATTTTTTAACGGAATAAAAATTATATTCATCCGTACAACAAATATAGTTAAATGATATAGACCATTTACTTAACCATTGGATCACGTCCTAAATAGCAGTACTGCTTTGAATTAAATAACCGTTTATTAGATAACAATGGGAACGTTTTCGTTAAATCTCCAGTACCACGCCTCAAGGACAGATACTTGCAAAGTATACGGATATTCATAACGATAGCATATGTTGTAATACTAATTGTATTAGACTATTTACTATAAATACACTATATATTAAATTTAGCTTATTATTGATAGATGAGTTTTAATATCACGCATTGTGTTCTATATATTATATTATCAATTTGTAAGCCAATTTTGAGGATTTTGTGAGTGACAAAGGAAGAATATGTCGCTTTGTGCTATTCACCATGAATTGCATGTAATGTAGGTGACATTTCTCAACTAAAGGTGCTTTTCTATGCCACTACTTGGTTATGATATTGTTCATTCCGTAGTCATGTTTTTTATACCTAATCAAGTTTTATACATACCTACTCATGTTGTTTATACATACCTAAGTAAGCTTCATTTTCTTTGTCAATTTTATTCTATTATTTTAACCAATCATAGCAAGAGTTCAATGTACCTTGTAAGGCATACCTCATAATGTTAAGTTTAAGTGAATATGACTGTTTGTATTCTTAATATTACTGTATTCATTTAAGTTTTACTCGTGTAAAGCAATCTAAAATAGCGTGGAAGTTTTTACTATATGTCAAAAGTAGCTTTTCTTCCAAGATAGGGACCCAAGCGTCCAGAAGCTTCTTTTCCTTTTCTACTTTTATTACCTACAAAAATACTATAAAGCATAATGCCACATCTTTCTCGTGGCCCATTACTCAAGAAGCAAGCTGCGCATCACATTCTCCTTGTGCAGAGATAACATTTTTGACTGATTAAATTTTCTTGTATTTTTAAATAGTAATTCAGCCAGTTTTTTATCACATCATTTATTTTAATCATCATTGCATCTGTCTTTATCCAGTGTCAATTCCCAGCCAGATAAATATCATTTTAAACATACAAATCAACTGATCACATCACCACCACCAGCATCATCCTTTTAACAGTTCACATATTTTAAAACTTTGACGGTTTGGCTAACCTATCAGCCTGGTCCTTCGTAAACTTCTAAACATTTTTTGGTCTTCTTCGAGCCAAGATACAGACATCTTTGTGATTGAATCAGTGACTTTAATTACAGTGATCAGTAAAATTGACAATCCAGCTATATTAAACTTTTAAAAATCAATAATCAGTGCTTATTTTGCACGTTCCAGTGTTTTCTCTCATCAGATATCATCCCACTTGACGATGGCGGACGTGACAAACAGGAAGTCACATTTCGTCACTCTACAGCGACACAAGACAATAGTGGATACATACAAAGAAGACACGGTTACAGCTGAGCATGTCAAATCTCTTCTGGAGCGCCTGGAGCTGATCTGGAAAAAGCTGGAGAAATCACACGAAAACATTATAGCTGGGATTGACGCAGCAGATGACAATTCAATTAATCTACAAAACACCGCTTTGGCTCCGATGGAAGAAACTTACCTCTACGTCCAAACCAAGCTGTATGGATTTCAAAAGAAATTTGCAAGTACTCCAGCACATACTACAACATTTAAACTACCTGACATGACTCTACCAACTTTCGATGGAAAATTTGAAGATTGGTCCACATTCCAGGATCTCTTCAAATCCAGCATACATAAAAATCCTTCACTTTCGGGATCTCAAAAGTTGCAGTATCTCAAGTCATGCATAAAGGGGGACGCAGCTAACATCATCAAATCATTCATCATCACCGACGCTAACTACGCAGAAGCTTGGAGTCTTCTTGAGCAGCAATTCCATAACAAGAGAGAAATCGTCCATTCACATGTGAGGCGATTATTAAATCAGCCATCAATCAAGTCAGAGTCTCCCTCAGCTCTCCAACATATGGTGACAACAACCATGGAGTGCCTTCGTAGTCTGAAGGTCTTGGGCCGATCTACAGACGAATGGGATGACTTAATCGTCGTCATGACTATCGACAAGCTTGACGTCGACACCAAATCAGAATGGGCAAGGACACTCAGAGGAACTGACCCACCCATTCTTGAGGAAGTACTTGACTTCCTCCAAGCACACATCAGGACCTTACATGCAAAGGGCCCAAAGCAACAATCAAACAATTCATCAAAGCAGCAATCATCATCACAATCATCTTCAAATCAGCATCAACAACGCCAAGTCTACAATCATCATTCAACATACAATTACAGCAGTCAAGAAGCCAACGTAACATGTCAGTATTGCAAGGAATCTCATCGTCTCTATCAGTGCAGCAAATTGATAGAGATGCAAGATGAGCAACGTATAAACACAGTCAGGTCAACAGGAGTTTGTCTGAATTGCCTGAGGTTAGGGCATTCGACAAAAGAATGCTACAGCAGTTCGAGATGTAGGAAGTGTAATGAAAAGCATAACACTTTCGTTCATATGGACAACAGGTCCGCAGGAAGCAACAGTTTTGGGCAACAAGCCTCAGCAGTGGACAACAGTTCACAATCAGCAGCAATCGGCACACAGCCATTAAGCAACAATACAAAATCATTAGGAATTCACTCAGCAACAGTTTCATCAATACAATCCTCGACGCTACTGAAAACAGCAGTGGTGGACGCAATGGATAACAACAATACAAAGCAACAGTTAAGAGTGTTTCTTGACGATGGCGGTCAAGGATCACTCATCACAGAAAAAGCAATGAACCGACTTGGCCTACCAAAGCAGAAGACAAGTACAATCATCAATGCAGTTGGAGGAGTCACAGCATCATATTCAAAATGGAAAACTAATTTACGTCTTTTTTCAAAATTCAATCAATCATTTTATGACGTTGAGTTGTTTGCAGTTCCCACAGTGACAGAGCACATTAACATTGTGGAAGGTGGCAACCCAACAACATGGCAGCATTTGGAGGGCATCGAGTTAGCAGACCCACTTTTCTACAAGGGAGGAGAAGTGGATATTCTACTCGGCGCAGACGCGGTTCCCTACATCATTGAAAGCGGCATCAGGCGTTCAAACAAGAACGCACCTGTAGCCCAAAACACTATTTTTGGTTGGGTATTGTTTGGCAACGTGAGCAGTACATCAACAGAAGTCATCAGAAATCACCATTTTACCTGCGGGCAGAGCAACACATCATACAAGTTTTGGGAGCAAGATGAGGTTCCACAGCAGCATTCCCGAACCAAGGAATCCTGTGAGAAACACTTTCCCTCCACCCACACATGTCAAGAAGATGGGCGTTACATACCACATCTTCCATTCAACCACAACAATAAAACCATAAGCACTACGCAACAACAAGCATCATCAATATTAAGTCAGTTGGAACACAGTTTTAAAAATTCAACAGAAGCGGTATTCAAATCAGTAGAGGAGAAGAGGAGCATCGTTTCAGAATCAGAAATGCAGATAAGGAAATGGTGCTCCAATGACCCAGCAAAAGTTTCATCATTATCACCGGAACTGAAAGAAGAACAAGCAGATTTGGAGTTCAGCGATGATCAGCACGGCAGCATCAAAGCGCTCGAAATCAGATGGCAGCCAGCATCAGATTGCTTTGGATTTCGAGTAAACATCACAAAAAGTGAAAGCATCACAAAACGACACTTGCTATCAGCAATAGCAACAACATTTAATCCTTTCGGCTGGCTTTCCCTGGTAACAATCAATGCCAAATTGTTACTGCAAAAGTTATGGCTACATAGCTTTTACTGGGATAGTCATATCTCATCAAACATTCAGCAGCAGTGGAACCAGTACCAAGATGACCTTCAAAACTCATCAGGAGCAAAATTCTTAGCAGAAGCAGTACAAAAAACCATCATTTTAAAACATTTAATACTTTATTGGACCAGCTCTACTATCCTACAGAGTTGGATTGGAGCTCATTCCAGACGCTGGAAAACAGGCGGCACCAACACAGTATCATCATTCAAGTCACTAGTGCCACCAGAGCACTTCCATCATTATCGCAGTGAAAGCAACCCGGCTGAGCTTCCATCACAAGGATTTTCAGCAGCACAACTCTCATCATCATTATTTCAACCCTTTCAACCGATTTTCATTTCAACCCAATCAGATAAGAATCCAGTTTCCTCCAAGCAAAGTGACAACGAAGTGAAAAGGGAAGGACGTAGCAAGCAACTAACCTACTTTCACTCATCATTCAACTCAACCCACGATAAAATACTCAACACGTTCTCATCATTTATCAAATTGTTCAGATCAGCAGCTTACCTCTTCAAATTAATACATTTTAAAAAATTCAAGACATCAATAACTGCATCCCTCACAGTCAAGGAAATTAAATTATACGCAAGAAGTCAGCTGATCAGCAGACAATTACTTTCACTAAACCCATACCTTGACAATGAAGGACTTATCAGAGTAGGAGGCAGAATTCGCAATGCCCCAGTGTCAACAGCAATAAAACATCTCATCATAATCAGTGAAGATCATCAAGTAGCAGACATAATCAGCAATAAAGTTCCCCTCAGAAAATTAATCATTATATCTCACACATCAGCAAATAATTTTGGAAGATTCGGGGCCGCGATGGAACCCCAAAAGTTCTCCGTAACTGTATTGTGAGCAGTAGCATGGCAGCAGCAGAGCAGGGCCAGCAGAGTTGAACCAGCAACAACCTCAGCGTTTCAAGTGGAAGGAGAGGCAAGACAACCTACAAATTGTTGCAGTTCACCCTGGGCCAGATGACCTCGTTCAATGTTGCGTTACGTACCACTACAGGATAAATCGTCCGACCAACTACAACCTAGCGCCGTTAATTTTATATCATGACAATTATTTTTATTTTTAACCATTCAAGACTTAATTTCTTTTTTTGTTGTGTTTTTATAGAGTTTGGTTTCACTTCTACGACCGGTCACCTTGAAATGGACACGGGGCTTTCTCCGAAGCAGCTCTTCACTGCAAGGCCGAGGTGGGCGTGAGGATATAACCCTTAAACAGTTCTGCCAAGGTTAAGCAGTTGTTGTAGTTGCAGGTGACTGCACCTCGACCAATGTCCTTGGGTTTCAACCCTTTCTTGGAACTGGAAGTGGAGTGAACCCAGCTCTGTGTAGACTCATTTTATTTTAATCAATGACTGTACATTTTAAAATTTTGAAATAATTATTTCAAGGCGGGCGCTGTTCATTCCGTAGTCATGTTTTTTATACCTAATCAAGTTTTATACATACCTACTCATGTTGTTTATACATACCTAAGTAAGCTTCATTTTCTTTGTCAATTTTATTCTATTATTTTAACCAATCATAGCAAGAGTTCAATGTACCTTGTAAGGCATACCTCATAATGTTAAGTTTAAGTGAATATGACTGTTTGTATTCTTAATATTACTGTATTCATTTAAGTTTTACTCGTGTAAAGCAATCTAAAATAGCGTGGAAGTTTTTACTATATGTCAAAAGTAGCTTTTCTTCCAAGATAGGGACCCAAGCGTCCAGAAGCTTCTTTTTCCTTTTCTACTTTTTTATTACCTACAAAAATACTATAAAGCATTATGCCACATCTTTCTCGTGGCCCATTACTCAAGAAGCAAGCTGCGCATCACATTCTCCTTGTGCAGAGATAACATTTTTGACTGATTAAATTTTCTTGTATTTTTAAATAGTAATTCAGCCAGTTTTTTATCACATCATTTATTTTAATCATCATTGCATCTGTCTTTATCCAGTGTCAATTCCCAGCCAGATAAATATCATTTTAAACATACAAATCAACTGATCACATCACCACCACCAGCATCATCCTTTTAACAGTTCACATATTTTAAAACTTTGACGGTTTGGCTAACCTATCAGCCTGGTCCTTCGTAAACTTCTAAACAGATATATAGTCCGTAATATCTGGAACAGTTCTATTGACGACAATAATTCCATTATAGTTACATAACATATCATTAAATGTCCTTTGTACCTACTCTCCATCATATCATTTCATTCTTAAGATTAATATCTCTCAATAATAGCAATTATATGAGTAGATATTGTGAAGAATACAAAAGGTTCAAAAACGTGTAATTAATTACCTGAAAAACGGCGTCCAAAACGGACAACGGGTTAAACACGCCAGCTACTTAAATGCAAAGCTTGTAATTTTTAATTCCAACGCATCAAGTGTTTAGTTGCACTCCACATACATACCTTAACATGTATGTACATTTGGTAATTCTAATTTAACTCAGTGTTTAATTATTTTTTTATTTGCACAGGATCATTTCTGAAGCTAGCGCAATCCTCATCGTTGTGTAACGTCTAGACATCAAATTACCTCTCCGTGGATGACCATCCTTGGAAATTGGATGAAACTCAAGTGGCGTACATGACTGATTGCGTACAAAAACGAACAAAGACAAAGATTGTCCCTGACAACAACAACACACACGGCTTCCCTCTACTAAAATAATCAATTGTTCTCCGTTAACTATTATTTGCATGCACCACACATCAACCTTTTGTTCCATATACTCAAATCACACTCAATACCCATTGTATTGTGAAATTTTTGAGATTCCAAGGGAAAAAGTTACGCAAGAGTGCAAAGACCTTGTGCTTTTTAAGCAGATTTTTTAAGTGTTGCAGTGATTTTTATTTTTCTTCTTATTGCGCCAAAATAAGTGGAATACAGATTGGTCAACATTTTTTGTGATCTGGACTTTTCATGTCAAGATTGAATCCTCTCATTTTATATAACGTCTTTAATTAGTCAAAGCTAGTTTTCTTTCGAATATCCCTACCGTACCTGTTCCATGTGGATGTTATCTGTGTTCCCGGAAGAAACGATATGCCTTAACTGATACAGCAAACACATTTTTCTTTCAAAGATAATAGCGCAGACCTACACGAGAGTAATTATCTGTTATAAATTTGTCTGTATTAATACAAACTACTCAGCAGTCATTTAAAAACTTATGCCGGAGACAACTGTGGCGATATCGTCATATATAATCTTTCCTTAGTTATAATAACATAGAGTGTCGCTCGTTAACGTATCAGTATTTAACATGTCTGATTCCGATGGCGATGAAGAGGTAAGGATGCACTTTAATTTCATTGTATTTCATGACATCTATAACATACCCTTCATTTGATCATATCATCATATTATATTAAAGTCTGAACTAAATGTGTATTTTTATTAATTTTCAGGCATTCCATGATGCATCTGAGGATATTGCCAGGTAAGACATGAAATGCCCGGTTTAAATGAAAATGTTACATGCATTTCTTGAAAACAAAGACCCTTTAGTTTCCAAAGTTTAGTAATTCCAAATAATAGGAAATATTCTTTTATCAGCTTCACTTTACATTTATCTTATAATTGTGTGGGTGGAGAAAGTAGGTACCTAGGCATGTAGGTAGTTGCATGGAATGTTATGCATTTTATAGCTAGACAAGCAGACAAGTAGTTCAAGTAGATATGTAGATAACCACAGTTAAATACATTCGTGCAGAAATATAATCAATTCTTAAATTATTTCCGGTTCAAAAGATTGTCCTGGAAATTATAAGCAGAAATGTACACCTAGATTAGTGTATATAGAATAGTCAGTATCAGTTGTTGAGAAGCAGCATTAGCATTGTCAACAATGCAATGGCATTGATTGTTGCTATTGAAACGACGACCTCATGTTTGTTTGTTTACACTTTCGGAGATATGTGCAGTGAAGCACTGTCGTATAAAATCAGCAGTTGTTAGTTTGTTTTCATTTTTTTTTTGGTCATATTTCATTTTATTGTTTAGGGATTCCAGCAAAATTTAATCTTTTAAATACTAAACTCATTTTCTGAGTGAGTGATCAGGGTTATTCAGGTAGCAAAAAATGAAACCGTTTCGAAAACTTTTTACAATGTTCCGTAATAAGAAAACCGAGCAAGTTAGGGCTTCGAGCAACGGGTTTGTTGAGACAATTTACGATTTGATAAAGGATCAAGGATCTTTTTATTAAGTTACTAAAATTTTGACTTGACTGATGACAAATTGTGGTTCTACTTGTTTAATTTTGTAGACCAGAGGTCATGGCCCTCCCATGTGCCATTGATGAAGCCAAACAAGCCATGGAGTTCTTCATGAACAACAAGTTTGATGAAGCGCGGACACTGATTCGACCATGGTAAGTTACTTCAACAACTTAAAGTTGCATTAGTTTTAAACATTTTAATTTAATTAGTGACAAAGTAAAAGTACCTTCTTTAATCACTATTGGATTTTCCTCAATTTTAGGGCTCATACTAGTATGTACCACGCTCTAGGCCATGGTACGTTTCAGTTCCTGGAAGCGGTGCTAACATTTGAGCAGGTAATGCTGAATATCGCTAAATGCTGTACTTGAATATACACTGGTTTCTGAAAGTTAGAAATGTGTCGATAATTAAATTGTTTTTGCCTTGGTTAACAGCAACATATCGAGGCGGCAGCGGAAGCCTTGGAGCAGTCTGTGGAGGTTTGTAATCGGTACCGAAAAAAGTCAACAGTGTATGAATCTCTTGGAAAAATCATGAAGAAAACTAATTATGATGCGCTGAGTGAAGGTAAAATTGATTAATTAATTACTTGTTTGTCAATTTATTATAAATGTTGGAGCGTTGTTAAAAAATGTATAATTATTTCTCCATTTTATAGATGAAATACATGCAGAATTGTGTTACGCCGAGTGTCTGCTGTTACGAGCTGTTCTTACATTTGTAGAGGACGAGAATCTAATGAGCTTCGTGAAAGGAGGTCTGCGAATGCGTTCCTGTTTAAATGCCTACAAGTATGTTTAAAATAATTAGAGAAATGTTTAGATGTAAGCGTTTATGGTTAGAAGATATCAAGGCAGTAATGTGTGATTTTAAATTAACAAAATAATTTTAACTTCTAAAGAAGTGCGGTATATTTATTTGCAAATTGTAGCCGAATTGGTTGTTGTATTGAAATTGATTAGAAGACTTTAATTTGAACTGCAGGGAATGTTGGAATATCTTGAAGCACAAAAACTGGGACGATTGCAAGCACAAGCCTCACTTCGAAAGTGGAGTAAGGATGGGCGTTGGCGCCTATAATTTAGTAAGTTACAGATTCATTGTTGCATTAGATAACGTTTACCGTAATTACATTGTACACTGTTTTAATGTTCGACTTTCTTCATATTTACAGTTGATATCGATGCTTCCTGCTAGGATAATGAAACTCTTAGAATTTATAGGCTTCTCTGGCAATCGCGTAAGTGTACAATAATGTCAAACTATATACCGACGTATTTATATTGTTAATTGAAATTGAAGTTGTGTAAGAACTGAACTACTGAACTTAAAAAAATAATTCATGTTATCTGGTTTACTGTAAATTCCTATCGTCACTACTGATTCCCATAAACAAATAGTATCGTTTTCAAATCAAGAAATGTCAGGGTTCAGTTCATCTGTTATATTTGTCCGTATGCGTGGGATTTTTATTTTTTGCTTCTTATTTGTTTATGTAATTTAGTTTTAAAACTCATACTTTATATCTCAATATCTCATTTCATCATGCTCATTGGATTAATAGGAAGATGTCAAGGTAAATCCCATATATCAGTGTACAATAGACGTGAGAGTGCTTTTTACACGAAAATATTGCCATGTTGTTTTTAGTCCATCTAATTGCCCTGTGTCTGTGTCAGTTCCGTTATCCTCTAAATTAATGCCCTCTCTCTGGTTCTTCGTCACAGCCAGTACCAATTTCGTGAAAATCGAAATCTATACTTATTTGTGTATTTAGTTTATTGTGTACATTTAATTTGTGAGTACATTTTAGAAATCTCTACTTGTGTGTTTGTAAGATGATAGCCCTTACCCTTTGTGTCCTTAGCTAAGAGGAACTTTTTAGATATATGTAGATAATTAATTCAATATGATTTAATTATTAGAGCATTAGCTGTTTTATTTAGAGTTGATATTTATATTTATTTTATTTGGAATCTCTCCAACTGCATCCAAATGATATTTGATTATGCACTAAAGATCTACTCCATACATGACAACTGGTTCTATTTAATGCGATCTCGACTCGAACTCCAGTGAATAGGAGCACTAGTTTGCACCAATCAACTAAACGCCCTAGTTTCACAGTAAACCCGGATCTCGTTAAAAATCATGCATTTTTTAATTGATAAAATGTACCGCATCATCACATTAATCCTCCCATCTCTAACACACACACACACACGTGTAATCACTGTTTGAACCTTGATGCAATGTGCGAATGAATTGTGAAAGTAGTTGGTAGAATGTGCATCTCATCCCTGACAAAGATATGTTCCGGCTTATTGTACCAAATTATTGTAATTTTGCAGGAGACGGGATTAAATCAACTAGGTATTGGCTGTGGTTTACGAGGATCTCTTCGACAAATTTTATGTGCCATGGTACTGTTGGGATTCCATCTGTTTGTAATGTACGTCCTTGGATATGGGGATGGCGACCTGGAACTGGCGGAAGTTATTATCCAAGAGCAATTATCGGTAAGTTTTCGCGAGTTATTTAAGCAAATTGTGCTTTGTAAATGTTTCTATATACTTTTCCCTCAAATTGATTCTCTCTGTCGATGAAAATCAGAACAAAGTTTTGTACTGGAATAAGTGGTAAATTGGAATGGCAATATAGAGATATATGAAAGAGGTAAAATGATAGGGGCAGACGTTAATTTGAGTAGTGCAAGGTATTATTTACAGAGATACAAAATTGGCATGTGCTTCTTTCATGCGCCTCTCATTCCTCCTAAATGCCTACTTTCTCGTTTCAATCGACCGAGTTAACGGCATCAGGTCTACAATTGAACCCAAAACGTGTGCTCCACTGATGGGCTTCTTTTCTCTTGGTTTCTGTTTCCATATAGGTTTTCCCTAATGGCGTTTGGTACAATTTTTTCAAAGCCAGACTGGAATATGTCAAAGGTCACGTAAACGAGGCCATTGATTGGTATATGAAAGCGTGGTCGAGCCAAAGTGAGTGGGTTCAGTTTCATCATCTCTGCTACTGGGAATTAATGTGGGCAAACTGGTAAGTCGTTTCTATGTAATTTTCTTCAATTTACATAAAAGATATTCTCACCCACTTTTCAAGATTACACCATATGCGCATAAGCTATGATGATGCTGCTGCACTGTGTGTGAGTGCCTTATCATTTGGCAGTTGCCCGTGTCTCTATTTTCAAGTGTAATTATGTGCATGTATGTATTGTGTTGCTAATTAGCTTCAAGCAAGATTGGTGTTCAGCAAGGGACTTTGCAGACCTACTTCTCCAGGAAAGTCGATGGTCCCGAGCAATCTATGGTTATCAAAAAGCTTCATTTATGTGCATGATGCGAGATAAGCTAGTTGGGGATCAAGAGGAGGAATTACTGCAGTTGTTCAAGTAAGTTTTCAACGTTTATTGTGACATTATATTCAATTGCAGAGTGCATATGCGCATCATCCACTCGAGTAATTGATTACGCTATACAGATACCTCCTGCAACAAATGAACTATTTTTGGCGAAAGAAATGAGTTCATTTAAAAGGAACGAGGAGTATAATAAACGATACGTGCTTTAATGTATGTACTTGTTTCCCTCCTCATTTATTTTATAGAAACATTCCCGCTTGGAAGCAGCGGATTGCTGGGAAATCTATCCCCATGGAAAAGTTTGCCGTTAAGAAATGTGAACGATTTTTTGCACAAGGCAACAAACTGGTGCTTCCCGCAGTTGAGTTATTGTACCTATGGAATGGATTCAAAGTTCTTGGCAAGCAACCTGACTTGGTCCGCCCATTGTTACATCTTGCGGAAAAGACAATGAAACTCTTAGAAAAGGAAAGAGGTAATCAAGAAACCATTTTAACCTTTTTGTGAGCTTTTTTACTCTCTCTCTCTCTCTCTCTCTCTCTCTCTTCAATATCAATGATGTGCTCCAGTAAATACTATGTATGCATATTATGTAAAAGTACATGAATGTGCTCCACTGGACTTTCACCTATGCTTGGCGTACTTATTCCAACGGAGAAAGCTGGGAGAAAGTCACTCTGTAACTTGTAAGGCTGCTGAGAGCGTAAATGAATGTTGAGAAGCGCACCTGTTAGAAGTATGGCTTGTACGATTAAGGCTATAAAAGGGAATTCCACTACTTTCTCCTCGTTTTCTTCTGCTAATAGTTGTAGCATAATCTACACACATGAATAGGTAGATATCATTAGCCCATCATGCTCCATATATACGTTGTCTTTCATCGTTTTTATGTCAGGATTTCTTTACAGTTGCATTGACTAACGACTGCGTCCGTATTCCAACCGTACAAGATTTCCAAAAATACATCAATATATAAGATTGAAGAAGAAAAAAAACGGCAAAAGTGCTGGGAATATTTGAGGAAAGGAAGAGTTTACAGGTGTTTATTCAGACTACTCGCTCACTTTTAATCTTTTGAGTTGTATTGGACTGACGTCAAATCGGTTGTATCTTTCATTTTTTCTACTTTCTTTTCCTTTTTCAGTTGTAAAGAAACTCGTCGTTCTTTTTTTTCCAACATCTGCTGAGTTGTATTGACCCATAGACTCATTTTTTTTATTTCTCCAATACATGAGAACGTCCGAATGCATGGCTATTTCTGTAGAGCTTTCAGGAATGCTCCGGTTTACATTGAATAATATGTCTGGTGAAGAAAATAAGAGAGAAAGCTAAAAGATATGACCGTGTTCCACAAAAACGGGGTTTCTCTCTCTCTCACTCACTCTCCATCCTCAGAATGATGGCAAAAGAGAGGATAATGATGATACATGTGAACGGTGCATAAAACCTGTTATTTTCTCCAACACGACTAGTTGTTTTTTTTCTATTGGTGGTGTCTTATGGATTTCATTCAGTGGCTGGCTTGATTACTCACATAAAAAAGCTTTTGTTCCCTGTCATGAAAATGTGGAGCTGAGCATATAATATATTGAGATTTGAGACAGTTGGAAGGGTGTTATGTCTAGACCAGACAAGAACATATAGCCCATATAATATGTGCATACCTACGCATACATACATTCCCACACACAAGAAGCTACACCACTAATCCATATACATCTTTACAGTTTATAAAGAGGAACTCATTTTTGTATGTCTAATTTAACGATGGATGACTCTTGTTTCTTTTCACTCGTGCTTTTAGCTCAAGATAATAACTTTTTCGTGGATAATAGATGTCTAGTTCTTCTTATTTCTGGGATGTGCCACAAGTACCTGGGAAACTCGATTGAGGCTGAGAAGTTGTATCAAGAAGTTATCTCATCTGAAAAGGAGATCGTTGCTGATCATTACTTGATTCCTTATGCAACGTACGAGCTGGGAGTCCTATACTGGTCCAAGAATGACAGGAATCTTGCTACGATGACTCTTGAGAATGCCAAGTAAGTGTACCTTTATGATCCTCCTTGTAACATTACTTGGTTTGGTTGCGGTGCGGTGGTAGTATGCAGTAGTAAAATTCTCTGCCACCACACACCACACGGTTCCATTTTACTTTGACATTTTATATCCGGGCCATAAACTTTTTTGAAATTTTTATGTCCTGTGATGTCTTCTGTACGTAAATAATATGAGTTGCATCATCATCGCCAAGAAGAATTTAGTTGTTTTCCCCTACGTTGTTAGTTTTAGTAGACACTTAATCCTTCACAGTAATAATTACTCCATTCACGGAATGTTGATTTTACTATGACAAAGTTAAGGACTTATTTTGTAAGCATTGGCCATCAAAATGTTTCATTTCTTTTTGTTTTTTCCCCTGTTTATCTCCTTTTTAGGAACAACTTCAAGGGTTATGCTCTCGAGTCACGACTTCATTTCAGAATCCACTCTGCCCTTGCTGACTTGCGAAGTAGTCGGAAAAGTGATTCGCCCACGGAGTCATCAACCATCAATGGAATTGACAATAATTCTAATGCCCCATTTTAATCACCTACAATGTGTGCGCCGGCTTGTGTATGCATCTCGGAAAGTTTCTTATCGCAAGCAAGCTTCTTCTCATGTATGGTTTTTATTGCTTCTTGTATGCCTTGCATAAGGTACGTCTATGTCAGAACTGTAACATCTTCTTTTCACCTTACCTATTTACGCATCTTGTCTCAAAAACAAATTCCAGATCATGAAAATAATGTGAACTTATTTCAATTCAAAAAAAATTGTATTCTGATTTGTTAAAACTGTGATGTATGAAATATTTGAAGGAAAATCTCTCCATATATTATTATTCCATGCTCTTACAATCGCGTATCATTACTTCTTGATGTAATTATTATGAAATGCCGCTCATGCATGTGGTGTTATATAAAATGGTTAAAGAAGACAGAAAAATGATGTTCAAAATGTGTGTGTGTGGGGTACACAGTCATGATCTTACTTTCAGGTTAGTGAACTATTATATAAAAACAGGTCTTCAAACATGTTCAGCAGTAGTTTATCTGATCCTTTGACGATTAATTACTGTTTGGAAATTCATACAGATTAATGACAACACTTATCTTTTAAAAAAAAGTGAGTTTATCATTACCAAAATAGATTCATCAACGCGACATCATCAGCAGCATCCTACTACTCCGGCGTTTCCCTTTGCATAATGCATTACTCACCAATATAGATTCTTCCTTAACGACATTAATGAAATATAGTCAGTCAGATGACCGAGCATATCATAGACCAATACTAGGTATTATTATTAAAACTGTCAGAGTTAAATACATGATTCAATTATCTTGATGCAACCAAGTCTCCATTTTTGCTAGAAAAAAAATGTATTGCATCTTTTAAGAAAAAAAATATTATAAAGAAAGGCGCAGAGAATAACTGTGATGGTACTCCTTCTACTTTCTAGTAAAATAACCTTCGTACAACAAAACTTTATTTTATTAAAAAAATGAATGTTATATAGTATTTAACTAATTGGCACCAAATCTTATGGGACAAAGAACAGCAAATTTTATGGCACGGGACAACTCTATTATACGTATATGTAGTATCAACCCTATAAAACGGAATACCGAGATATTTCCGTCGTAACGTTTAAAATATTTAAATACTAGTGTGCTTACAATGAAATTGACGCAATGTTTCTTTAAACACACATATATTACCTATGCGAAATACCGTTTTTAGACTGTTGCTATAAATATTATTTCCTTGTACTCGCGTGTCCTTGCCTTGAAATTGGCATCTTTGTAACCCAAGTTTGGTGACTGGGTTCTTAACTGTAACCGTTGAAAAGATTTGCGGGTAGGCTACTGGATGGTGCTCAGTTTTAGGGAGGAAGAAAGAAAAAAAAAGAAAGTATTACTGTTGCTAGCAAATATTATATATATACATTTCGTCTGATTACTGCAAATTAACGTCACCGTGTGTGTAATCGTAGTCACTTTACTAGTTTTTTATGAAATTTCGTATTTAAGGACAAGTATAGGAAAAAAAACATAGTTAAGTAAATTATTGTCGTAGCAGTGTAGATGTGCGTGTCAAATTTTATTATATTCTAAGCAATAACTTTGTGCATTTTTTGGAAGAAGGAAAAATCACTTTGCCATTCGAAACATATGCCTATAGGTGAAAAAAAGGAAGTAGCATGATTTCTAGTACATTCCATTTAAAGTTAGCAGAATATATAATTAAAAATATACTGTATTTAAGTTACACTTTATTCGCATGTCTGTACGATTACAGAAGAAAGTACTCGGTGAATTTTTCTTAACTCAAAAGCTCTTGAGTTCTTCTTGTTACTTAAGTCTCGGTGCGCGAAATTACATTAAATATTATATGTTATGTATTAACAAAGTATATTATTATATATCTATGTATATAATTATTATGTATTTTACCAATGTTCATGTGAATTTGAAGGAATATTTTTTCAAATAAAAAAATTGCGTATCTGAGTATTATTGTGGACGATGGCTTGCTTTACTTATCCTGTGTGAAAATTTGTAAACGAAACTTGGAATTTTCAATATATATATTATTTATTCTCGAGATGAAATAATAAAAAACGATTTGCGATACAAATATTCTATTTTTTTACATGCCGCATTATTTATCACATTTTAACTTATTTACCAATCTTCCGGACTTGTAGATAATCAGGTACAAAAAAATTGGGTAAACCTGTTCATCAAATTATTCTATAAACTTGTTTCTTTGATTCATCGAAAAAAATTCATAATCATTAACGTCATGTACCTTCATTTTCAAGATAAAGTAAAATAACTGCATTTTCATTTCAGATGACGAGACCGTCCACTCGCATCACCATTCAGCTTTCTTCAACACTTTTTTTTGGCGTGTAGGCAGTTTCTTTCATTTAAAAAATATGTATTTTTAAACTCTTGTTTTCGTCAAATTATGGCACTAAATTAGTAAGATATCATCAAAGTGATATTGGCGCTCCTCTCTGCTCTCGCCTCAAGTTATAAAATCACCACCACCACCACAACCGTCATCCTTTTGCATCGATACAGAAAATCACATTAAAAAATTCTTACATGAATTATGTACATTTATGTCAAATGATTAAAAATGCTACTGGATTGCACAAGATGAGATTTCGTCTTGGTCTATAAGCGTACCAAGTGAGGAGAAGACGATTATCATATCACCAATTAACAATAAGTGTTGGATGTTTACAAGTTTTAATGAGACGAAGAGGTCATCGTTTACGAGGTTAATTACTCTTGATATATATCGATAATAATTTCAGAGCTTTATGGCATTCCTGGATCCTCGGGTCACATTGATTTTTTTGGTGCTGTATGGCAACATTTTTTGTGTGGGCAGACACACACACACACATTTTATCTATTTCCCTAAAAAACCAACAAAATTACACCCCCTTCATAGCAATCTACTTGGAAGCAGATTCCATCACTCTCAAATTTCTTCACATAATTTCTCTTAATATCCTTGTTTATACTCCATTTTGATAAAATATTGAACCCGTCTGACGTATGGACTGGTCCTAATGTCATCATACCCAATAGAAGATTCCGCTTTCACACAACCATCATGTAATAATAACAGCGTATCATCAGCGACTATTAAAAAAGTAACTTGAAAGCGACTTGCTTCCCCAACGCGAACGCGAGAGTAACAGAGAGAAAATCATTTTGTTATCCTGTAATTTCCTCACTGCTCACGTACGCCGCTGATGGTGAGTAACATACGGCGACAATCCTCCGAGTGCCAAAGTAACGTTCCTCGCAAACTCTCTGCAAGTCAAGTAGAGTGACTCACAGGTCCTTTTTTCGTATATACAGTTGTGCAAAAGTGCAAATTCGGATTCAATTACAGTTCCAATCATTATGAAAGTATCCGTTCGGGTTCGAGGGGAGTGGTTTCAAATTCCGTGCAAAGACGGTAAAATAAAATGTTATGAGGAGACATGTATATATAGTCACTGTAATTCAGAGACAATTAGCACGTCACTTGCGTCGTATTAATACAGTCGCGAATAGTAGCAATATGCTAAATGCAAATCTCTTGTTGGTAACTTTAATAATATGCACGCACTTGCCTGTTATTAGGAAATGTAACGGTGAAATGGCTGGGAGAAGAGGCTTTGAAACGGTATCAGAGGCTTCGGGGCAACTTTGCACTGCCAGGAAAAAAGGAAACTGTGTCGGATGTACGGAAAACCAGGGGCGGAGCTATTCTCGATCCTCATGATGTGCTTAAGGAAGTTCTGGATGACAATGATTTTGTTTCCGTTGGTAAGTTTTTTTTTCTCTTCAGGTTTGATCACTGACAAAATGCCACTTTTGGTTTAGATTTGAGAAATGTCATATGAAAAGTCGCCGGTTAGTTTTATGAGTTTAAAGGCATGCATATTATGAATCATTGGAAACCGTTCAAACTATGTCATTCATCTATTATTCAATTTGAATATAAAAATCATATTTTTGTTAATGACAGTTCTGGAAAGTGATTGGCCGAATCCTGTGATGGCCTCAGCGGAAATTAAATATGTCCCTGAACAAGAGTATGCTTCTTTTTTTAAATTTTTTTTTCAAAACTTTATACATCTTCAATACCTACAAATATTCCATGGCACAATATCAGTTCATACGTTACATAACAATACTCCGTAAAATATTCCATCTTGTGTTGTCATCTTAAAAATACGAAAATATTTACTTGGAAATGCTAAATCATTGTTACATAATATACTTACTTTATGTAACTCATCCTTCCGTTTCCTAGATATAGCTTAACTTTTGTGATGATTACATCATCCGCTCCCAACTCTAATGGATGTGTTCTTTTATTGTGTCATGTGTGTAGTAACCACAGAGTAATAGCAGTACAAGTATAAAAGCACAATAACTAACTAAGTAAAACATTTTCTTTTTCCAGACCGAAAACTTTTGAGCACCCACAGGAAGTACGTAAGCAATCCATTGCGTGCAATCACGCCAGTGGCTCCATAATAGATACAAATTTTATTTCAAGTTTTATTGCTTGAATACATTTGTGAATTGGTATGAAACACTTCATTACGACCCCGATTTACAGATTTTTTAGCAAATAAAATCATTACATAGAAAATTTTCCAAGCTCTCATGTTGCACGTTCCCGCACACGTCTACCTACTTTGTAAAGTGTTCCAAAATTTAATCTCCTGCCTTGAACGCGTCTCGTACTAGAGACGCCATTCGACTGTGTTGTTGAAGATGTATGCATTTTGTCTAGCAACGTAAATATATATCCAGTCTGGTTACAAGTACGTGTTGAAGGTACTATATAGCACTTTCTCTCTTTCTTTCACTCCAATTTGCTCGTATGTATGACGAAGGGGAATATTAAACGAACAACACATGTCTCACCACGTCTTCAACAGGGAATACAAAGGAGATTACCTCTTCCTTGTTTCAAGTTGCAAAATAATTAGCAGGAGCAAAATAATTAATTCCACTCCCTGAGAAAGTAAAGCTAATTTCCAATCCGGTCTGATTCACCAGATCCTTTCTCTGTGGAATATTGATTTTTCACCAAACACCTCTCATGCAGAGTAAAAGACTGAGAACTCGGATGCAAGTAATCAGTAAAATGCCACGCACGTGTTCTTTAATTTCCATGTATGAATTGTGTTACTGCTGACTGAGTAGCAATTTCCATTTGCACTCAGGAAAAGTGTGCCAGTGTTTAATGAAGCGTGTATTTTTTACCCTACTTAAAGTTTAGAAATGAACTGTAGCTCTGCATTATTACTTTTATTATTATTTATCCATTAACGCTTGTTTCCCTTTGCTACATGTGCATACAGTACATCACTATTGATGGGTGCAGCTTATCCACCGATGACCTACTTCAGCTTGGACGAGGACGCTATAAAATAAAGGTTGCTACAAAAAAAATCTGTCGCTGCAACTTTTCCCTCTAAATTATGTCATATTTATGGCAATCCGCAGATTAAACTTTTATGTTAATTTCATTTCTTGTAGATTTCTCAGGAAGCACAACAAAAAGTTACTGATGCGCGTAATCTCGTCGATAAGATTTTGTCAGAAAATAAAGGTATCTAGACATTAATTAAATGATATGACTTTAGTGTAGTTTGTATTATAAACAGTATATCTATTTGAGGAGAATTTTTTTTTAAATGGGTACGCTTGATTTATTGAAATTTCTTGAAATAATGACATCAGGTGCTTTGATATTTTAAAAATATCCAGTGACGACAAATTAATAAATGGATTATTTATAGTTGTATACGGAATCACAACCGGGTTTGGAAAATTCGCCAGAACAGTAATTGAGCCGGAAAAGTTGAAGTAAGTTTTTTTTTCTGATTGCATAAAGGAATTATATATAAGTATATACTTTCTATACTATAAGTATTATATTTAAAGCACGATCGGAACGTACCGGCTTCTCTTTGAATGAACTCATTATATAATTGAATTTTCTCCAAACACACACACACATGCGTCATATAAAAAAAGTAAAACGGATTAGTTGATTTCATGAGAGTGATGCATTTTACCCAGGGAACTTCAGGAGAATTTAATACGCTCTCATGCTGCTGGCGTGGGTCACCCTCTACCGCCGGAGAAGACGCGGATGCTTCTCGCGTTACGTATTAACGTTCTGGCCAAGGGATATAGCGGAATAAAACTTTCAACTCTTCTCCAACTTGTTGATGCCTTTAATGGTAGGCAAAAAGAATCCAATTGATTTTTCTTCTTCTAAAAAAAGCACTGCTGCTGCTGTTGCTCCTGTAATAGGGATTAGTCAAATAGATTTTGATGAGTGCCGACTTTTTTTTCTCTCTACATATATTAGAATCCTGTCTTCCGTGGGTGCCAGAGCAAGGCACAGTTGGTGCTAGCGGTGACTTGGCTCCTTTGGCTCACTTAGCTCTTGGGATGATGGGAGAAGGAAAAATGTGGAGTACGGAAACGGGATGGGGAAATGCGAAATATGTGAGTTTGTCAAGTCTTCCTCTCATCTTTTATGAATTTCATTGCTGCTCTTATATAAAAATAGAATAAGTCGGTATTAGAGAGAATATTATGAGAATCTGTGCATATGAAATTGGTAATGTACTAAATATGTGTATAGTAAACAGCCAAGCGCAATTTTGCGTGTTTGCTTTCTTTTGCATTTTGATTGGATTCGACCGAATTTTCATGTCAAGCACTAGAGATGTCGTTTTTAATATTTCCTTCTCAGGATGGCAAAGAGTCGGGAAAGTCAAGTGAAAGCGTCCTTTTACCTATCCGTTGCCATTGCCACAAGTGTAGTCTTGTTTATGGCTGTGGTATACAGAATACAAAACTTTTGTGGGGAATTTTTTCTTTAAACAAGTAAAAAAATTGTCTGAGTTATCGCTACGCTACCTTGTTTTAGATTTATTTACCAATTTTTCTGCCAGGAGCAGGACTCTGTCTGGAAACTGGAGTACAATAAAACAATCTGAGCAGTTAATCTACTCTGCTGCCTATGCCAGTTGCCCTTATTGATTGGAAAAGGTCTAAACATGTTTGAACAATTTTTAAACCGATTTCGAGCCATACTTGACCTCCGCTCGTGTATGTGTATTCCATAATGCTCATATTGCGTCTGGTTGACTCGTCTGAAGAGAAAATTGTATATTTAACTTTATTAATACGGTCGACTAACAGAGAGAATGGCAGAATAGAGCGCAACATTTTTGCATTTTTTTTGTAACAAACAAATTTTATAAAATGATCTCGCTTAATTACAGGTGCTGGAAGCGCATAACTTGACTCCGATTTCTCTGGATGCAAAAGAAGGACTGGCACTAATTAATGGTACTCAATTAATTACATCTCTTGGAGCAGAAGCTGTTGAGAGAGCGTCAATTATTGGCAGGCAAGCAGACGTGGTCGCTGCATTGACTTTGGAGGTTATGAAAGGAACCTCGAGGGCTTTCGACAGTGGTAATGCCCTTGTTTACTTTCACTTACCTTAAATTCACTCAAGGATCCAAAAACTCTTTTGCTGGCATGTCTCTTCTCTGCGTACGTTTAAATATATACGGGTATATATTCCTTTGCCTTAATCTGCCTGCTTTATACTAGCTGTACCTATCGTGACATTCCCTCAACCTTTAACGGGATTATCAGAAACTATATTTTGCATGAATGCTGAATGTACTCACGAATTGTGTACTCATCGATATCTGTTACGCCTCGGCACACTAAAATGAGTCTGCTTTCAAGGTATCGCAAAAAAATAACCTACTTTCTCCGATACCTTGTCTCATGTTTGCTGCTGACACACAAGAGCTTTCTTCCTATCAACAAAACACTCTAATTTGCAAAATATTCCGTAAATTTTATTTCCTATACATTTATAGCACTGCGTTCTCTAATAAAGCAGCAAAGGGAAAGGATACATTTCTCTCGATTTACCATTTATTAGTATAAGAGCTTTCACACCTTCCAAGATTTTCAATTTCTCGCGTAGACAACAACAAAGCCATAAGATTGAAGGAGAAGGCGTACAAGTAACAAGAAGCTTTTTTTCTCTGCCTTTGCCATTACAAAAACTAAATAGACATAACATGATAAGGTTAAGGTGGAATGGCTTGAAACGCATGGGTCCTGTGCTCTCCGAGTGAATGCTACACTTAATCTTCAAATGTCATGGTGATGCTTCTTGAAAAATTTTCATTTCCAGGAGTTCAGGATATTCGTCCGCACAAAGGACAGGCACTGGTGGCAAGACGGTTACGTGCCCTTCTTCATTCCACCACGTATCCCTCTCAGATAGCAGGTAGGTCGCTGAACCGACTATGTAGCGAGTTCAAAGCTTGTTATGTAAATACATGCCGTGTGTTATGAAACCTTGTTCACAACAGCTACCCGAGAATTGAGATCAAATTTGATCGTGTTG
This sequence comes from Sinella curviseta, assembly GCA_004115045.4. Lineage (NCBI taxonomy): Eukaryota > Metazoa > Arthropoda > Collembola > Entomobryomorpha > Entomobryidae > Sinella > Sinella curviseta. The sequence continues at coordinate 34,585,055 of CM065489.1, forward strand.
GGTTTGTTCCACTAAAAAATACTGACTTGCTTGAGAGAGTGAGAGTCTGCGAGAGAGAGAGAGAGAGAGAAGCCCGGAAAATCAGAAAGAAAAGGAGACGGCGTATAAAGAGTTTATAGCATATAGTACATAAATCTATTCGTTTATCATTATGTTTTTTATTTTAAATCTAGCCTACTACACCACCACGTCCCTTGTTTTTATGGATTTACTTTAGTATGAAAGATGACAACACAAAATTTTAGAGCTCGCATTCTTCATGATGGGATGTCACTGTCGTGTCAGTTCAGTTATTGTAAAATGATTTATGCATACATAGGTATATTCCTACATCATCTCGGCAGAGAGAGAGAGAGAGAGACTAGTAGATAGAGCAGGGAAAACACATTCTTTTCTTCCTCTTCTTCGTCTTGAGCAAGTAGGTTGTTGTAGAATGTCTTACTTTTTAGCATAACAGTATTGTGCTTGGATACTCAATTGTTGTGCGGAGAAAAGATTGCGTTGAAAATATTTTGCGAGAGAGAAAGATGGATGCGCTCACAGTTTGAATCACTACTAATAACAGTGGTCGTATCTTCTCTTTCCAACCCACATACTAGTAGAAGTAGTAGTAGATATGCTTACCTTACTTTTCCGCAAAATGTCTTGAACATTGAAATGCTTGTCTCGTTCCCACTTGAATATCATACGTAATATTATGAATCTTCAAGTGAAGGATGATAATAAATGCGGAAAGAAGGAAAGGGGAAGAGAGAGAGAGAGAGGTACTACTTCAGGTTACTGGGACTACTAAAGCAAGGAACGGTAATGGTGAGTGGTGACTAAAGGAGAATGAATTTTTTTTGGTATTGATGGCATGGTCTTCTTCTTCTTCGTCGTCATCGTCCTAGTGGTTGGTATACATATTTGTGTCAGAGAGAGAGATGCTTGTTATTTTTATTGTTTCCAGTATCATACTACTACTTATAAGTATTATCATTATTATTGAAGTTAGTAGGGGAGCAGCCGGAGTAAATACGTATTTCCTTACTTGAATGTTTTCGATAGCTGCGTTGTTGTTTTCTCATGGCTCCCAAGCGACGCTGGAGAAAGCAGACCCGGAGTGGTGGTGGTGGAAGGATGGATGGTTCGCTGGAATATGCTCACTTTGAACTTCAGCCTTTTCCATTTCATCCATCCATCCGTCCGTCAAACTACCTATCAATCTGTCTGCTTCTTCTTCTCTCCATCTCTCCACTTGCTTACCTTCCACCGTTTTTATGAGGCTTGTTGCCTATTTATTATTTCTGTAATAGTCCACGCTCGTCGTCCTAGCTCTTTTTGCTGCGCTGCCTCCTGCACAGTAGTAAAATGTACGCTGGTTATTCTCAAAACTGATAGCGATAAGACTGGAGATAGATTTTCCGCAAATGACATGGTTTGCTTAGTCAATCTGCGACAAAACCTGCGAGAGTGAGTGAAGATTGTACGAGGAAAGGAGGAAGAAGTCTACTACTACTACATATATTATAGCTTCTCTATGTCTTGGGAGCTTCAGAGGAGGTATACGAGCAGCAGCAGCGTCTGATTTTACTACTAGTTTCTTCTGTCTGTTCAAAAACTGCACAATAAGTATCATGACATGACGTTATACAGGAAACTGTACACGGCTTTAATGTTTCTGGTGGTGGTTCTGCTGCTGCTGCTCCTTTCTTTTCTTCTTTCCCTGATGGATTCGTCACAATGGTTCATCCTCTGGCTCACAGTGTGCTTGCTCATAATTTGAATTGAAGCCGTAATGTGTGCTGTATCCTGTATGCTTATCTCATCTTTCTCTCTGTGTGCATGGTGCTCTGTCGCAGAAGAAGAGATGAATGCTCAATGTGAGCTTCCATCTATCTACCTGCGTCATAAAATCACTATAGCGATATCTCCTTGGAAAGTTAGGTTATGCTGCTACCACGCAATCAATTGAAATTGAATGGTGTCAGTCTTCAAAAAGACAAAAGTGTACTATATTTAAATTTTTGTAGGTTAGGCTTTTTCAGAGATATGTGAGATTTCATGGTTGGAATGTGCTCAAATCTGTAACTGTAGAACTCACTTGGCAGACAAAAAAACTTTGGTCGTATAGACACAGGAAAGCTTTACCTGGGGCTTGCAAAAAATGATCATTCTAAAGTCGTCGTCGTCGTAGTCGTCTTCTTCCTTTTTCCTAGACATCATTGCATTTCCATTGTGACATATTTTTTGTACCCACTTTAGCTTCCACCACAAATTGTCATCGTCGTATCCATGAGAGCTTTATTATGACATACATATAGGCTTTCCCAGAAACACAACACTACATTTTGCAAATTAACATTGCACGACATCCCAATTACTTTGCCGTTCCACGTTTCTCGCAATTTAATTAGAGTAAACGAAGGGAATTCTGTGTCAGCACTATTTGCTTTTCATTTTTCCAGCATACATATATATGAGAGCACTCTTCTCGCCCATGTATATTTTTCCTATTAATTTATTTAAACATGGAGACATTGATACGGTTACATAATATGAGCAAACACTTGAAATAAAAAATAATTACGTGATAAGAACCCAACGAGAGAAGAAGAAATCTTTCACAGTCTATATTTTCTCGCGTTGCTGCAGAAAAGTAATCGGATCTGTTTTGAGAGAGAGAGAGAGAGAGAGAGTCTTGGGGCTGCGCTATTATTTCTCACTAAAATGGCTATCTTGTGCCTTGTGCGATGGTCGTCGTTCCTGCCTCGCTCCAGTCTAGTATATATACTCGTTGTCCTTTTTACGAGAGTTTTTGTCAAAAAGTACAAGTTGAGCCCAGTATATTATATTGTTGACTCTTCTTCTGCCGTTTTGTTGCGGTGATTAATCTAGCAACGGCAGCGGTAGATCTAGCTTTTCCAGTTACATATACCACCACCACCAGCACCGCCGCCGTACTGGTTACACTCGGTTTCTTCTACAAATTGAGCTCTGTAGACTGACTCAAGTTCCCAAATCCTACCCAACCACTCACGACACAGTTTACACAAATATGTCTTCTTTTTCTTTCTTTCTACTCTCGACTTACTTATTTTTCAGAAATTGACATTTGCGGGTTCTATTTATAGCAAGTCAAACTCCTCGTGAAAGCTAATGGCAACGTGTGTGCTGTAGGATATGTACTGCTGTTGTATTTATGGGGTAGTATTTTGCTCACCATACATACAACAGCACCCAACAAAGTCACAGTCCCTTCCTATAAATTTGTCTGCTCTCTTTCTCTCCACTTTTCTCTCTCTCTCTTCTTAAGTCTTAAGCATACCTGCTGGAACATAATTCACGCAGCAGCCTATACATTTAGGTATATATTCTACAAATTGCTTTCAAAATGATGAGCTGGAGGAAAGAGGAGAAAGAAGAGCACGGAGAAAGGAGAAAGAGAGAGATATGTGTGTGTGTGGTGGTGGATAGGTACTCACACACGCGAGCAGCACACACTCACACATATTATGTGTTAATAGATTTTTTCTACTGCGGCGGAATCTGATACTGCTGCATTGTGACTGTCGCTGACATATTGCAAATCGATTTTGCTTCAGTGCGTTCCACATTCCCCTTCCTATGTAAGCGCTTCAATGAAGGTGAACAGGATTGACGGCTATGCACACTGAGCCGTTAAGATGCTTCCCACAGAAGGGGAGCTGCATTTGAAATATGGTCATTACTGGACATACCTAAGCAATTAACTGTTTTCCGCGATATGAGCGTTTTGTTCGCTTCACAAAAAAAACTGTAATGTAATCTAAACTTTCTGCTGGGAGAGCACCGCCAGAGAGAGCGGGTTCAAAAGTACATGTTATATATGACCGCTCCAGGAAAATGCCAATTCATGCACAACGGAAATTATAATGATATTTTTTTTCGTCCTGTACCGGACAAAATTGAACAAACTTTTGAGGAAACCCTCGTGTGTATAGTAATATTATTTTTGTATTTCCTATTCAGAGAGTCACAGATTCTGCAACAGAGTTCAAGACGCGTACACTCTAAGATGCTGTCCACAGGTTCATGGGATCGTTCATGACACGATTGATTTTGTGCGAACTACCATCATAACTGAAATGAATAGTGCAACGGATAATCCGGTACGTATGTATTTACGCGTCTTCTTTAAGCCCGCATACAACTTTTTAATTAAGAATCCCATCCTATAGTACCTTGAGCAGTACAAATATACCTTCATAAAATCTTAAAATATGATGATGATGAAAAAAAAACATTTTATCTGGACAAGTTTCTGCGCGCTGCTGTCTCTCGACTTATATGTCAGACGTCATATTATCATCTTGCTTCCAAAACTTTAGCCTACAATTTTGGTAATTTGACTGTATCTCTTTGGAACTCGTATTAGATCGTTTTTGCCGACCGAAATGAAATCATTTCTGCTGGGAATTTTCATGGTGAGTATCCGGCAAAAGTATTGGATTACCTTGCCATAGCTGTCCACGAGTTAGCCTCCATGAGTGAGCGGCGTATTGAGAGACTCGTGAATCCGGGTAATAATAATTCTAATAAATTTAATTACTTACAACAATGTTTTTGTGGTGAGGATTTAATTATATGCCATATAGCAATCATCACACATTGTCCAAGGTTGTCCATATATATAACATCCATTTTTAGATGACTTCAGTTTCCCTTTCCCCCCACTACAACTATTGTCCATTACTATATTACATGGTAACCCTCCGCATACATGCGTTCATTGAAATTTAATCTTTATTTTTAGCTTTGAGTGAGCTCCCTGCTTTTCTTACCAAGGACGGTGGTCTTAATTCTGGCTTTATGATGGCTCATTGTACCGCTGCGTCCTTGGGTACGACATACATGTGGTTTAAAAATAGGCTAAACAATAAAAAAATGATTGCATAACCAAAGTCCATAGCAACTTGGCAGCACCACTTATTATTATTGGAGGTGATGATTACAGACAGGAGGACGTCATATCATCCAAAGAATATATGTAATATGTACTCCACTTGAAATACAAACTACGTTTCATCTTTTCTGCCAACAAAACTGAAATGATATGATGTGGCGATTTCTGACATTGGTTATGCAACTATTTATTATTGAAGTAGTCCCTATTCTCTCTCTGTCAACATATTTATTTATATACATACACGCAATCGTGTACATTTGCCGTTCAATCTCGATTTAGTGATATTTGCCATCTCTCCTCTTCTCTCTGTTTAGTTTCTGAGAACAAAGTTCTTTGCCATCCCGCTTCGGTGGACTCCTTGAGCACCAGTGCCGGCACGGAAGATCACGTTAGCATGGGAGGCTTCTCTGCGCGTAAAGCTCTTCAGGTACCCAGAACAAGTTTTAATTTCCCTAGCAAATTGCATCATCCAACATTCATGATTCGACGAATCTTCATACAAATTTAACATCAACAAATCATATATGCAACAATCTAGTTCCGAGCCACAAAGGGATTGAGTGATGCATTATGTATAGGTGAATGCAAGTTGTCAAACATACGTACATTCAACAGCTCTTACCATTGTCCTGTCCTCCACTTGTACAAATTTTGTGAGATTGAACAAATTTGACCTTAGACTCATGTCAAAAATTTTGACACACAAAAGCGTATATGCTCAAATTATCAACCTCAAGCAATGCACTTCCAACGTTGAGCGTGAAACTTCAAAAGCATCATTAGCTCATGCTGTAGTTTTTGGATCCTTCTTTTCCGTGTTCCTAAATATATGGATCTATGTCAGCGTCAGATACAAATGTAATGATCTTCTTAAAATAGGAACGTGGGAAGGTAAATTAGCAAGACATAAAAAAATCGTGCAAATCCTAGAACGGATAATCCAGAGATCTCCAACATGGCTGCATAGCATCATGGACTTGGGACTTTCAGTCTAGCAATTTTAGACACAATACAATTACTATTCTATCTGTCTATTTCACAATAAAGGAACAAAAGGATTATGCAAAACATTCCATCGCTAATTAGCTAAACACCAGACCGATCTTGTAGTCATTCATCAGCTTTGCTTCTATTTTCAACAGGTATTCCCTGGAACAGAAACATTCAGAGTATTGTAATGTCAGTGTCAGTGTAAATGTTACGCTCATGCATAATTTCTACGTGCTGTGTAAACTTGTTCTTCCTTTGAACATGACATGACACAGATCTCGGTTGTAAAAAAAGCTGAACACGTTTGGTTTGTTCATTCCTTCTAAAGATTTGTGCCAGAGAAGCAGGTAGATAGAGGAGAAACGATTTTTTGCAATACCTTCTCTGGGTCGTTCATAAGAGTGATAATAGCAACGTAGCTACGTGAGTATTTATCTAAGTCACATTTTGACATGTCTTGTGTCTTCATGTTCAATGTTTGTTGTATGCAACTATTTAAATTAACTGAAATAGAGATACGTGTTAACATCTTCCACTCTAGAGATTATTTGCTCAGTCTATTCATCCATTGCAGGAAATTACAAAACAAATTTGACCATCATTCTGATCTTTCACAAATGTACCTTACTCATAAAGGACTTATATTATTCATAGTCATTAATATTGGTCTACATATCTCACAGGACTTAAAATACTAGATCTACGTCCATCATCATCATCATCCAATATTGTAAATAAATTTTTGTTTAAACTGTTGCTCCTTTTACCAGTCCTTCTGAGTAATTCTGTGAATGATCATAAAATTAATCATTGCTTGAGAGAGTAAGGAGCTCCTATAATATAGTGAATTGGTCCATATATGGGAAACTTTTACGGCACATATTCTCAGAATCAGAATTATTTATCCAGAGTAAACAAATGTTAGCAAACTATTTAAAAAGTCGAGTGAATGGGATATTCCCAATTATTATGGTCTGCTTAAGTAACAACGAACCCAAATGTTTCCGACCTTTCTCCATGACTTGTCAAAGAAGAAAGTAAATATGCTCAAGTTCAGGTAAGTGATTCTAAGTGGGTGCGTTGGCAGGAAATGAGGATTCCCTGTTTTCCCTACTTAAGGCAAATGCGCATTAGCCAAGCATAAAATCAAAAGTAGTTGTAGTAATTCGTAGATTGGGAAGTTAGCGCCATGTCATGCGAATATCTTGACTTCCGGGTAATACATACGTGCACGATATTATGAGCATCAGTCAGATAGACAAATAAACTACTTACGTGTGCATTTGCAACCAACAGGTAGTCCGGAACGTTGAGCGTGTGATTGCTATTGAGCTTTTAGCCGCATGCCAGGCCATCGAGTTTCTCCGACCCTTGAAGACAACAGTTCCGTTGGAAGAGGTGTATCGCGTTGTGCGTTCGGTTGTAAGGTAAGTTTCCCTTGCATGTCTCTACTTTCCCAGAAAAAAAAGAATCTCCTTTCAAAAACTTTTTTTCTTCGCAAGTTCCGTTTCCATTCCAGTACATAACTTTCAACCTTGTATGGAACTGATAGTAAAAATCGGAACATATTTCTCATCATTATCGCTCATTCATAAAAAATATGTTATAATGAAATGTGTTGCTAGGCCATGGGAGAGAGACCGTGTAATGTATCCTGATATCGATGCTGTAACGAAGCTTCTAAAGGAAGATAAAATTTGGTTGTCTGTCAAGCACCACATTGAGGAGTATAACAATCTGCAGGTTGGTTCTTTTGTTAATTGTTAGAAAGTACTGATATGCTCAATGGAAACTTTGTATTATCTGTAAAATGAATGACAGAAGTCATTATTTTTAATGCAGTCGTATTCAAATATTATTGGTGTGCAAGTATTTTGCAAATGATTGTTGAATTTTGTGTGTAGAACGTGGACATGCAAGTTTTCAGCCCGACAGCTTTCGTGTTCAGAGGGCCTGGCTCGAAGGACGGACAAACTTACCAGCCACATAAATATCAGTCGCCGTCTGCGTCTCCGATACCAATGGCAAGTCCACCTCCAGCTAAAAGAAGTCGTCGAAACAAAGATGGAGAATCTCCAGGGGTTTCCAATAGTGGAGGTAATTTCTTATGATTGTCATCACTATTTGTTGTGTGTATTTTCTTATTCCCTTTACCCTGCATTTTTCCCCAATCCAAATAATATGCTTCAATTTTGATTTCTTAATATAGGAGGAGGAGGACGATAATCTGAAAATCTGTAAACTGGATTCATTTTAAGAAAATGGATCATCTAGATTCCAATGCAAAGTAAGCTTACATCTCATCAGTGTAGAAAAGTGGAAGACAATCAACAGATGCAGTTTTTAGTAATAGTAAAATTTGAGAAAACAATACACTCTCTGTGACACATATCCTTAATCATTTCTTTTTATGAATAAATATTGCTTTTTATGATGCTAATAACTTTTGCCAATAAAAGATCTTTTATGTACCCAAATCACATCCTCATGAGCTTTGGCTTCTCATCTGGCATGACAAATGCAATGAATATCGCGTCCTTGGCTAGCGAAATCATAGATAAAAAGTTGTGGAGAAAGTATAGATCTGGTATTAAATAGACGACACAAGGTTCGTATTTATTCAAAGAAAGTTAGGGTTAACAATGGTACACCGCATCGCATTTTTTGTGTATACATTATATGAATATACTCACACGAAGTATTAATATAGAGATATATGCATATATATATATATGTATTTATATATTATATATACGTTTATGTATGTATATGTACAATATATATATATGTATTTCAGTTTTAAAGATACAACTGTTGGTGGTTTTTTTCTTTCATTGGATAATCTACGGGCGTGTTCAAGTTCCGACACACCTAGATAGACAAACACTTAGAAACAACCCTATCATGTAACAATACTTGCATTTTTTCTTTATTGTACACTAATTACCTTAAAATATAAATTTAGTTTAGTAACAGTAATAACAGTAGGAATTTGTAATTGCATAATAATCATAATCATAATCATAATAATAACGGTATAAGAACGTCAAATTTCTAAACTCCATATAAGTCAACATACAATGTATATAATAAAATTGTTGTGTGTGTGTTCTCTATAGCATCAAGATCAACATTTTTTTTGAATATTCGCTTCTCAAAAAACGTTATAATAATATGATTTGACTTATCATCATCATATCAGTACAGGTTTTTCTAGCTCTTCCATGAATGTGTAGTAAAAGTATGTACGTAGAAGTAGTAGTATCGATAGACCGACACGTATTTTTATGACACCGGTCAATTTTTGTTTTTTTAATACTAACGATTACGTAGTTTAGCTACCTATATGATACTTTTTTTACGTACAAACATAAATATATATGTTTTCATCGTATGACACTCTTTAATCATTTTTTTAGCGTATTGAAGTATGTATATATATCCTGTATAATATATATGTACAAACATACTCCTCTCATATAGTAACGTAACTACAAATTACAAACACCTTAAAATTTTTCCCTAATGACTAGACGAGTTTTTTGTTTAGGACCATATTTTTCAAATTTTTTTCAACATGTCAAAGGTGAAAACGGTAGTCGCTAAATAGAAATTACAGAGTATAAGTAATTATAATATAGAAAAAGGGCGAGAGTTGCACCTAAACATTTTTCAAAAAGATGGTTAGGTTTAATATAGGTATGTATGACATATTGTAATACTTAAGTTGTACATGACATGTAATACAATTTATGATCCTTGTCTATCCTACTTTTTCCTCCTTGTCATTTCTCTATTCTTTTCATGTAACAAACTGGTCTGGTCAGTTATACAACCCTTCTCTCTCCTCTGGATTTAAAGTGAAAGTGATTTGTAGTATGACTCTATGCAAGCCTTACATAAAGAATAATAACAACTACCCGAAAAAAGCGAACAAGACAAGAGACGAAAAAAAAACAATGGGGTAAAGTCAGATTTAAGAGAGAAAGTTTTAGAAAATAAAAATAGCATCAACGCTCTTGTTGTTCTTGTTGTTTGTTTGTCTCTACTGGAGAGAAAAGTGTTGATGCGTTGTCTCTCTCCACACTTTTGGCTTGAATGAAAATAACGATAAATAATGTCGTCTTCATTTTCGTCAACTTTAAAAACAAATCTGCATACTTCAACGTGCATTACCTTTAAGTGTGCTCTTGTTCTTCTTCTTCCTAATGCATTTAATTATATTAATACATTTTCTCTGTGTTGTACGTAATGCTGCTGGAAGTATGATTTTCACTTTTTGTATTCGTTCCCTTTTTAAAGTGGCGATAGGACAAGGAAGGTAAGAAAATAATTCAGATATATTGTATATGTAGACGTTGTAAAACCTCACGCTATTATCATAGCCTTACGTATGTACGATTTTTACGCTGTTCGTTTTTTGTTAGTAGAGTTATTTGTGGCTAATTTAATGGTAATGACGCGGAAAATTATTGATAACAGCAAATAGAGTAAAACCTTAAAAAGTATGATGATGCTATGTAATAAATAAAATAATCATAATAATTTATTATTAATGCGATAATGTCGACCTCATCCTAGCTCTACCATCATCATTGATAGTGTGGTACAGTTAAGAGTTTCAAAAGATGTAAGTTAAATTTAAAAGGTATAAATGCACTGTGACGTATGGATCTATTTGCGTGACGATGATGAGTAGCAGCGGTGGTGTGTGGAGCAGAAGTAGAATGTGCGCCTGTGCAGCGGCGGTTCATGAATGGGGCGATGTGAGATTATGATGAGCAAAGTAAATTATAGTTAGGAAATATTGGTTAATTGCAAATCTTGAAAGGTCAAATTTATTTATAGGTCAGAAATGCTCAGACTTCGATAATGCATGGCAAAGGACACGTAAAAAACTACTGGACCACGAGTGAACCTCCGCTCGCTCTTTTATACTTGCGAGCCAATACATACAATAAAGATTTAGGCGAAGAATTAAAGGGCCTAAATTGGATAAAAATAGGTACATTACGACTTTATAAGAAAAAACATCGATTTGACCAATGTAGTAAAATATACAAATGAGAAACGTCGATCTTTTAGCGTATGACAATTGATCACAATGGAAAGATTTACAACTTGTTCTTTGTGACACATTAGCATAATATTGAACGCATTATCATAAAACCTAATTTTACATAAATATTCATATAGCACACAATTTGAATTATATTTGAATTATAGTACATTTGCATGTACGAAACAGTCCCCCCATTGCCTTTATGGCAATCATAAAAAATCAATTTACAGTTAGTCAATATTTAAAATAAAATAAAAGTTATGATGGCTGGCTGGTGTGGATGGAGGAAATGAAAGAGTAGAAAAAGAATAGAAAATTGCACTGGAGTTCCGGGAAGGACTCACGGTGTAAACACACTCCAGTGGTGCAGTAGCTGGTCCCAGTCTCAGCACTAGTCAGTCTCCGAAGAATTAAGGGTTTAGCCGGCTGACCATCTTTTCGAGACTATAGGGGAAGAAAGAAAGACCATCCACCTCCAGTCAGCAGAAAAATAAAACTAATTGATTTCTAATTTTCATCATTGAATAAGGGAATTAATTTTACAATTGAACGTTCTAACGTTGAATGTGCTGTTTTAATTGTTACCACACGGACTTTTCCGTTCTCGTCTACATTGGTAGCAACGACTCGACCTAATTTCCAAAAGCCAGGAGCGCTGTCTTCCACCAGTAGCACCATGTCATCAACCTTGACGTTCTTCTCCTCCCAGTACCACTTGGTTTTCTGCTGAAGGGTATTGAGATATTCCCTGCTCCATCTTTTCCAAAAATGCTGAACCCTCTGCTGCTGTCGTTGAAAAATCGTAAGCCTTGAAATGTTGACGTCGACGAGCGGCTGGTCAGGAACTGCAGTTAATGCTTCTCCAATGAGGAAATGTCCAGGTGTAAGCGCCGAAAGGTCTCCAGGATCCGATGATGCTGGGTAGAGAGGCCTCGAGTTTAGAATCGCCTCAATCTGAGCAAGAACAGTAGCGAATTGCTCAAAAGTCATTGCTGAATGGCCAATTATCCTCCTCAAGTGAAATTTCGCTGACTTGACGCCAGCTTCCCAAAGACCACCGCGATGTGGGGATGCAGGTGGGTTGAAGTGCCACCTGATTCCATGTGACGATAAGCTGCTCGCAATAGTATGGTTGGCCTCACGGGAACGCACCAAAGTCTTCAGCTCCTTCTCCGCCCCAATGAAATTTGTGCCGCAGTCGGAGTAGATATCCGAGCACAGCCCTCTTCTGGACACAAATCTGCGTAGACAAGCGATGAACGCATCTGTTGTAAGCGCCGACACCGCCTCCAGGTGTATGGCCTTCGTTACCATACAAACAAAGATGCAAAGGTAGCCCTTGTAAGTTTTCGGAACTCTTCCCACGAAATTTTTGAGAGTGAATGGGCCTGCATAATCCACCCCTGTCTTGAGGAATGGTCTTGATGGCGTTACTCGGGAAGCTGGAAGGTTTCCCATTAGCTGTGATGCTGCCTTGGAACGGTGACGTCGACACACAACACAGCTCCTGATGATATGACGCACCTTGTCTCTTCCTTTTATGATCCAGAATCTCGAAAGTAGAGTTGACCACGTTAATTGGAATCCCGCGTGGAAGTTAACATGGTGGATGTGTCTGATGACAAGTAGCGTCAAGTGGTTATCGTGGGGTAGAATTGCCTGGTGCTTTGACTCCTCCGGAAGTTCTGCATTGTGGATTCTGCCTGACACTCGGAGGATCCCACAGGAGTCTACGTAAGGATGTAACGTCTTCAAATTGCTGCTGGGTCCCACTCTAGAGTTTTTCTTAAGTGACCGAATATCTTCACGAAAATGCTGTTGCTGGATTATCCTTATCCACGTCATCATGGCGTTATTCAGTTCGGCTGGCGTAAGTGGACCCTTGCTCTTATTCTGCTTCTGTTTATGTGTGTTGCTGGCAAATCGTAGTACGTACGCTGTGACACGCTGCAACTTGAGTAAAGATGAATATTTTGTAAGTAGCGTTGTGTCCACCGCCACATGATGAACTAGTACAGGAGCCTTCCTCTCCTCCATGTCCTCTTGTCTCGGTATCACAGTTGATGAGAAATGGGGTATTGTTCTTGCTGCCAGCCATGATGGCCCTTTCCACCAAAACGACGAGTTGAGTAAATCAGATGTTGTAACGCCACGGGAGCCGAGGTCTGCTGGGTTGTCGGTGCCTGGAACGTGCCGCCATGATTCCACAGTCGTCAGCTCCTGGATTTTTGCCACACGATTGGCCACGTAAGTCTGCCATCTCCGTGGGGACGCTGCAATCCAACGTAGCGTAATGGTTGAGTCACTGTACAAGTATTTGTGACAGTTGAGGCTCATTGACTCGCATACACGGGCGACAAGTTCACTAACTAATACTGCTCCATTCAGCTCCAGCCTTGGCAAAGATACCTGCTTGATTGGAGCGACACGAGTTTTGCTTGTGACGAAGTGAACGGAAATATTTCCGTCATGATGTAGGACACGTAGGTATACTATTCCATTTAGAGCTTTCTCAGAGGCGTCGGAAAATGCATGAATCTCGTACGTTGATGCGCCGTGGAGAGAAAGGTATCTGGGTATCGTGATCTTGGTGATCGCCCTCAAGTCGTTCTTGTAGTCTTGCCACTGTGATAGGATGAAATCTGGCACGGGGTCGTCCCATCCCAGGTTGAGTTTCCACAGCTCTTGAAGGAAGAGCTTTCCCCGAATGGTAATGCACGATATAAATCCCAGAGGATCAAAAACACGGGCGACGTCAGCAAGTAGCACACGCATTGTAACGGTTCTGGAGTCATCAAAGTCAATTTCGGAGAAAGTGAAGACATCGCTGCATGGTAACCACTGAACTCCAAGGGCCTTCACTGCGTTGTCCTCATCAAATGACTGGGCGTTTGTCTCCCTCAGTGATTCCGGGATCTGTTGTAGTACAGAAGCGTCGTTACTTGACCACTTCCGTAACTCCATTCCTCCTTCCTTGGCTGCATTTGTAAGTTCCTGGAATAGCTTAAGGGCCTCATCTGTTGTAGTGGTACTATGCATCAGATCATCAACATACATAGCTGATTGAAGGACCTTTGAGGCCCTTGGGTACTTATCTGCGACATCAGTGGCAAGTTGCTGGAGGCACCTTGTGGATAGGTACGTAGCTGAAGCGGTACCGTACGTAACCGTTTTCAGTCGAAAGTCGCGAACTGGCTCCTCCGGAGAATCCCTCCACACGATGCGATGAAAGTCAGCATGTTCTGGTATTAACTGGAACTGGCGAAACATTTTCGCAATGTCTGCCTTCAGGACAACTGGGTTCTGACGTATACGTAGTAGGTTATCGTATAGGTCGTCTTGCAGGGTGGCTCCAACTAACATGGTATCGTTGAGTGAGAATCCACTTGTTGTTTTGCAGGAACCATCGAACACAACACGTAACTTGGTGGTACTGCTGCTTTCATTTGTAACGAAGTGATGAGGTAGGTAGTATGTACTCCCTGGAACCTCCATAATTTCTGGTGCTGGAATGGGCTCCATGTGCCCAAGTTGCACGTATTCACGCATAAACTCGACGTACTGTTGTCGTAATTCTGGGAGACGGCTGAGTCGGCGTTCCACACTTTGAAGTCGCCTCACCGCTGCTTGTCTGGAGTATCCTAATTGGCTCTTCTTGTCATTGAAGGGAATTTGAACAACGAACCGTCCTGTTGCATCTCGCGTGTGAGTATCGCAAAAGTGTTTTTCGCATTCCTTTTCTTCCTTTGTTAGGATTCTTGCTTTTGGTGGCTCCTCAATTTCCCAAAACTTTTGTAGAAGATGAAGTTCATTGACAACTGAGACGTGGAACGAGTGAAGTACTTGTTCAGAAGATGGGCATTCTCCTGACAGAATCCAGCCAAAGATTGAGTTGGAAGCTGTTGGTGAACCTGGAGGTCCTCTCCGCGTCTCCTTGAGCATGACATCATGATAATGCTTGATTCCAATTAACACGTCTATGGGTCCGGGTTTGTACCATGATGGATCCGCAAGTGGAAGTCCCTGAAGATGCCACCATCTCATCTTGCATGAACTTGTAGGCATGGAGTGGGTCAACTTTGGCATAATGTGGAAGTTTACTTGAACGCTTGTAGTAGGTTGGAATCTGCTATGTACGGAGGCTGTCACTTGACCATTGGAACCTCCAACAGGTGTGCCGCCAAATCCAGTGACGGTAACGTTGCTGGCTTGACGCTTTAAGTTGAGTCTAGTGACACAATTTTCACTGATGAATTGTGCAGTAGATCCAGGGTCGATGAAGGCACGACACGGTTGTAGAACTCCATTGCAATCGCGAATATTTACAATGGCAGTCATCAGCAGAGCTGATTGAAGTTCAGCGTCAACATGGTGAGAGGAAATCTGAGATGATGAATGTTGCGCCATGGAATTGGTTTGTTGTACCGCTGGGGTTGTTGCAGTCTGTGGCGTTCCCGCAGCGTCGTAGTGAAGTAGAGTGTGGTGTCGCTTTCCACACTTTTTACACGATTTAGTTGATTGACAGGATTTAGTAGAATGATCCTTCCAAAGACAGTTGTAGCAAAGGCGGGCTTGTCCTACCTTGCTGCCTCTTTCCCTTGGTGGGAGCTTCAGAAGGTCCGGGCACTGGAAAGTGAAATGTCGTCCACTGCAGATTCCACATGAAATTGATGAGGTTGCTGCGTGATGTACCCTGATGCTCTTCTGTGTATCACGTCGTTTGTCTTTGGAAGTGGCGTTGGTGGTAGCACCCGACGCCTGTAGTCCTCGTATGTGACCCTCAAGGAAAGTAAGTAGATCCTGGAAGGTGGGTAGATTTGTCCCGGTCTGCCGAATGGCCCACTCCCGTTTGGTCCGATCATCGAGCTTGTTGACGGTGATCACGACGAGAAGGTCATCCCAGTGATCCGTGGGACGTTTTAACACTTTTAATGCACTCAATGATTCATTAGTATTGTCAACTAATGCACGTATGTCAGTAGCACACTCAGTCACAATTTTTCTTTGGTCCAGTAATTTATTCACAAGGGTATGCACAATCTCACGTTCATTGTCGAATCTAGCCTTTAACAGTTTCCACGCTTCAATGTAGTTTGAATCTGTAATGCTAATTGACTTCAAAATAGTTGCTGCGTCACCTTGAAGCGATGATTTTAAGTAATGAAGCTTCTGAGATGGAGCGAGATCTGCTCGTTTGTCGACTGATGCTGTGAACAAGTCTTTGAAAGACAACCAGTTCTCATGTCCACCGTTGAATGTTGGTAACGTTATAGGTGGGAGCTTGACATCCGGAAGGACGCCAGTAGGCGCAGCACTACCCGCTGGTGTTAAAGTGTCAATTATTTCAATCAGCTTTATCTCCACATCATTATACACTGAAAACATTTTATCTCGCACAAGTTCTTGAGTCTCAACTGCAGCTTCATTTGATGCTTGCTCAATCAGCTGTGAATGAGCGTTGTCAAGAATCTCCCATGATTCTCGAACTCGTTGAAGATAAAGTTTGGCACTGTTAATAGTTAGTGGGGTTTTACTGTGTTGATTAACCACTGGCACAATCAGTTCAATTTTCCTAAATGAGCTTCCACGTATTTTGAATTGATCCATTTTTGCAGGTTAACACTCAGAACTGTCTTCACAATTTATTAATTAGGAATCGATTGGTTAATTATCCGTCAATCAGGCATCCGGCTCGAAGGACCATTTGATAGTGTGGTACAGTTAAGAGTTTCAAAAGATGTAAGTTAAATTTAAAAGGTATAAATGCACTGTGACGTATGGATCTATTTGCGTGACGATGATGAGTAGCAGCGGTGGTGTGTGGAGCAGAAGTAGAATGTGCGCCTGTGCAGCGGCGGTTCATGAATGGGGCGATGTGAGATTATGATGAGCAAAGTAAATTATAGTTAGGAAATATTGGTTAATTGCAAATCTTGAAAGGTCAAATTTATTTATAGGTCAGAAATGCTCAGACTTCGATAATGCATGGCAAAGGACACGTAAAAAACTACTGGACCACGAGTGAACCTCCGCTCGCTCTTTTATACTTGCGAGCCAATACATACAATAAAGATTTAGGCGAAGAATTAAAGGGCCTAAATTGGATAAAAATAGGTACATTACGACTTTATAAGAAAAAACATCGATTTGACCAATGTAGTAAAATATACAAATGAGAAACGTCGATCTTTTAGCGTATGACAATTGATCACAATGGAAAGATTTACAACTTGTTCTTTGTGACACATTAGCATAATATTGAACGCATTATCATAAAACCTAATTTTACATAAATATTCATATAGCACACAATTTGAATTATATTTGAATTATAGTACATTTGCATGTACGAAACAATCATATCATCCGCGGTAACAATGACACAAGGTGAATACCAATTCAAAAAAATACGTTAGTTTTCATATATATGTATATATTATCATTATTCAAGTAACGCTTACCTGATACCATGTATAAAATAGTTTATCTTACCCAAAACCCACACACAAAGACTGTTTTATTTTTTTGTCAACTGCTGCAAATCTGTCAATTATTATTAGCACCTATAATTCATTTTTCAAGCATATAATTTTTGTTTTTGAATTAAAGAGAAACCATGTCATGATTGTTTGAAGGTTAAAAAAGATTGAGGACTTTACTCTGTAATCATAATCGAGATTACAGTTGGTTGCACCCTTTTTTGCATTTTTATCAAAAATGTCTAAAACACGCAATAATAGAAACGAAAAATATGAATCCTATATAGTCCTATAGCTACGAATTTTTAGTAAACAAAAGCAACATTTTTTTGTTAACTGTTTTAAAAAACTGTTACTTTAACTTGTCATCTTGTGCAGATCCTCGCTTCCCCAATACATTATATCCGTTTTTTTTCAAGCTCTCATATGAAATCTCATAAGATGCTTGCCAAATAAAATAAAGAGAAGATGCGGGATTCCATTTTTTTGTCTATCTTGGCAAGATATAACATTGGCTAGATTTTGGTCCATGATAACAGCAACAATCATGATAATACATATAACAATTGTTAGTATTTATCCTGCTGTCAAAATATTTTTTAAGTGTTTTTTTTTACAGATTAGAGAGAAGAAGGTTTTGATGGTGCCAATCGTCATGGAATGGAGAGAAAATGTGCATTATTATTTGAGTCTGTATTCTTTCCTGAATTTGCTGCTGCTACGTTCAATAATTACGTGGATGGGTTAAAAAATGAATAAATACATGGAATGAGTATTTTTTGTTGTTGTTGTTGTAGTGCACAAAAAAATCAGATTCTATTATTTGTGGCGGTATTCTAAATCCTTATCAGAAAACACGGTGATGATAATACTCTCTCTATGAAAAATTAAGGCAGGCCTCTTACTTTTTTTCTTTGCTGCCGAATTGAAGTTGATTGAACGAAAGGAAGGAAGGACGCCTGTATTTCGGCAATGCAGCTACAGTGAAGTAATATGTTAGTCGTATGACAAGATTATTTGTCTAATTGTAATAAGTTATTCTTTTTTTGTTAGAGGAACACAAAAATAAAACTACACAAACTGTTGCAGGTACTCCGCCAGATTCTAGTAAATATTCAAAAACGTACACACACATTCACGATAAAAGAATAGTCACGGATTTTTTTCCTAACTTTTCTTAATGCAACAAGGTAATTTTTTGGAGGCATTTTTTAATAACTGGTAAGGTGCCTTATATCTTCCGATGCTGTATATTTTTTTTGTTCTCACCATTCGTATTTATCACAAGTTTTTTGCGACGTTGCTTTCTCAACTATGCATAATATATATACCTATATGGAAATCATATGAAACAAACAGTGCATCCTTATCATCTCTAGTCAGTATAGTATATCATACAATTACATTTAGTATCCCTACCTAATATATATATATATATATATATATGCTATGCACGAGAAACTCCATTTGAAAATATGATAACAATATGAATGCTAAAATGAAACGAGAATTTATTGAGATTTATTTATCAGTCCTTAAGTTATTATTATTATGTATCTTCTAAATTACCCCATCTTAACGCAGTATATAAATAATATAGTAACGACAATTAAATCATGTAATTTAGGCGTACCATTATAACTTTTGTGTCATTTCAAACTAAAACTATCTAACCGTTGCGTGTGTAAACCTATATCCTTCAATTGTTTTATGTACATAAGGTCCCATTGCGTAGAGCCAAAGTGATGGAATCAATCATGGAATAAAGCATAATGCAAAAAATACTGACTTGACTTATAATAATTTAAAAATGTACTTTTGGTGGATTGACTGGATGATTGCATAGAATATATTATACTCACATTTAACGGAGACTGAAGAGAAAGTAAATGCGTGCTTTCAGCTTTAAATACCTTGTTAAGGTAACTATTTACGGCACGTTAGCTTTTTTATACTTATGGCCACTAATTGTGCAAATTCACAGTAAACTAAAAATATGAAATATCACATGCTATAAATACTGTTAATGATTCACGTTCTAGTAGTGTACTGCATCGTAATCATAAAAAACAAATACACATTTTAAATTGGCAAAATGTGGTGAGTAAACTTGCCTAAATAATTATATGAATGTTGGCTGAACTGATTATATATATTCTAGCGTTGCTATTGTTCATGTGAGTATATCGATAACATGTAGCTATGCAACAAAGAACTTTTCCAAATGACAGTGTCTCGAGCTAGTTAAGTCATCATAAGTAGCATTTATTGGAAAATACATAATAATATGCAGCTAATGTAGCAGTTAGTTGTCGGATAAGGAAGCCTCATGTTACAAAGAACATAATATTATATTTAACTTAATAATGTTGCAAGACTCGGTTGCAAAACGTTGAGCTAAATCATGCAGAGTTTGAGAGAACCCTTCCAAGCTGCTAAATATACTAATTACTAATTTTCTGAGGTTTCTTTTTCACTATTTAACGTCATAGGTATTGTAGTCATAAATATCGCGCAATGTAACAACTTAAACTTTGGAATAAAACAAATATGCTCGCGAAATGTCATTTAGTAACAGTGCTATATTGTTTACCATCTTCATGCGTGGTTCATTTATAAATAGCTTCTATCAAAGTTTTAGGAAGGAAATGGAGGAACCGTCCGCGAAAATTCTCGTCGTGAGCACAAGTGGAGGAAATGTTTGTTTATCATTCTTGCTCCATTCAACTAACCTGTCTTGATCTGGACTTTTTATTTTCCGTGACCCGTGTATTCATTTGATCTATAAAGTTTGAAGTTTGACCAAAATACTAATTAGTAATTTTAACCATACCACTGTCATATATTGAAGTACTGGCAGTGTTGCATTGTAAAGACCGAGTAGTTAACCAAAGTGTCCAAAAGTCTGAGCTCTGATTAATTAAAAAGTAGAGAAAGTAGGTAATATGTATTTGTCATTATTATACCATAACGCTGTATCTCTCGGAGGAAGATTTCTTGGCAAAATTTATGAATCCGACAGGTAATATACGACAAGAATCTCATCAAAATCAAATAGACAAACTGGATTATCGCAAATCAAAATGCCGGGATAGTCAAAGAGCAGAATGTAAATGACATGAACTCTCCACTCGTGCTCACGACAAAATGAATGAGAAATATGAAAAATATAAGCCCTATATAAGATTTCCATCTTTACTATCGACAAACGCACTATATTTGTTGTTAACGCATAATAATTGTAAGATATCGTAATAATAATAATAATACCTAAATAATCGACGCGTAGACATTAATACATCTAATTAAATATTGTAGTCGTAAAGTGTTGCATACGGTTTATTGTTACCCTTTTTCCCATACATCTTCCAGGTTTTGCTTTTTTCCTAATATGTTTTCCTATTACGCTAGTTTGTAGTTTTATTGTAGTGTGTAGAGTAGTCGTAAAATGGTGATTCTCATGAATTCATATATCTACATGATAACTTTCACTGTAGTTGGTTTTCGTGGGGTTTTGTCGCGTGTTGTTTTTTTTGTGTCAAGACAATCTACCGAAATGTATAAACTGTCTTATTCGCTATCATGTGAAAATCGATTGTAAATAAATAAAGAGAGTAAATTTTTTGTATAGATCAACAGTGATTATTATGCTTATGCTCATAATATATGAAAATTGTACGCCTAATGATTGGTCAAGTGAAAAATACTTTCTTTCTTTTTTTTCTCATCTGCTTTCTCCTATCACTAAATTGCAAAAAACTGATCGCTAATAAAAACGTCAACAACTTATTATACTGGTCTCGTAGAGAGAAAGGTGAAATGGGTTTACTAAAAAATTTGTGGTAAGTTGATTTAACGATTTTTACTTAATAATAATACGGAAGAATATAAATGTTGATTAAACATGTGTGAGATTTTGGTTAGTGAGTCGAGATTATAGTACACGTGTAGCTGTATGGCTTCCTATATAAATATCTGTTACGTCCCTACAAAAGGGAATCAACGGCTTTCCTAAAATTATAATAAAAATGTAGCTTTTTTTATAAAGTAGTGGGATATTGTTGAGTTATCTATGTTGGTGTCTGTCAGCAGTTTAAAATTAATAGAAGAGCTAGTTAAATAGTTAGTTCGTTCATTATTGTTGAAGAGTAAGACCTACGCTGTATGTTAACACATTAGGAAGGTACTGGAACAGTTTTGCGTCAATCTTGTTGAATGATTAACAACAACGGTATATATATAATGTAATGTAATATAAATACGACGGAGGCTACAAGATATAATATATTCAGTGTATAAGGTTGTGTCCTAGATAAAAGTTCTATATGAAAACGCTTGTTTAATTAAATACCTTTATAGCATTACCTTTCTTACACACTATATATTATGCTAGAAATCCTATAATTTATTATTAGTTTATCCTGTACAAAATTGATTTGATATAAAAAATTTCCCTTCTTCAATTGATAATACAGTAGCTTACTACCGACGACGACGACGACGACGATACGTTTGTATGTACTTGTGTGTGTCTCATTCACAGCAAACTTTAACTGAATCTTCTTCGAAGGAGTAAAATATTCATGTACCGTTCAAACAATCTTGCAATTTGTAACAATAATATTACTAATAATCATATAATCATTGTAAATAGTAAAATCATCTAGTTATACCGTACCGCTTGTCGTAATTCCGGTATTGGTAATTGATCATCGCATAATATATTATAGTCTCATCTTTTTAACTTATACAAGATAAATATTTCTATGAGAAATTATGCTTTTCTTTAAAAATCATCTCATCTGTCATCCATGTCAACGCGATGGATATTAAGTCGAATATTTTTTTTGTTGATTGCTATCGATATAATGAAAATGTTTTTGGATTCTCCCTATATAACCACTCATACTTGAATTCATACGAAAACTTAGCCTTTGTTTGTTTTGAATGTCGAAAAATATCACGTATGGAATCTTCATGCAAAAATGTAACAATGGATTTAACAAGTCAAACTGACTAGACTGGGCCTTCCAGAGGACAAAGCACACAGCAGCTGCAGGACATTCAGATCACCTCTTGTAGAAACAATGTACTTCTTTCTTTACAAGTTAATAAATTCTAACAAAAAACCTATGACCACTTGTTTAATTGTTTTACACAATGAGTTTCTCGCGTTCTCGCTTGGAAAATAGTAAATACTACAGCCAAACTGAAATGCATGAGTAGACTTTCCTCTGTTGTTGTTATTGTTGTTCTTGAAAACGGAAATGAAATCTTCACACGGAGACAACAACAACGCGAAACGTGTGCTGAACGCGCGTAGCGTGCCTACAAAGAAATTTTACTTTTACTCTCTCAGAGTAACGAAAACGTGTGAATATAAAGGTAAATAAACCAGCAAAGTTAAGACATAAATCAGCAACTGTGTAGCGCTATACCTACCTAATATAGCGTATTATAAGAATCCAATAGTTCACACCTTGCACTTTCTCCTTGTACAACTTTCTCCATTTATTTCCTCATACATGTGGTGTTGGCATGTCCTGATCTACACACAGTTACCTTGTGTTGTTAAATAGTAAAAGTAGCATTATGCCTCATGTTCCCAACTTGTGCTTTTTCTCCTAACGATCATGATCATGATGGTGACGGTGGTGGTGATGGTGGTGTTCAGAGAACGATAAGAAGAGAGCGGAATTATTGTCTGTTTTGAAACAAATGGGAACCGTAAAGGTTCTATTCAAAAGACTTGCAAGTTTACTACTACCATTAGTATTACTACTCATAATAATAATAATATTCCTCGTATTTGTTGCCAATATCTTATGATATAACGTGATGTGTTGCTATCACGCACCACTGATCTATCATAAGCGTCACACTCGAGAAAATCCCATTGTAACAAATGAACCAGTGAGAGGAGTATGGTTTACACGAGTCATTCATTGTCAGTAGTTGTCTGTATAGTGTATACAGTGTTTATTCTCCACGGCGGTGGCTGGCGATCATGCTGCGGCATATTATATGGAATTGAGAAAGAGAGAGAGAGTCCGTATTAGTAAAGGTGAAAGCACGGCATCCTCGCCATCATCATCATCGACACAACTCATTGTTCGACAAAATTCATATGAATTTAAATATCGTGTATGTATGTACATGGACACGTAATTCCACATGTATAATATTTTCTTGCACGACGCCACCTTTTCCACCAGCTCGCTTTTGTTTCCATTCCATATTATTATTACTATTATTACATTATTACTGTTATCGTCATCAAGTGGAGATTAGAAATTTGGAAACACTGCCACTCTCTCTCTCTCTCGCTTTCAAGTCTTATGTTGCGCTCGGAACATTGTTCAATTCTTCTTGGAAGTTATATCAATTCACGTATTATGTGCAAGTGGGCGTGCTGCTGCTTTCTTTTATCTATGCCTATGCGTAAATTGTAAAAAGAATATGTACATCCCACGTGAAAAACACAAATACTACCAGTAGTTGTAGTAGTGGTAGTGGTGTTGATACTATAATTTATATATATGCTCTATATATAAATATTCGAAGGTTGCGTCGTTTTGTCACGTAGTAACTCTATCTATTACATTAGAACACGTTCTTGGAAATATATCGGCTAGAAAGAAGACAGACGGAGGAGTCAGTCCTTCTGCTTGTGCTAATGTCCATTTCTTGGAAGGGAAATTATGAAAACCTATTAGAAAATTACATATATGGAGAATGATTGCTGCAGTGGTGCAGGACGTTTTTCTTCCATAACCACAAAGAACACTGGAAATTACCGATATAGCTGCTGTTGTTGTTGGAACAACATTTTAGTTTAATAACCGCCACACTGTCTACTATATAGCATGACCCTTTTTAATTCGTTTTTGCGTCTAGTTCTTTTATATGCAATTATGCATGTAACGTATGAATCAATTATAGACTATTATTTTTTACATAGTTTTTTTATACCAGTTTTGATTATTTTTTGTCGTGGTGTTTTTTGTATAATCATTTATAGTAGTAGTAGTTACGTACGTACGTATCAGTAATAAACTCTCCTCTTCGTCTTCCTCAACGATCACTCATATATAATAAATTGTAGTAATCAACAGTTTCTCTAACAATTACCTAATTTTAGAAAAATAAGTTATGTAAAGTTTGGTATCATATAAATATTTTTCATTTCAAGTGGTGAAGAACATTTTCCCCCCGTTTACCTCTTCATACTGTTTGACTGTATGCGCATCTGTATATTTCATAATAATATCATATTATTTGTTTTTTTGTTATAGAGAGCTCTCATTCACTTCACACAAAGCGAATGCAATGCTGTACATTCACTGATGATGATGATAATGTCGTGTCATCTATATAAATAGTTCAATTGCTTAACAACTAAAGACAGAGAGAGAAAACTGCAACGAGAAAATGTCAGCAGGTATATAGGTAGAAGTAGAAAGATGGTAAAACATTTGAGTATTTATATCATCAAACATTTCGGTTATATCATGGAGTAATTCAGAGAGAGATGGAGAGTGATTTGATTAAGTGGCCATTTTAAGGACTCATTTACAAAAATTATTTTACAACACACAACAATGCACTATCATAACAAATTACATGTATGTAGAACGGTAATAATAAAAAATGAATATATGGCCATCACCACAATAATGTGTCATTTCTGGATAAAAATCAAGATCCGGAAAAATAATATATTGTTAAAGAGGTAGTATATTTTTACGACGATGATGATAACAATGAAGAGACAAAAAAACTGAAGATGCGATGTTGTTAATAAGACTCGTTTTGTGCTAATCTTTAAAAAAGTTTCCTTCCTCTCTCACCCGATAAAAATGTTGGCTGATAGTATATTCTATAGTACATATATATTTTTTTGGTAGTAAGTAGAAATACAACAAAAAACTTAAACGTTTCCTTCCTTCAGACAAGTGTAAATTATTAGATTTACTTGAGACGTGCCCTAGAGAGAACCCTATATAAAATCGTGTGCCTAATTGTATTATTACTTCCTCTTACGTACATATCATATAAGTAGTAATTGTAATAGTTTTTTTTCTTCTTCTTCTTGTATTCATTATAATGACATAGCTCAAAAATCATTGTTTTTCATTTGGACATTGTTATATATTTGCAATAATAGAACTGTTTCCGGCGGTGTATGTAATAATTTTTTAAATATATAATATAGTAGTAAGTATTCAACACTACTATGTATATACGCTCATCATGATAAACAACATATAAACTTTTTTTCCTGTATTCTACTCGTTTAGATTTTTTATATACGATTTTGCAAGATGTAGTTGTAGGTAGTGTGTGTTTTGTTTTTTGTATGTTTCATGTTCCATTAAAACCGTTTCGCTTTCTACTACCATTTACATATAGTAATTGGTATTTCGTCGGATGAATTTTAACAAGTTCGCCGAGGTAAAATTTTGTGTATGAGTGTGTGTGTGTGTGTGTGTATGTATTTGTGTGTCCGTGTTTGTCATGTCATCATTAACCATGTATGTTTTGTGTGTATGTGTGTGTTTTATTTATTTTTTTTATCTCTCTAGATATTACATTTATTTGATTATTTATTTTTTTACTTCCGTCGTCGTAGTAATGTAGTAAGAATGAGAATAGGTAATCATGTAGGAATTTTTCCTTAGAAACGTTCTAATATTTTTTATCTGTCCCTATTGTTTTTTCTTTGTTTTCAATGTAATTAAATAAATACTGTACATGAAACGCATACACAAATACCATCTTAATCTTTAAAAATTCTCTCGTATCAGAGTCGTAATTCGTAAGAATAGGAGAGTGGTAGTAAGTATGTATGTAGTAGTAGAATAGTAGAAGTAGGAGTTTTGTTGTTGTTGTTCTTGTTCTTGTATAATAATTTTTGGTAATAATCATAATAATAATACATTGTAAAACGAAATCCCCCTTTTTTGGTATTGTTCATCAGAGTACGGATATATATGTATGTATTTAATATATAGTAATTGTGGTAGTAGTAGTAGTAATAATAATACAACTTTTTTTTTCTTACTTACCTTGTCCTAACTTTTTTTTGAAATTCCTACAATTTATGTATATATATATTTATATGTTGTATACCTCTTATAAAATACAGAATAGTTTATATATATATATGTATTTATAATATATGTTTTTTTAAATATATGTATATTTATATTATTGAAATTAATTTGATTCTATTTAGCTCACAAGGTTGAGATCCGAACCACAGCTTGTTTACTTGATGACGAACTAGTACCACATTCACCCCCACCCCCACCACCACCGCTCCGAGCAGTACCTGAAAGTTTTGGAGAAGGCGTTCTGGATTCCATTTCAACGGTGGCAGGAGCTGGAAGGGTCACAAGTGCTGTTGTGACTGATGTAACAGGGCTTTGAGTGGCGTTTAATCGGTCTGTTGAGAGCTCTTCAATGTTCTTGGCGGACATGTGTGCAGCCGAGGAGGAACTTCTGGGTTCACCCCCGCGATCAGACTTGAGTCGAATTTGAATGTCATTCAACTCGTCGGGGTCATCTGCATTGTCCTGTGCGTGCGATCGACCATGTTTCTAGAGAGATACATGCATAGCACAACAAAATATCACATTAGTACATGTAACGACATCCGGTGAAAACGGCTTCCGTAATCAGTTCCCACAGTCCAGCTGATCACATTATTTTTTGTGGATGAAGGAATGAAACAAAGTCGGGACTTTAAAAAAGATTTTCATTAACAAAAACTTTTTGCCTCTCTTTTCTGGTATGCTTAATTATTAATTTTACCCTTTTGTTTTAAATCGATTGTCGCCTCTTAAAACCTAGATTCTCCTTTGATTTTTCTCGCATGTTCCTATTTTACTGACCTACAATGTAATTTCCTCAATTCATGCAATAATCATATCATGTCATGTAATTTTGATTATCACAAGTTTTCTATCTAACGCGAAGTATTTTTTTCATAATATATGCTCAATTTGCCCTTTCTCGATTTCTAAATGTTTGCATATAAAGCAGCCTAATAGTATATAATACTCCTAAAAGAGCGCAATACCATTTATCGGTACGTTGACACCTTTTGTTGCTTGAAATAAAATACTACCGCACATAATATAGATATATGTAATAATTATTATGGTTGATTCTCGTTGGCATCGTTTTACAAAGATGGTTGAAAATCAATCAAAAACATTTACGTAAACACAGTATATAATATACACGGGAAAGAACGAACAATGGTCACGTTTGCAACCCAAGCTTTTATGTTTGGAGTTTCACATAATAATGTACACAATCAAAACGGGTGACTAAAAGCAAATCAAGTCTCATACACAATGTAATTAATTATAACACATATACATATATACATACAAAAATATATACGCTCCATATTCATGTATGTATATATGAAAGCTACACAACACATATAATAATACAACATGGTATTTTAGTAATTAGACCAAGTTTGATTTTTTCTGTCATGTGACTATACTTTGGATACTAAAAAGAGAAAAGTGTGAAACTGGTTCATAGTTCATGTTGCGGGTGCAAAGAAGAAGAAGATAAAAAAAGAAAATCAATAATATAGTCTCATTCTCATTATTGTAATAGTTATATAACATACAACACACATTTACTTGACAAATAATTTGACAAGAAATCACGATGCAGACTATGAAGAAAACACAATAGAAGGATTTTGAGAGAGAAAAATAAAGATAGAAGATTTGTTGTTGCGTGAACCTGCACACTTTCTTACAGACTTCCATCCATTACGACGGTGATGGTGGTATGACAAAAACAGATTCAGAGAAAATAGAGTATGTGTGATGCAGTCTGACATTTGTCAGAAGAGAAGAGATTACAATAAATTAAAAATGAACAGAATGTTACAAATAGAGTACATGACACGATGACGTACACGTGACATAATACACAACAGATTTACAACATATATAATATTAACACAATAATAATAGAGTATGCAGCAAATACACGCAGCATATATTATAATAAATAATATATACACACATACTTCATTGACGTCGAAAGCACTGAAAAAAAACAGAGAAAGAGATATAGATAGAGAGATGTAAGAAGAAGATCAAGAATAAGAAGTAGATAAGTAATTGTTGTAACAATTCAAACCAGTTCTAAAAGTGTAACACGCAAGCATATTATTATTATCCTCCCCATTCCGGAGATATACACATACAAAATTATTAGCCACACATGTATTTATAATAAAGACACATGAATTATAAAAGTAGAAATAATAATAATATTAATAATAATAAGTAATGTTATGTAACATCATACTAAATACGGACAAAAATATGTATTAATTCTCGTTCTAAAGAAACGAGCGCAGTCACAAAGTTCCGGAGCGAAAGTAGTAAAGAGAACAGAGAGAAGTAGTAGTTCTTGCATAACAAACACATACTAATACATAAATGTATGAATGTATTAATAGTACAAATATTTAGAAGCACACACAATTAAAGCATAAACGTATACTGACTTGAGCGGGTGAAGAAGAAGAAGAAGTAGAAGAAATTATAAAAAAAAGTATAAATATTGTAGGTTATTCACATTTGTACAGTAAGAGTACAATAATTTCGTTGAATGAATGATTGCGAAAGAAAAGAAAAAAGTGTTTTCATTCGTATTACTGTTGTTGTTTCTTTAACTTGACTGCGCCCATTCAATGAATGGTTTATTTGTACTTTTTATTGGTGTACTCAAGCATGAGAAGTAAATACTTGGCGAGAAGAAGAAGTAGAAGAAAATAAAATGTAAGTAAATAAATAACGAGTGTAATAACGGAAATCACACATCAATAATAATAATGGTAAGTATTAGTGATACAACAGGAGAGAGAGAAAGAGAGACTTTCTCTTTACTAGTAATAATAAAACGCAGCAACAGCAGCAGCAACAGGGAGCAATCTTGTGAGACATTTCATTTTTTCAGTTCAAATCACGTCACAGACTGTTAAATATATATTTTTTTGTACCTATTATGGTATCGATTGAAATTGACCGTTGCTGCGCGCATCAAATGCACATTACGTTTATATTGTCGTGCTGCATTCAGTTTTGGTTATTATTATTTATCACAAAAACATTTAAAATAGAGACAAGTACAGTAGCAGTACACAACTTACATGTAATAATCATTTTTAGAGTACTTCATGCGTCATATCTACAGAGTACGATTATTAGAGAGAGAATATATGATTCTGATTATTCTTGTTGATTTCTTTTGTTTAAAACTTTTTTTTGGGTTACCGTACGTACGACATAAAGTACACGATATAATATAGTAATGTGAGTTATTATATGTACGTACATACAGAATGTGAACACTCCTGCAGCGTGTGTAAATTTTCAACAAGGGAATCTCAGAAACTCCAGCATACATCCTCAAGAGATAATAATTAAGACAAATTCACCTGCAGTGTCACAATTATATTGCATTATAATATAACAACACTATAATAATTAATACACGACATACAACATACAACAGATACACATAATAGATTATGCAGTTGCAATAGAAACATATAAGTAGTCATATATGTAGGTATATATATATTTTTCCTTGTATCTTTTGTGCTATTCATGGTAACAGTTAAAAAGAGTGTGTTCGCAGTCGCAGCAGTAAGCAATCATAAGCAATAATAAATAAATACTTAATGTGTAAAGCAAAGCATGTTAATAAACGGACAAAAAGTGGGTTCAGAGTGTCATATATTAGAGTGGGAACAGCAGGTGGATTCCATGTGCATGGTGTCAGCAAACTTTCACACGCTATAATTATACAACAATAATGATTATTTTTCTAATGCCTTTTATGATACAATACCAGAGAAGCAAGTAGAGAGAGAGAGGGACACAAGTAGTAGTAATAGGGAAAGGAATAAGAGGAGACGGAAAGGGAAAATGCTGTAATATATTACATATTACTACTGGTGGGGAAACAACATCATGATGATGAACATATATCACAATCACAAATCACTTCCTAGTAGTAGTAGTAGCAGCAGCAGAGAAAACAACTACACCAGAGTCCATGTAAAAAGTCTGCAAGTACTACAGCTGGAGGAAAGGTAGGTATTCAGCAGCCAAACCGAAAAACGCTCACAGTTTTTTTTATCTAATGGTAAAAGTAAGCAGGGGAAAGCAAGCAGTGGATTACATAATGTAATGAGCTGTCCTTTTTCAAAAAAAGGATAGGAAGGATGTTTGCAAAAACAGGCACTTTCCTTCATGAACTTCTACTGCTGCGTTGATCAAAGCGCTTCCACTTTCTCTTTTTTTATGTCGTTTGTAGTAGTAGTGGCAGCAGTAGTAGTAGTAGCGAAGTGACTGGATATTAAGTAAAAAAGCTGCATGTGTGCTCCGCTGCTGCTGCTACAAACAAAGTAACGTCGCACAGGAAGGGACAAAGGGAAACAAGCTTAGTTTCTTCATTCCGTGTATTGCTCCAGTTGTTCCACTGACTGTGTCTTTCTTTCTCTTTTTTGCACACACACATTCACACAGAGCAAATGGTAAGTAAGGCAGATGCAAAGTAATATCAGGTAGTTTATGCAAAGCCAAAACTTTTGACATGCACCAATGTGTACGAGAGGGCTGGATTGTAGCTCTTTTAATTACTTGCACAATGAAAAAAAAATATGATGATGATGATGATGTGTAGTAGTAGACCTGTATTATGTGTTGTTGCTTAATGTGTCATTTTTTGCCTCGGAGCAATTAAGCTCTGTGGTAGGTTCGTGTAAAATTTGTAGGGAAAAGGCTTGTCCCTACTTGTTCAAATGTCCTTGTAGTGTGTACAGGGAGGAGGTAGAGAGGCATATTAATCTGTCTCTGTCTCTGATTTTTTACCGTTGACTTCAAAAAGACTGGTGAAATCCAAAATAAAATGAAAATGTGAGAGAGAGGACTACTTTTGAATGGTGAAGGAAGCAAAAAATACACAAGGGCAATAGTGAGAGAGGCTGTTTTTGGTAGGGTAGGTTGCTACTGAAAGATTACATGTTGAGTACATCTAATTAATTACGGTAGTCGTTTTCAGTGCTCTGAACTAATAGAATCATCTTTCAACTCAAGCCCACACGTGTGTGTGTGCTGGATTGATAATTATTTGTGATTTATATATAATTGCCAGAGAAAGTGAAAATAAAACGGGCATGAAATTTTGACATTTGAACAGAATAACTAATTTGAGGTTTCATAATAAACTGTTATATCATAATATATTATAACGTTTTATATAAAAGTATATGGCAAATACAGAAAAGGCAATGACCGTGTTTCATCGACACGAACATTAAAAGTGAATCGATATACAGATATATGTACATATATCGTTTACAGTATATGGTGAAAGCAGAAAATGAAATATTTGGAACAAAATTAAATTTTCATTGTGGCATTAGTTCTTAGGTACATATACATATAGATCAGAACTTAAAAGCTCAAAACTTGAAAAAAAAGTATAGTTGGTTGCATAACCAAGTAAACTAAATAACAACTTATTTAACAAGTTTGATATCCACAACCGAGAGCATACATGTCGAGATAACTCAATGAAAATGAAGTCAAAGGTATCAATAAAATTATATTGCGTCCATGAGTTCAAATGCCTCCTCGTAAACCAAGTTAGTATTAAATGGAGCAGCAGAGGTTCATGTAATCAATAAATGAATGAGTGTAATATATGGCACAGTATTATTTGTCTTTCCGCTTGTTTTTCTAAGTGCATGTTTGTCAAGATAAATATGTTATGAGGTTGTGTTTTAGTAAAATGTCCCCACTACTTTTTTTGCAATTTATTCATAAGTGTAATTCAAAAGCAAATTGATTTTGTTTTTCTCCGAAAATAGCAAAAGCACTTGAATGGACGAAGCATTTCAAAAGCACTACTAGTTTTTGCACAGGCTTCATTACATGAATAGTAAAAAAAGAAGAAGAAATAAATGCTTATAATATCTTTGTTACATAATCAAAGCAAATTGCATTATTCTTTGCTGGATCATTAATAAACGAGCACAGGCTTCTTTTTTTGTACTGTTCATTCTGATGTGGTCGCCACCAACTTGCTGACGCATTGGTTTGTATATGGACAATACAAAAAATATATGGCTGATGAATTACGAGATGAAATTCATCAGAGTATATTTTTTTACGACGACGAACAAAGTGGAGGGAAGTGAAAGTGACGGAGGGAGTGGTGTGGAGGTAGCCGATCCACCAATTATGTAATTCCAATTTTATAATTGACAAGTTCCTTGTGATGAACTACACACACACACACAATCAATAAGTGTTAAAGTTGTCGCAGTCAGCATCATCATCACCATTACACCATGCGAAATATTTTTTTTACACGACAAAGATCATTCATCATTCACAGACGCTTAGATGTGACTCTAGTCATACGTGTGATAGCTTTATATTTTTTATTATATATTATAGTGTTTAAGTATATATCATAATTGGTTATGGGTAGAGGTATAGGTTTAGCTACACAGTTGAATTTTTTTAGGGCTGTAAATGGTGTGAGAAAATCATTCGTTCAGGTGTAGTGGAGGTGAAAGGGATACAACGACAGGAGTAGTTCGTTAATAATACTAAAAGTAATTCATATCTACTGTACTGCTCACACAAGTCGTACTAAAAAATGATGCTAGAACAATTTTTTTTGTGACATAATCTATCAACTAGTACTACTATACTGCCCTGCAGAAATATATACTCAGAATAGGACTAATAATAATAATAATCATACATTATGGAGTGATCGTGTTTTAAAGCATGGAGATTATAACAGATTATGACAAGGATTTCCAGGAAGAGGACAGTGTGGAAAAGAGAAAAGGCTTTTTTTATGCATTATGCACCACTGCACAAATATTGTATTAATTTCCAGTTTTCACTTTCAAGGATACCCAGGAAGGGTGTGTAGTAGAGGTACAAGTTATCTAGAATCTAACTATATATATTTAAAAGTGCTCATGCCGACATACATGAATAAATTCTGGGATAAGGGATACAAACAACGTTTTCTACTACTGCCGCATGTTCCGCTTCACTAGTGTGCAGTCGGTTGTGCCATGAGAGAGGAGGTACTAACTACAACGCAACGTGTACGGTGTGACGGAGAGAGAAAACCTATCAAAAAAATTATATAAATAGCATCAAACTATGTTGCTTTTCTATTCAATCTTTTTTTTATTATTATGCTGTGATTTCACACAAAAAAATGACTACTTTTTTTATACATATATATTTGCATTTGGCTGGCATTCCTTCTACTACAAACTGCAATCTTGCAATTACACAATGCTCTCAACTAAACAAACAATGTCTCTATGTAACGGCCATAATAGTTCATACCAGAGCTGAGATTTTTTGCTTACTTGGAACAGATTGACGGAGGATCTTGAAATGTACTTTTTTGCTGTGAACTAATTGGGTTACACGAAAGTACTTGAAATAAAACGACTAATTATACTGGTTTCTGTACGGATCTACAAATACTGATCATAATAATAATAATACGGAAAGCGAATAAACTTTTTGGGTTGATTCTGCAAGACACTGCGCTGCTCGTATTTACAGAAAGTGAAAAAGGGTGGTGATAATCAGGGATACACTAATTACTTTCAACGAAAAAAAATATATATAAAAAAATAAGTAAATGCGTAAAGTTGTTTCATTCTTTTTCATTCTTATCTTTGAAATAAATATTGCCGATGCTTTAGTGCCTATAGACTATTTATATTGCTAGAAGTGAGTCCAAATGCTTATCTGGTTTCATACAGTGCGCTATAGAAAGGAAAATGTGCTTCTATAAGAATCTGGAATTTTCAAAAATGTACTTTCTGATTTTTCCACATCTGCGTCTCTAATTGACTAATTATTTGTCTAGTTTCTACTCGTAATCTTTCACTGATCTAGCTTTTATTTATATGATTATCCAATGAAACTTGATTTAGATATTTATGCTGCTCATTACGTTGTGCTGACTAATATATAGATCGTTAACTATGTTGCTACATTAATTTCATCTTAATTGCTTGGTTGTCTATGTAGTCAATAAAAATTGAGATGAGCTTTTTAAATAAACGAATACAACAGGAAATTATTTTTTACTGGTGCTTTTTATAGATACGGCCAGTGTCCAGAAAAAACTTCCAAAAACTGTGAGTAAATCTCTCTGAATTAAAATTTAATGATTTATTTTTTGGTTGTGGTAGGGACATTTAAAGTGTGTTTCCTGAACAAATCTTCCTACAATTTAAACTACTACTTTGCTATTATAACTTTTTACATTTACAAAATTGCAATGGGAATTTCTCTTGTTGACAAACAACAACTTGTGTGTGTGTGTTACACAAGCGGATAGATTTACTTGGTTTCTTGGAAATTGTTTCTGATCATTCCGTATTCTGTAGAAACTGTGGATTCTAATGTCTAGAGTCTAGAGAGAAAATCTATGTGAATAGGTGCAGGAAAAAAACTATTTTTGTAAAAAGAAAGGAATAAATTCGGAGAGGAGAGATACGTGTTTGAGTTATACGGAGGAGAGCTTGTGTTTTACGTTGGGTAAATATATTTTGCATTATGTATCATTACACAATAAAAAAAAGTTCTGGCTCTGGGACGACGGCTTTTTTGTTCTATACAAAACTACTATGATCAGTGTGTAGCGTTTTTATTTATATATTATTTATTTGGGAAAAGGAACTGAAGCTTTTTTTACATGGTTTTTTTGTGCTGCTGATGCTGGAGGAAATGAAATGTAAATATTTACACGGGAAACTGACCAGTTTTTTTTGGAAATTGCTCTTTTCGAGGGATTCGTTGGAACATGACAAATCCCAATGAAAAATATGTAAAAAGAAAGTACGGATATGAGAACAAGTATCAAGGAGACAGACACGCAGACAGAGAGTGTATTTTTATTTGCGAAATATAGGGGCTGAATGTGTGCTAATTCTGTTTTGAAAACACAATCTGGAATAATATTTGGAAATCTTTTTGGTTTGTCATTATTTTCTATCAAAACTGATTATCAATAGAAACCATAACCAACGACAAGTACAGCTCAACCTCGTTACCAATTTCAGGTATGGGTTTGTTGCTGACTTTATTGAATTCATCATTTAATTCCTTCTCAGGACAGCTATAAGTTTGCTGCCTAATTTGATACTTGTTCGCATCCAGAACAGGAGCTTGGGGGTATAAGAACGGTAAATGGATATTGTGAGGTACGAGAAAAGAAGGGTAAACTTCTATGTGTGTGGTGGTGAAAGTACTTGTTTTTTTTTGCTACTACGGTGATGATGGAGCTATCCGTTTCTTGATTTATATCAACATAGGTATATATATTTTTTTATACTTGAGAGTGTCGCTGTATTTCTTTTTTTGGTGTAGTTTGTGCTGTTGTATATTTGTTTTGTACTGTTTTTGTTTGTTCGTTTTTGGACAGGGAAATTTTACCTGATGTGTTCGCACCTCAATCTTGTCGCTATACACGTAGACTACGCGGTCTGACGAAGCACCGGCAGAAGTTGTCGGTAGGACTGAGGAAGCATCCGACTGAGGAGCATCAGAAGTAGGCGCAATGACAAAAGACGTTGTAGCTGCTCCAGATGGACCACTAGTTGTTACAACGACATTTGCAGCTGTGGCAGTAGAAGATGTGGTAGTTGTAGTTCGTCGTCCAGGGCTTGCTGCCAAAAATGGTAACGTCTTCGCCCCAGATTCGCGGATTTTCAAGCATTATGTAGCAATATAGCCAAGAAAGCCACCGAAAACATAATATCGATACAATACTCAGGCAATCTATTTTTGTTGTTTCATATTATTATTTTGGATATTTTTTTTGCGTCTTTTGTGCAAGACGCCAAATTTTTAAAAAAGGAAGAAAAATAAATAAAATAAAAAATACGTGTCGTGTTTTGTAGTAGTAGTTGTAGTAGTAGATAGTATAATAAAATATGTATCTAGAATTTGAATTAAATACACACCACCATTGAACCTGATCCATTGAATATTTCTGTAAACGTTTTAGTATGTGAAAGCATCTATGTATAAAAATGTTTATCAATTTTTTTTGAAGCTGCTCGTTTACTTTACTCTCCTTTTTTACTTGAGCAATATAGATTATTACTGTTACATGAGAAGGTCTTATCTGTCGCTTTTGTATATATAGTCGCTAGGTATACATTTTTTTTATTGTGTGTAGAATAAATTATGTTTTTATATTCAATTGTAACAATGTTGGCATTGTATGTATAATATGTAAGTATGTATGCATTTCTATTTCTCCAAGAAACGCAGTAGCCACATCCGGTGTGGCGCAACTACTTATCCGATGATGTCCTTATGGACTCATAATCATAACAGTAATGCATACGGAGATTATTAGTATTAAAAGTACTTGTGTATATTATGCACTTAGATTGTGAGTTAAAAAGGTTTTCTTTTTTTTTCACTCACACAAGACATCATTCTGATCGAGTTTAAGTATATATACATCAATAAAATATAAAATAATACGCAGTTCAAGTTCTTGGAAAAAAAGTTGAGTGTAAGTAGAGGAAAGTGAGAGCCTCACTTGTGAGTATTTAACTTGAGAAGGACGAGAGAGAGTAAGTGGAATAAATATATATATAAAATACTCTTGTTCGTCTTCTTCTTCTTTTTCCTCCTATTTTACTACATTATTTTCTGTGTGGGATGGCAAACAATGCCTGTTTTTAATGTTGCCATGTGTGTGTCTGCATGTAACCTTTTGCATTTTCCATTTACTTTCTTTTTTATCCATTTCCCTCAAAATGTCTTTATATTTATACTTTAAATGAGAATCGACTGCACCTTCTCCACAGTAAAATATTATTAGCATGGAATTATGAAGAACGCCGTGTGTGCTGGACATGAAATGGGTGTAGTATATGTATACTTATGGGACATTGAGAGAATATTACCCTGCTGCTCTCAAACGCGATACGATCTTCACTACTCTCTCTCCTTTCTCTTTCCTTTTGTACGTAAGTATTTGCCCTTTATTTCTTCTATTCATTGTGTCGTTATAGAAGCAAAAAAACCTTTTTACCATGAGAGAGAGAGAGAGAGTTGTACAAAACGGTGTAGTAGGGAAAGCAGAGAGAGAGAGAGAGGGCCAATGAGATTGCATAAAAGTGTGCTTAAAGTATGATTGCGGAGTGCCATTAGGGGAAGCCCTTCGTTATGATGATGAGGATACCAAAAAACACTTTTACCTATTAGGCTAGTGTTACCAAAGGTGCGCTTCAAATTTTATGAATCTCCTCTCATTTTTCTCTTCCTTCCTGGACATAAGAAAATACTTGAGAGATCTTAAGTAGACTCACTGTCGTGAGTGTATAATATGTATATATGCGAATGTATGTGTGTGTCCGTACAATTTTTGCTTTCTACTGTTTGCAGTGTGGGTACGGCGAATTAAACCTGCATTAATCCTCTCTCTCTCTTCAACCAATCTACAATGCCACTTGTTTAGACTAAAACAAGGAAACATAATAAAACTTTCCTAAGTTGTAATATGCCCGTCAGGTTTAAGTAAGCGTCTAAAATCCAAGCTTCGAAACTTTAAAACCTTCGTCTGCCCAGTTTTAGTCATGTAGCACACGTCTATATGTGATTGACCTCTGACATTGGCCTAAAGTGAGATCTCGAGTTCAAGCTACAAATGTCTTCGCAATCCCCATCATCGAAAACCCCAGAGTACCAAGTTTCAGCTCGCTAGCACACTTCTGTGTAAACTTGACCTTTTACCCAGGTCAAATAATGTCGAAAGGTCACGACACTATTCTCATTAAATTCGCCATTGTCGAAAACCCCTGCGTACCAAGTTTCAGCTCGCTAACACACTTCTGTGTAAACTTGACCTTTTACCCAGGTCAAATAATGTCGAAAGGTCACGACACTATTCTCATTAAATTCGCCATTGTCGAAAACCCCTGAGTACCAACTTTCAGCTCGCTAGCACACACGTGTGTAAACTTGACCTGTTACACAGGTCAAATAATGTCAAGAGGTCACGTGAGCATTCTCATTAAATTCGCCATGATCGAAACCCCCTGATTACCAACTTTCAGCTCGCTAGCACACACGTGTGTAAACTTGACCTGTTACACAGGTCAAATAATGTCAAGAGGTCACGTGAGCATTCTCATTAAATTCGCCATGATCGAAACCCCCTGATTACCAACTTTCAGCTCGCTAGCACACACGTGTGTAAACTTGACCTTTTACACAGGTCAAATAATGTCAAGAGGTCACGTGAGCATTCTCATTAAATTCGCCAGTATCAAAAACCCCTGAGTGCCAAGTTTCAGCTCGCTAAGGCATTGATAAGGCATGTATATGTATGAATACAAAAAAGGTGAGGCACGCCACGCCACGCCACGGTGCGTGAGGTGCGGCACGGTGAGCACACGAGCATCTGGAGAAGCCCTAGGAAGAGTCCTGCCGGGCTAATAATATGCCTGTAGAACCTCACTTGAATAGCTGGTGACGAAGAAACTTGTCTCGAATTTTCATAATAAATCCTCCGGAAAAAAAGATTCCCAGCTGAATAGAATTTCATGACATGTTTGATTTATGAAAGCAGCTTAAACACTATCAACTATAAACAATACTGTAATCATCATTGCGCAAAAAAAGAAAAACTTGAATAATATAATAACTTCTTGGAATGGCATACACTTTCCTACTTACACTCTAGCAGCATCATTATTAATTATGCACGTGGGAATATCCTAAAAAGTAGGAATAAAGTAGTGAGAATTCGTCGTATATATAGTCGCATCACGTAATGGCATTAGTGGTCATCATTTGCTAAGGTAACTGTGGGAATGAGAGTTTACGCTAATTTTACTGCACCATCTTTATAAAAATCTCATTGCTAGTCAAGCCATGTATACCATTCTCGTCCACATTTTCGAATGGACCTAAAGACCCTTTTACAATTTTTTTTGGCGTGGTTTGCCCATCGAAACATGTTTACTGTTATTCAATTGCGGTCTACACTATAGAGGTTATCCTAAACATTTTTTAAGACGATTTATAAAAGTTGGTAGGCTGGAATAGCTTTTGAATTTTTAAATGTAAACATTATAAAATACTTTTGCTCAATCATGTTGTGCTTATATTTTAATCAAGTGTTTTGGCAATCTGATTTTTTTATCCTTTAGGATTAGTTTTGAACGTTAAAAATTTGTATCCTAGCTTTTTGCAATCCATTTTTTATTGAAAGCATAATAGGGGCCTAACTACATACTTGACGTTTTTTTATAAACAGGGTGGCTTCCAAGCAATTTTAGCCCTTTGTGTTGAAATGACTCGAAACTTTTCTACCTTTTCTACAGGAAACTTTTCTTTGCACACATAAAACAACCATTTATATGATATTAGCATAAAATAAAGCGTGTTATTAAATATCATCGTTGTTACATGGGGGCTTCATAGCTACCATAATATTCTCTCCTAAAATCTGACTGCCTTGTATATATGTGCTTAAAATATATGCCCGTGTTAACAGTGACGGAACTAGCGATGAACCATGACTTTAGTAAAGCCATGGCCACGTACTTGTAGGTTATATAGGTTTTACTTATTGTTTCATCTTTCTTTTGAACATCTTCAAGGACCGTTACTTCTTTGAAATCCGCTGCACCACCATTACCACACGGTCATTCACTATTCAAAGGTTTTAGGTATTTAGCTACATATATGCATACACACGTATAACCACCGTATACGCCATAGACGTGTGCTAGAAACGAAGGGCAAAATTAACCAAGTATAATTTTCCACGGTGGTTAGCTGAGGAATGCAGGCCCCACAAATCCGGTATTCGATGTCCCTATATATACCCGGTATGTCTACCCACCTACTTAAATAGCAGGCAAAGTGCATTGCATGAATGAATGACGATGACTTTGTTATACTTGCTTTTTACAGACACCACTACCACCAGTTATTATGGAGAAGAAAGTCATCATCATCTTACAACTTGTACATGAATTCGCACTACATGAGAAACGGTTTTAATTCCGTTGAAATGTAAATGTCACGTTCACGGATATGTATGTTGCAGCAAGTGGTTCAGCACACGTAGATAAACAGAGCGTGGCAGGAAAAGGGAACAATGGGAAGTGTTGAAAATAAAAACAAAAAAGACATGTATTTGTTCTAGTGCACTTATGCCGCACTTTCGATATGGGATTGGATAATGATGTGATGGACTCTTTTTTTAAAGAAAGGTTTGAATGTTGGAGCAGGATGTGTACGAATGGGAGAGTGAGGATATAACTTCCCTTTCCCGGGCATTCACTCTCAGTCAATTTCTACTATTTCGCGTAGAAACAAAAGGCTATATATACCTATACGCTGCTCTAAACCGTTTCGGTAATGCCGGATCATTTCTCTACAAAGAAAATTGCAGTAAAGCTCCATCACTTTCTTTCCCAAAAAGGTAAAATGTATATGAAAAAGGGAATTCACAAACAGACAGCAGCAGTAGCAGCGAATCCTTGAAAGGTTTTTATTATAGGGATACTGCAAAATAAGGGGAATATACGAAGGATATAACAGATTGAATGCATGTACCTATGCGTACAATGAAAGTACACTTATAAAAAGTCTAAGATCATCATAATCATAATAACGATAGTGCTCATTATACTTATTATCCTGGATAGCAACGGAAAACTCCTGTTTTACTTCTCACACACACACACAAGAAACTTTTTTCTTTAAATTACGCAATATTTAGACTGCAAGTTCATGATACTCTTCTCTGAAAGCACAACCACAACCAGCAAAAGTTGTGCCTTTTCAGACCTTTCAATTTAACATTTTTTGCTGCTGCTGCCGCACAGTTGTTGTTGATGATGATGATGGTTGTCGAGGAATGAATAGAGAAAAGGAGGAAGACAGGGAGAGAGAGAGAAAAGGTTGTAAAAAGGAAGTAGGAAGAATGAAATAAAAAGCAGCAGCACTTCTTCGCAAGCCACTAGGAGTTAAAGTAATGCTTTATATACAACTTCCTGCTTTCACAACAGTTGTTTTTTAAAAAAAGCCCTACTTGAGTGGCAATGAAAGTAAAAAGCATTATTACAAAATCGTTCTCACAAGTAGATACACTGGTAGAGAGAGAGAAAAAGGGAGATGGTTTGTGTGGATTCTACTTTAGGTTTTTGCTCAGAAACCGTGACGACGACGACGGTGGTAGATAGAAAGCGAGCAAGTTTAATTTTCTCTTTTTGTTATAATGACTACTACACTTGATTTTTTCATCCACTGCGACCATCATCATGGTGATCCTCATGCTTACCACCTGACCAACATTGCATTTGCCCATCGCTCTGTCGCTCCTCCTGTTCTGGTTGACATGAAGAAGCACTTGCTCATGGTAATTATTATAAACCTGGACGTGTGTGTGTGTGTTTGTCTGTGATGCTTTTTATCTAAATCTCTGTGTGAGTGAGACTAACACATTTTTTTACCCATCCATACGACAGCTACATTATGCTAAATATGAATGCTCCCTGAGGTGAAAATGTAATCCTTTGTAGGAATTAGGCCTAGAGATTACATGATCTACTTATTCTAAGAAGCTTGTCACAATTTGCGCCAATTTATCCTGACATTTTTCGAATGGTGATGTTATGGAATGTGACTAAATGCCTTATTAGTATCATCTACACATAATGCACTGGATGTAAATGGGTAGGTATACATGTTTAAATTTTAAAATTGTTTCACGCCTCTGTACAGTAGTTGTAGTAAGTAGTAAAAGGAGGAGGAAAAAAGAACTATCTAGAAAATTTGACAAAGACAAACACTGACGAAGATACAAAAAAGGAGGTAAAATGTAAACACAAAGGGTACTTTTTTTGTGAAGCTTAAGAAAATTTAAGTTATGATTTTGTGTGAATATTTCATGCACTATATGCGCCATAGAAATTACAATAAGTGAACACAGTGGTGGTGGTGGTTTAACATTTTGGACCGCATGAATAGTAAAATTGTATGCTGTTTTTTTTTGTGTTTTTGTTTGTTTCCAGAGAAGGGTAGAGATAGAGATGCATACATACATACATTCGTAGAGACGTGAATAAATTGAAGCACACACGGCGACTGCAAGATTTTTCATAGTCAGTTTACGAATTTTTTTTTGTATTTTCATCACGCTGGCACTTTACAGCACGATTTATCTTGGGGCGGAAGCACGGTTTATTGTTGTATTTATTGACTTTATCATGTCTGTCTTTCTGGCTCTTTCCCCGTTTCCCTACTGTTCAAAATCGGTTTAAATTAAAATGCTTTCTCCTACTAACAAACTAAGCTGTATGGACTGAATGAGCCATAATCGGACGGACGGGGGAGTATACAAGAATCATTAAATATGTATAATGTAATTACCAATTACAATATCTGATACGTATAGAGTACAAGGCAAATTATGGTCAATAAGGTCATCGTAAATGTTTGATGACTTCCTTGACAACCTCTGTACTTCCGCCCCTTTATCAGACCTGGTTTTAAAGTGTTGATTATGTATTGTTGTTGTGTATATGATGAATTCCCTTTACGTGATGTTACCAATTCATGTGTCTGGGCTA
The DNA here is from genome assembly GCA_004115045.4 of Sinella curviseta. Lineage (NCBI taxonomy): Eukaryota > Metazoa > Arthropoda > Collembola > Entomobryomorpha > Entomobryidae > Sinella > Sinella curviseta. The sequence continues at coordinate 34,628,236 of CM065489.1, forward strand.
CTAACTTAAGAAGGCATGCTGGAGTTATCTTACTTTGTTTCAATCATGGCAGTTCCACCCAAAACTGTAACCTCGTATTGAGAGGCTCATGAATTCTCGTCGGTATTTAAGTGTACAATATATATAAATTTTAGGCATGAATTTTCTAGTTTCAATGTTAAACTTGTATATATTCAGTGCTTGTTTTTGCTGCTGCAAGTAGGAGGCAGTTAAGTTTGTTCTGATATTTCGTTGCACGTATTTCATATCCATCAAAAAACCTGCCAGAAAATACGAAGACTGTTTGAATTCAATAACGATTTCTGCACTGCTACACACAGACGCGCTATACTTTTTTGGTCCTTTCTGCCTCTCCATTCATTTCACTTGTACTACGTATTAATATTTTAATTCTCTCTGGCCGCTTTTGGAATTCATTTCATGCACAATGTGTTTGCGCGGCTGCTTGTGTGCTGCTCCCTGTGCACATACATGGATGCTGGCTTTTGATAGATACAGATAAAAATAAATAATTTATAGTATCCATCAGCAGTACTATAACTTAATGGACAGCAAGTCTGCGAAACGACATGAATAATGATGGTAGTTGAAAAAAGAAATAAGTCTACGTTTTTGCAGCAGTATGATCAGTGGATCGTACGCGCACACACCAACAATGGAACTTTCAAAAACATCTAATAACATTATCATGTAAAAAGGAAACGACGATTATAGCGGATATCGAATATTTAAGTTAATAAGTGGCTATATATATATAGAATACATATACAATGTTGAGATATATAACAGATATATAAAATAGAAATATATATATATAGAGAGAGAGTTAAATGTTTTAAGATATATACCAATATAAACCTGAAAAAATATGACATACACAGAGTAATATTGTGGTAGAGAGATCTGTAATCTATACAGCACGACTTTCACTTGATAAACATGATTATTAATTATAATAACAAAGAAAGAAGATGAGTAAAGTTTTTAGTAGAATAATAATATATATATTAATAAGAATATATAAGAATAAAGTTTACGCCGAACACAAATACTAGGGTTACTTTTCCAAGCACGTCACAAGAAAAAGCAACAACACCAAAAAGACAAGTTGACATTTGAGTTAAGTAAGAATATAACAGTAAGGAAAAGTTGATAGTAAATAGATAAAACTTTGCAATATATATATATATATTTACAAGATATATGTACAGTTTTTATTATTTTTCAGTTTTACTTTTTCTATCGTCATGATTATCTTTCTACAAAAAAGGAGTGAGAAAGCCTCAGAAAAAATATATGTATCAAGGTTGTTTGTTTCCCTGCGCCTTCGCATTCCTGGTATGTTCTCAAAAACTGCAATGTGGTTTTTATCCCCTCAAAAAATCCTAACTCTCTGTGTCCGCAGAATATTTATAACATGGCACAGTTTTTGTATATATTATGTATATATTATGTATATCTCTAGAGATAAGAACGCTTGACCTTTCCCGCACACAAATATTATATTCTCGAGGAGTATTATTAGTGTGCACATTTGTGCACAAATAATTTCGGATTTTATTGTGGTTTCCAAATTGTTTTGTGTTGTTTCTTATTTCTCGCAAAAGTATATATGCCCTCTGATTGGTGGCATGAAAACTCCAATTTTTGCTCACGTTTATCTACCGCAATATATTACTAAAAACATATAATACAACCATGTCGGTGTGGTGGTGAAAGTGTACTTTTCGTTATATTTCCACCAGATAATAATGAAGAACGACCAAAAGGAGCTTTTTTTGCTTGCACGTCCAACTTCAAAATGAAACCCGCAACAGTAAAATTTAAATATTTATAAAGCACGTGAACGGAAATAGCATTTTAGATGAAATATGACTGACCATTACATTGATCAGGCCACAAGAGGAGAAAAACTTTCTTTTCTGTGTTTTTTTTCTCTTCTCTTTTGAGAAAATGGTGAAAACGAGGCTCTCTCAGAGAGAATAGTTGTAACCGTGAAACTATCGCTATAAACTATTGAATCGGTATAATAATAATAATAATAGAACAAGTTTCCATTAAAAGTTGCTCAAACAACTACAACAACTGCAGTAGAGTAGAGCCATTAGAAAGAATGCAAAAGACGACGCCATGAGAGCTCAACACGCTATTCAAGCAGTAAAGAAATAGGGAGAAAGTATAAAAAAGCTAAAAAGAAGAAGAAAAGGAGTCCATCCAGCCGAACTATCTTATTTTTTCTTTGTTATAGATTCTTCCGTTTTGTCTTTTTTCTCTCTGAGCATAAATATTCCACTCAAGATTGTATCATCACGACTACACACTACCATCATCATCATCATCACCACCACCATCGTGTTGTCTGTCCTCATCATCAACCAAGCAATATCATATTTCTGTACATTCCAATCCAGTAAGCAGTTTGTCGGCATGCTGAATCGCTTTTCATAGTGGAAACGACAAAGCAATGCGAAAACTTTTTTTTTATATTGCGGAACGAACAACTGTACACATTTACCCCGTAAAGGTTGCAATAAAATACACGGATTGCTTCTTCTTCTTCAACTTCAACTGATTTCACACTCAGCGAGCGACTCAGCGTGCAACTCGTTTTTTTAGCCAAAGATATTTACAGTTTACATTAGCTTTGACTTGTACATTGTTCGCCTACTGTTTGGAAAATTATTATTAAAAGGTTCGTTCTGCTACTTGGAAGCAGCAGTAGCGTCTATTACAAATTTCACAAAGTCTCGTCGTTTATGCATATACATATATGCCCACCCACACATATATTTATGTATATATACATGTATACATATTTACCCTACTTTCAATCGCGCTGCATAAAAGGGAGTACGAGGATACGGTTTCGTTCAATCTTGATGAAAAGAGAGCGACAGAATAAAAATGCGTCTGGATGCAGGAGAGCGCTGCTGCTGTTGGCTGCTATAATAGGAGCACTTTATACAGATAGGTCTCTCTAAGTCACCGCACACCAGTGCAAGAACTATTTTTCAACAGACAGACTGGCAGAGTAGTTTCGTTCCTAACATCTTTCTCACTCTCTCCTTTCTTTCTCTCTCCTCTTTCACTTCTGACAACAAACGTAATTTCTTTCGATAAGGTAGCATTGATTTATTACACAAGCACAATCATCTCAACTCATATTACATAATCTGAATGAAGAAGTGAAAAGAGATGATTCTTTTCGCGAGCTTTGTTATAAAATGCCACAAAAAATCAAATCATGTGCTGTTCTTGTGGGAGCATCACTTTTAACACCACCACAAAAATGGCTAGATGAGGATTTCTCCTCTTGAGAAACAAGTCAATGATAAAAAACGTAGTGCATATATAGTGTATAGTATCACGTTAGCGTGGAACACATACGCAGACAGTCGAACGTGAATATCATTATCAACCACATTCGCGAATATTATACAATGTGCCGAGTACGTGCCATATGAATTTGGAACATGTGGATCCTTCTTGTTGAAATTCAAAAAATTTGCATGTTTCTGTTGCTGATCTCTCTCTCTCGCTCCCTGTCTCTTTTTACATTACAACTATAATATCCAGCATTTTTTAATACATGAAGTCACTATGAAAAATTATGCGTTTTCTACTTTATTCGCTACTTTTCTTTCTCTCTCTGGAAGGATGATGATGATGATGATGATAAGGGATGGTGGTTCGTGAGTCTACATTTTTTAAATCTTGTTAACATCGATGTGGCAGACTAGATTTCCTATTGTTTGCGGAGAAAGTATAAAAAAATACATGTCAAAATTTCTGAAATAATTCATAGCTGCGTGAGAGAGAAGTTTGTTGTAACGGAATGTACTCATCTTCTCGATAAAGCTTCCCAATTTATACATGTGTGTATTTCTGCATCCAAAGTGAGCGCACATAAATGGGCCGACAGAAAACTTGAAAAGGCTCTAGCGGTAAGACAGATGGGATGTTTCTCAATTTCTCATTATATACGAACACACGTATTTACTAGGATCGGAAATTTCCATCTCTCGGAATTAATAATAAATGGTACAACATATGCATGGGAAACATTATTTTTCTGCACTACTGCACGGGAAATTAGAATGTGTTCCTCAAAGCACAATTTCTTGGAGCCATGACCCGGTTTTCCGGGCACTGGTTTGCACCACACACGATACTTACGGAAGAATGAACGAATAATGACTATAATGACTAATATGGACTGGACATATTACACAAATATACATTGCTGCAGTAAGAGCGCAACTGTTCATCGTTTGGTACGCGCAAGTGAGAGTCCGTCAATTCCTTCATACTTGTTACTACTTGGTGTGTAAAGTACTTTGAACTTTTTAAAATGTTTAAAGCATCTTATTTATTTTAAGACACAATCAAAGCATTTAGTGTGTACTGGTGGCTTGAATTTCTCTAGCGTGTCTGTTCTGTTTGTATTTAAAAAATCCCGAATGACGTACAGAGATACATTTCGTTCGTCTGAATAGCTGCCTCTGTCCTTCCGCAACTTTGATAGGACGGTTGCGATGTTAAGAATGAATGAATGGATGCATATAAGTATAGTTTGTAAAAGAATGTACCTAATGTGCAATAACTGTGTATAGAGAACAGACACTCTGTCTTCGTTTTTTTTCTTGGCGTAAACAAATAGTGATGCAGTAATTTTTCCAGCTTCTTTTTGATGTATACAAAAAGTTACAAGCAGAAGGAAACATTTCGAACAAGTACAACTATTGTGGCAGCAGTTTCCTCCCTTCAACTCATTGACTTTTCCTAATTCCTTTTCTTACTCATCAACATCACACAGCCTCTTCAAGAACAACACTACTTTTAGCGTGCTCCTTTCTCCCAAACTTTCGTTTCCAATGAATGACAGAGAAAATGAGATTGGGCGAGAGAAGAGTCAAAAAAGTCGTATTGTTGCAATTGGGAAAATAAAATATTTGTAGTGGTGGTGTGAAGTATGCAGTTTCGTTATTACATTCACACCACCACACCACACAAATCGACAGCATAAACCATGCTCGCATTTATAAGTATATACATTATTCTCGTACGACGATAATATTATTTTAACAACAGAACCCTATTACAACAACTACTACTATTACTACTGTACAGCCCTGTTGTACTTTTCTCTCTGAAGGATAATATGTAAAAAAAACCTAAAGATTTTGGTTCTGTTGGCAGCCACAACGAGTCCACAATGATTTAGGTAAGTTTAATGGAAAGTTGGAGTTGAGCCTATTTTCACTTGTATTGCTACTACTACTATACTAAATACTACCACGAGTCGGGCTAATGCTCAGGTTTTCCCATTCTATTCCATGGCTGAGAAGAGATGATCCAGAAGTTGGTGTAGTAGAAACAGCAGCAGTACAAGTAATGTGCATATTTGCCAGTTACAACAAGAAGCCAAACCAACTAGGGAGAATGGAGAGAGAGAAAGAGAGAGATGGAGGCTAAAAGGGAGGAGATTTTTTTAGTTGGGAAGATGGTTGTGGAAATAATAGAATGTAGTGTGTGTAGTGGTATAACTATAACTTGTTCTTTGCTGCTGCTCCGGTTGGTGGTTACTGCGGTGGAGAGCACCGGTTATAACAATTTTCTTAGAAAAAAAAACAGTTAGACGGAGAAAACTTGGTTTTTGTCTGACTTTGACTAGTGTGAGCTACAGTTCATCTGTAAAACGCTCAAGAAACACTTGCTCATTCTTCCATTCCAGAGAAAAAAAAACATGGACGTACAAAATGGCTTAAAGCTTCCCTTGACTGTGCTGCTGATAGAAGAAGCCGTGGCTACAGCAGTGCAATTTACATGTTATATAGATACGGATTTTTAGTAGATTTAATATCACCTACTCCCACCAATATATAATCAAATAAAGGGCATGGATTTTAATGGTATTTAAGACGAGAGCACAGGCTGGTATTTGGAAACAAATTTGTAAAGTTGAGTTTTATTGCTGCTGTATCAGATGTATCAATGTACAGAAAAGAGAATACGGATGAAAAGAGGCCAAATAGTTAACTCGTTGCGAAAACCCCTTGAATTCTTTCATGTTAATCACTATCTCGCCAAAATCTTTTTTCCATTCTTTGCTTTCATTACGCTCCTTGCCCTTCTCTCTTCCTCTCTCGTGTGTCGAGGTATTAGCAGAATTGGTTCAACCCTGCTTGCTGGCTTCCTCTCTGCACCACTCGAAATATAAATGCTGCCACCATATAATATACCGAACCGGTATACAGAGAGGCAGAAAGTTGTAGAATGTGGGAGCGTGTATTAAATGTATGTCGTTTGCATAGTCTTCCCATTCAAAAGGAAGTGAAGAAGGATTTACAAAGGTTGGAATAGAATGTGAAAGCATCTGCTCAATCGCTGTGTAGGAATATAAAAGAGTAGTAATAAAATTTGAATCAATCCAAGAAATTTTCTTGCCAACAATGACAAATATCTTAATTCATGTGTGTGTATGTGTATTGTTGTTAGAGTTTAACCGGAACCCATAAAAGTAGCTCTAGGAATTTTGTGTTTTTATACAAAAGACATTTAGCGTTAAGTTTCTTCTTCTTCTCAACTTTTTTATTTACACATTTTTAGGGGACGTGGCTTAATGATTAACGAAATTAATGATTGTATGAATATATTACGAGTTCATGTAGTTATTCTAAAAACGTCTTGTCGACTTAACAACCACCCAGCTTTTATACAAAACACGCAAAAACTACAGGTTCTGCAAGTTTTGTCTTTGGTTACGGGATTAAATAAATAATTCGAAAAACAATCCTAGACCTACGTAAACCTAAAACATGTTATATCTTCTCCTCAAGTCATTATTGTTAGCAATGCTTTTGTATGCAAGTAGAGAAGAGGAGGATGTGGTACACAAAGAGAGGGACTCGAATAATTCACAAGCTTTACAGAATTCATCAAGGCATCACAACTCCATTTACAAACACACACAAACATAAGGGGCAGCAGATGAAATAATGAACACCACAACAGCAAAGAAACAAACGCGAGAGTGTAAAAAAGGGACGAGAAGACGTATGTAAATGAATTAATCTTTTCAAAAGAAATGTACAGACGGTTACCCCTCACGCTCTCATTCCCTTCTTGAGAGAAAAGGATACACGGAAACGGGCTGTTGATATTATTCATGTTTTTGGTTGACGAGGTTGATTTATTTTTACACACCTCCACCTCTCTTTCTCTCTCCCCAACTTTCTCTTTACTTGTTCAGTAGTAGTAGTAGCGGTGGCACAGAAACAAACGCATAATATTACTTGTGAAAGAATTTCATTCTAGGAATTAGTGTTTGTCCCTGTCAGTAGAGTTTTTAAATATTTAATTCGCTTTCAGAATGCGTCGCAGAGAGAGAGAGAGATGTTTTCGTTTAGTGGCTAGTTGTCTTCTCTTGGTCTTGTTTAAGGTTCTTACAAGGCGCTTAAGTTGCTGTCTGCCAACGTATACATGATAACAATTGCTCAAAACATTTCTTCGCTATTTTTTCGTTCAAGTTAGTATGGAAATTTGCATAAAACTTTGCAAAAAATAGCGGATGTTTTTTCCTACATTCCGATACAGCCAAGATAATCTTTTAATCATAATCAATCTTTTAACAATTAACAATTCATTTGCCATTGTGGAACCTTTGGTTTCCCAGTGCAAAAAAAAAGAAAAATTGTTTGATTGATGCGGAAATGTTTATTTGCAAAGATTTGCGGTATAAATAGACTTATTTTTATAAGTTCCAAGCGCAAGTGTTGGCGCAGTACGTGCGCAAGAGCCACTTGCGTTATCCTACATCTTTATTTCACTCCAACACTTTTCTCTTTTCTCATTTTTTCCTTCTCCTGTGGTTTTTGCCTCATCTCCCTGCATGTCATTATTGTAATTGCTCTGCTCAGCCATTTAGAAACTTTTTCCCTTTTCTTTTAGACGCAAACAGTCGGCAGTGAAATATGAGAGGCATTAGACGAAAGATGTAGATGGTCTTGAAGAAGCCTCAATTCCTTCCATACAAAACGGAGCTTCAATTCTACAGATTGTGGAGGTGCAACTTAAAGTGGAGCAGAGAGAGAGAGAGGGAGAAGCCACATTACAAGGTAGAATAATTATGTACCATGCTCTGATATTCGTGTGATGCTATCACTTGTGTTGGAATTTCTATTCTTGGAATGAGTGAAATATGTAACACGAAAGTTTAATTTCGCCTACAAAAGTATTTGCAAAAATTGTCTCATTTATGAATGTACATTTAACAGACATTCTCGAAAAAGCCTCAACTTAAATTGCTATAATAAACAAGTTATATGTTTCTCAAGATTTGCTACAAACTGCTTTCCAAAATACAACTTGTTCCAACTTTAAAATGTCTCTTCTATTAATTTTTTGGATGTAATCATCAATCATAACATTTTTTGCTGAGTTCACTTGATCTGCAGACAAAAAAAAGTAATATGAATGCTCTTAAGATTTTTGTCAAAGCAACAAGAATGATGCAACATAATTGGACGCTCATATATTCAATATTACTGGTCGATATTGCGGGTTTCAAATGAAGTTAAGTGTGCATTGTTTACAATATTGTTTTCCTTCTTATTACATGGTGTAGTCGTAACTTGGTCCTTTTTACCTTAAACAACACTCCTAAAAATCCTGGGAAAATTACACGTTCCTTTATACTTAACTGTTATTGCTTCTACCGTAAAATTTCGAAGGAGTTCAGAATGACCACCTTATTTATATCTGTGTCCCTTTTGATGTCACAGTAATGAAATTCCTTACTGCATATAGGCACCCTTACTGATTTATGAATTTCTTTGACAAAAATTCAAACCATTTTATTGACTTGGCTATAACTCTTTTCTCTTTGTTGCTTTACTTATGAACTGAATATATCATATGCAAAATATTTAATATTACCATGATCGAAGAAAGAAAAACCCTACATTGTTATTATTAGTTTCAAATTTACTTGTAAATACATTTTCATATGATTTTCCTTGTAAACAACATCACCTTTTGACTTGTTTTTTATATGGAGTGTTTTTAAAGAAGTTATATTTATATACATGCCATGGCATGCGTCAATTCAAGTAAACTGACTACTACGTTATGTATATTACCAACCACTGGCAAAAAAAGAATAGTAATAAATTTTTTGAAGAGTAAGTGAGAAAACACTAAACGTTACATAAGAAAAAGAATTCCACTACATTTATTAAAATGTTTTTTTTTTCGCTCTGAAGAGATATATATTATATTTATTAGAGAAAGTAAATAAAAAGGTGATAATAGAATGGTTGATTTGTATTGTTTTTTTTAAAGAAAAAGAAAAAATGACAAGACAAGAGAGGAAATGGTCACCTGGTAACGTTGAGGGCAACATCTGGCAGGACAGCAAAGTTGCAACAGGGCGGTGCGACTTCCGATTGAAGCATGAGGAGAAGGAGGTGGAGATGGGCTACCAGGTCGTTTAGGTTGCCCATTATAAGGAACTTCCATCTCGACAAATTCACGATCCTATAAAAGGCATGTTTTTTTACTTTCTCCCATTTTTTTTCAAACAGCGCCATCAATTTTTATTTTTATTTGAGGCAGCAGAAGAGGAATGCAGTGCATCTGAGTGTGTGTGAGCAAATGTGGTTTACAGTTAACAGTGCATAATATAATATAATATAATATTCATAAGAATTTCAAAATGCTTATCGTGTGCTGATAATATATAAAAAAACGGACTATAGTAGTAGTAGACATTTAAATATAAAAAAACTGCTCTATAATAATAGTAGTAGAAGAGAGAGAAGAGAAAAGAGAAGTGCGAATGCGCTTATAGGGCAGAAGAACAATAAAAGTACATACATTAAAAATAGTGACAATAATAAAACTGCATAAAAAACGTAATATATAAGTAATAATAAATGTGTGCTCTGTGCTCTGTCGTATGATAATAAACGCGGTGCTAAAAAATGCTTAAAAACGGTGAAAAGTACTTTTTATGACAGAAATGATACATATAAGGCGTTCATGAGAGAAATAAAATTGTGCAGTGGCGGAGAAAAATATAAGTTGCTTTCTTTTTTTAAAGTTAAACTTTTAATTGGCAGTTCTTTGGCAAAAAAACGACAACAAAAGAAAATAATGCTGAAGACAAATCAATCAATACATAAAATTTTTAATGTGAAGATATACCTTAATCTATATTGTAACTAACTTAATAAATAATAGTAATAATCATGTATCTAATCCTAATGGTTACAACCGTTGATTGGACAAATAATATGGAGAAAGTTAACACTAATTGTCAGAGAGGGTCGTTGTTTAAATATTTCTCAACGCGACTACCGTCGTCAAACTTACAATCTGCTAGCAACGTGAACGCTACCGATGGAAAACAAGATATTTAGCCTTAAAATAATAATAATAATTGTAAATGACTTGATGTATGGATAAAATCACATTGAGCACATTGGTTGATACAAAGCATTGCTTAATGTAGTATTGAGTATATTGTAGTTGGCGTCTATTTACCTAAGTTACTTTAAGATAAGATTTAACGGCAATACTTTTTGTTTATTAACGAACTATTGTAGAACGAAAAAAAATGTCGACGCGATAAATCGATAAATTGACAATAAGTCTATCCAACACGCTACTTTAAAATAGGTAGCAAAAAATTTATTTTTAACGCATTTATTTAACCTTACAGAAAAGCAGATTCAACAATTGCATAGTTGCAATTTATATATAGCATACGTGTATAAATGGGGATTGTAAAATGCAAATATACGAATGGATTAGAATTAATTAGGATACTACTTAAACGGGAGGCGCGAATGAAATGTAAAGTATCGTATAACTTGCGTGTAAGGTTAATAATAATCAAGGCTGTTTTTTCCGAACCCAATACTCGACATTGCATTTTCATTTCGATATACTGTTATATGTACCTTTTCTCCACGTATCGGTGAATATAACAAAATGAAAGACAAGTAATAATAAGAATTTTTAAATAAATAATATCGTAAATTGTATCGTTACTTTTGTAGTAGATCGATCGGAAACAATAATATCAAGGGTAATTATATAACTGTATATTCGGGAAATTTGCTAAGCTGGGCTAACCTAAAGACAATCTCGTCATTTATCATTGGCCATCATATGACCTATATATTCATTAGTAAAGCGGGTTCTGTGGTTCATGCTTATTTGAAACTTTCGTGACATAAAAATGATTCATGAAAATGAAAACCTGAAAAAAAATTCAAGAAAAAATCATGAAATAAAATGTGAATATTTGCGCGTTAATAAACTCATATGATCTTGGTCCAGATACATCCACCCACATTATCCAACTGTGTGAGATTCTAGAAAATGAACCGCAATCAATGCTCAAAGCAAAAATTGGAACCTTAAAATATTATATAATATGATATTAAAATAAAAATGATATGTTATCAATTAAATATAAATCAATTACATTACGAAAATTCGTTTTGTGGACCTTCAATAGATCTGTCTGTTGTAAATAGTATTTGTTTTGTTTCTCTTACATATTATTATGAATATTGCAGGTAGCACAGTCATATAATATAATATATATATATATATTTCTCTGCTATATATTATATGTTTAGTACTTAACATGAGTTACTTGAACTACAGAATAATACGCCATCAAATAGGCCTGTGTTTTTTGTCTACTACTATTTTTAACTAACAGCTAAACTACGAGATTGTGACGTGTGAGCTAAAAATATGTATGAACAATTTATAGAGTAACTTGAACTAAAAAATTTAAAATAATAATAACATTCTGTGATATACACGATATACCCACAAAAAAAATTGAACGCACATTTTACAATAATATTGATAATAATGATGATAATAATAATAATAATAATAAGTGTGTAGTAGGCAACTAAAAATACATGATAAGATAGAGAGAATGCTGTGAACTTGGAAGACTACCGATAATACCCACCGGCCAACTGCCATCGTCATCGTCATACAAGTCAGACAGTCGGTGCTGAAGAACTGGTGCTGGTAGTAGTTGTGGTAGTGGTTGTAGCGGTAACGGGAGTGGTATTTGTCGTTACCGGTGTTGTGTTTATCTTCATGCCCTGTATTTATCATAAACTCTACATTTTTCCCACATAGTAAACAGTTTTTATGCCTTTTAATGCTGTTTATTTTTATTATTATTATTCACTGAAAAAAATTTGCTTCCAGCCAATTTCACACAGCAAAAAACGAGGCAAAAAACGTCATACACAAAAAATGTCACTGCAAAAAATCCTAAAACTGAGAGAAGTAGTGAGAGAGAGCAGCTTGAAAAAATCATTGCTAATATATATATATATATGCTATATAAATGCAAAAATATTCTTGTGGTGTTGTTTGTTAGAGATTCGCAAAGAATATTTATATGTACATTCGAGGTGGAAGCATGTCAACTCGTTAAATGTGTCACCGAAAAAAATGACCAGTCTTGCACAGGGATTTTTTTTATTTTGTCTTGCTTGAGTACTCTGCAAGATTTGTCAAAAACCGACAATAACAGAGAAATGAAAGGAATTCTAACAATTTCTAACTGGAGGGATCAAGTACACTACTTTTCCGTATAGGAAAATAAATGTGACGAATCAAAACTTCTTTTTTTGCTAATCTGTGCCAAAAACTATGTATGCTATATTATATTGTTCAAATTAGGGATAAGTAAACTGGTGAAAGTCATTCTCGAATAATTACATCCAATATACCATTAAATATTTACATTATATTTTTTTAATGAATTGTAAAACTGATTAGATTGAATTCAAACAAGGGGGATGGTGAAACAAACTCATGATTTTAAACAAGTCCATTCGTAAAACTTCGCAGGAGTCCATTTTTAAGTCGGTAGGCCACTGCAGTCTTATTGTATATTAGTATAACATGATAGATTATTTTACAGCATACTTTTATGATCAGTGAGATTATTTCCCTTTTTAACTAACAAACTGTGTAATATGTATTTACTGAAACTACAATTTTTGGAACTACATATACGTGATTTCACTCGAAATTACAGGAGGTATTTTAGGAAAAGCAGCAAATATATGTTTATGCTAAGCTAACTGGAGATAATACTGGAGTTAGTATGTAGGTATATATAAAGTGTGTAGCAAATAACTTTTGTCAGTAAACGTTACTGGCTACTAACGTTAGTAGTACTAGAACTCGTGTTACTGCTCAAGAGAAGAGAAAATGTGATTTTTTTAGCTGAGGGCGAACGAAACGGTACAATGTGAAATATATTGCACTCAAACAAGCAAACATCAGCAGCAATGACGTTAACTAATAATATTAATAATTAGGCCGGTCAACTAAAAAGTGATAGTGCAGTTAATAAATTGACAGCTTGAGCAAAAGAAAGCGAAAAAAATATATAACTTTTTTATCATCTCATCAGCACTTACGGTTGTTTTCTCGAGACATCTAAGTAAATGATGATGTTGCAACTCAAATATATCTTCTTCGCGTCCATCATCAATTTCAAGTCCAGACTCCTGGGCTGCCAGTCGGGCTTCCACTGCTTTCTTTTTGCTCACAAAAGCGGCACCTGATGAAGCCTTGGCGATTCTTATTCTCGCCAGTCGTGCTTTCTGTAATTGCATTGAAAGTTTATCATAATGTAATTTCTTCGGGTAAAGCCGTCTTATCACCCAGACTAATCATCATTCTTCCTTCTTTATCAACAAGTTTTGGCTGCTTTGTACGCCACACACGAGTACATGTAAGTGTAGCAAATATAAGTAGCACTTCATCTCGCCGTTTAAAAAAAACCTACGTTGTCAGAACTATTTACCAGAATAATAGATCTAATCGATACGCGCAGGAAGGATGAGCAATGCCATCATCTCCAAAGTGTTTTCTCACGAAAATATCCGGTAGTTAGAAGAACCGTATCAAAAGTCATAGGCATATCCTATCGTTTTATCCGCCGACAAACAGTGTTACAATATGTTATAGCACCTCCATTCTATATTTTTACGAGCTCAAATCTTATATACCGAAATCACTATTGTAAATTCCAATATACAAAAAGGGAAACACTTTTGTGTGTAAAATATTATGATTGCGAGGAAAACGGAAACTATTAGTGAAAGTAGTGAATTGAAAGGAATACAAATAGACGTAGTTTGTCTTGGTGGCTAAATTTCTCTTTTTCTAATTTCATGAAAAATGATCAGGTAGGAATTGGTGTGTTTGTTGAGCAGCGAATCATTCATCATCATTGATCTCATGAAAACTGATAGTTGCTTAAGATTGTCTTACCTTTTGTGCTTTCCTCTTATCAGCACGTTGATTTTGATGATATATTCGACTGAAATTGGAGACTATGACAGGGACTGGAAGAGCGATGACAAGCACACCACTCAGGGAGCATACACCTCCAACTACTTTGCCCGCTATAGTTTTTGGAACCATGTCACCGTACCTGTTGCAAAAAGAGGGAAAAAGACGAAATGAAAATTAATAAACACCCATTAATCAGGCTCTCTTGTAAACGTCACGCTGGAGGATTACATTTCAGCCAGACGCTCTAATAACCTTTGCCATTTATACACTACAGCGCCATGCCTCTCAATGTATTTGCTGGTTGTTGGGAGCCGGATCTACATGTTTACGTTTTCATATTGCTCATCAGCATATTATAATATTATGCATTAAATTTATCCTTACTAGGTATATGGTAGGTATAACGGTTATTTTCATCCCGCTCGCGCAATATCAATAAAAGGCTAAGTGATATGCATATCTTTAGGGCGTCTCTAAACTGATATGAGCTTTTTCATTGTTCCAAATATCTGTTTCGGATAACGGCTTTTCCTAAATTAATTTATAAGATGCAAAATATACGACAAGTCAAAAACATAGGAGCAGCAGCGTCTGTTTGGAGGATACACAGAAAGGAGCTATTAATAACACCACATCTAAACGACGTGTGTATAGATAGCTTGTAGTAGTCCTTGTTGTTGTTGTTCAACCGTATCGGAAAATACTACACACAAGTATTTCCATACAATACCGGCGGTGGTGGTGGTGGTGGAGATGGAGAAAGCTCAGACGAGACAAAATCATTATTGGAAAAAGCGCTCCTCCTGTAATCTCTATTTTCCTTCGTATAATAATATCTCTCTCTCCACTAAAACATTCCAAACCAGTTAAATGACCATGGTACACATCATCACATACAACATGCGAGAGCATGAAGAAACGCGAAATTCAACATTTAGCCATTTTTTTAAAAGGAAAGTGAAAAGGGATTAAGTTGCCAGAAAACGATGCTCATGTGTGTGTGTGTGTGGCGGTGGTGGTGGAAGTATAGTACTTGTACAATAGTAAGTACTCATGTAGTGGTGGTAGTAGTGGAGTTGTAGAGTCAGCAGTAGTAATAGTTGTTATTTGTGGATTTCCTATCAGGATTAATTTGTTAAAGGACGTTGAAAAGTAGACACGCACAAGTCCATAAGCCGGCCTATTGGAGAGCACATTAAGCAAGGTAATTCATTAACCTCAATGCTGCTGTTAGTGAAAGTTGTTTGGTCGAGGCTAACTACTTGGATAGTTACGTATGTTATTACATAGCTGACTTGTCTGGATTTTGACCATTGACTTTGGCATGTTTGTCTGTCTGCCCGGTTGTGAACTCGCATCTTCCGCAATAATGTGGGAAAGGTGCTAATAAAAATCTCCTTTCATCATTGTCTCCGTTCCCCAGGGGGAGAGACGGAGAAAGAGATATCTTAATCATCATTATGCTCATCATTCATACAAATTCATCAGCTACGTCGATATGGTTGCTATTTACGGGCGAATTATTTGTACAAGACTTCTCCTCTTTTTTTATGCTCGTTTATTTTGGCTACATTCATGTATAACCCTGGCACAACTCTCCATGGGATAGTATCAAGAAGAAGATGGTGATCATGATGATGATAGTGATCATTCATGGCTCCTTACCGAGTAAATCTCCACACAGCCACCATGAATATCCATATACGAATGAATGTATCCTTATTGCCGCTCAAATACCCTTAAAATGTTGAAATTGTGTTGGTACTAATACAGATTATAATGATAATACGGGTACTGAGTACACACACACATTCTTGATCCCCACCACCACCACTACCATCACCCCTCTAAACATGATGCGAGCATAATATTTACATTAGTATGTGCCTCACAGTTTTATTATATTAAAAGTACATTGGACTCTGGAATGCACACAATAACAATGTGCCATTTGAGTTTCCTTCTTGGACATTTCAGCCGTCCGTGCGTGTTGCTCAATACACTTTTTTACTTTCTTCATAGCCATTTACAACAAACACTACTTATTTTTATACATCTTTTGCTCTCTCTCTCCGTTTCTTTCTTTTTCTCTCTCGACACACACAACCAGTGATTACACTCTGTACTCTAATACAGTGTCGTGCACGTACCACTACAATATTCGCCGCTAAATAAATGTACGTAAATAAAAGAGGGAATTGTGGAGCAAAAAAACTCGTATACATGGGAAGATGCCAAAGCAAGCGATGATGAGGCAGAAATTTGGCTCAACTCCACGCACTCACACAGACTACAACCGACCACTTTTCCTTTCTTACACGCTCCTTCTACTACTTTCACTACACTTTATAGTGTTCCCAGTTGTAGTAGTAGTAGTAGTAGTAGTAGTAGTAGTAACAGAGCAGCAGTAGGAGTAGAAGTATTACTTGCAGTACCACGAAAAACTGGCTTTTAGGAACTGTTCTCTTCTTTCTACATTTCACTTTCTACATGACATTACTCCATCTAAATGAAAGTTGTACCACGTAGTCACGGCCGTTTACCCTTCCTTTTGTGCACCATAAAGTATGACAATATTATCAGAAAGCAATGGATTGTGCCAGCTTTCTCCCCCTCTCCCACTCTCTTGTCGGAAAGAAAGTCTGTGATAAAAAGAACCATCATTGTATTGCAAGCACTTTTTTGCATAGAAAAAGTGAAAGTACAACAGCACAACTCTCGGAGTGAACTTTATTATTATTATAGCAAATAGGCATGTGTGTGTCGTTTTGTATATATGAATACGTATACGTACTTATGTAGGGATATACATTTTCTTGAAACTGCTTTTTACAATATTCAGCCGGGTGTTTCATGCCAGCCACAGCAGCGAGCATGCTTACCAAATGTATAAGATAGTTATTTATTTATTTAAATACTGCGAATCAGCAAAATCATTACTACTACTACCGCTACATACTACAATATTTGAATACATGTTGCAAAATACATAGGAGGATGCTGCAAAAGGATGGTACAAGAAGTAACGTCTGATTCATTTATTTCTATTCCAGTGGTCGTTTCATCTTCCTCTTCCAAGCCATAACGTTTCTATTACGCTCTCCTCACAAAGCACCATCGCACGCACATTATTACTTAAAGTGCATTTTTAATGCTGTTCCTGTTTTGCATTTTAGACGTTGTTAAAAGTTAATATCCATATCAGCAGCATCACAGACACAACCTTTTAACACGAAGGCGTCACGAGGAATTACTCTGTGTGTGTGTGTGGAGATACATAGATGCAGATTCCAAACAGTCCGGCGGAATATAAGTAAAGTTTTCCAAAAAGTTAAAATGCTTACATTTTCTTGGAGGAAAAGGGAGCGCGAAATGTGCTCCGAAATAACTTGCCGTATTTATTGGTAGCATCTGGTAAGGAATATGATATAGGCAACTGTATAATGGACGAAAATGAGCATGCTCCCATTATATTGTCATTATAAATAAATAACAATAATCACAACGGGTGCCCAACAAAGCCGGATTCTCGAATAGCGCAATGAATATTTTATAAGAAAGTAAAAGAGATCTGTTGATAAACGTATGCATTTTCATTTTTTTCAACTGTAAACTATACCATGCAGCAAAATGGATCGAGTAAGTATGACTCAACTATCAATTTTGTCACGTGTCCAGACGAACAATTGGTTAATAATACTTTTGTAATTTGTGGGCTCGTCGTAATTTTATTTATCGCCAAATTGAATGCTCTCAACAACAACAACATTGTTTACAAGACGTATGCACAAAACAAGGATGATTGTGTAAGCAAATTAACAAGCTCACTCCAGATTTATCACAGCAAATTAAAAGCTGAGCACGTAATTGTTTCCGTCTCACATAATATATCTTCCTTCTAAATTACGGATCCTCTAGTAATCACAATTTCCCTCTTGACTTGAGATTTAAATCCTGCAAGGCTGTGTGGAACTACTCATTCAAAAGTAAGGCAATCCGACAAGCCGCCAAATACATACACACCCGGCGATTTAATATACTCGCTTGATAGCTCACACACCGAAACAATAGCCCATAGTCATAATAATAATAATAATTAATCCATGTTGCTGGAAGCATTTGTTTCAAATGGGAGCTCTTGTATTGGAGTAGTTATGAAAGAGTAAAATTCTCTCAGCAAATAATAATATGTATAGCGCATTATAAGTACATATTATGTGGAAGGGAATTATTATATGGTGATTTTGATTGTGTGGAAAATGCTAACAATGAGCATAATGCGTTTATCTATTTGAGCTTGCTTCGAGGACTGCCCTGGTGGAATGGACTGTCAAGAAGACACGATGATGATGGTAATGTCCTCCACGAGAGGATATGGGAATAAGTAGAAAGAAAAAGTAAGAATTGGTTATAGGAATGAGAGGAGGCCGCCTATTGTGTAAGAACACATGTGTTTGATGGCCCCCTTTTCCGATCCGTGGTTCACCAACTGTGGTCCACTCACAGCAGGGGGTCTTTTGAAGGTCTACGCCAGAAGAGAGGAAGGGAGAAAAGATAGAGAAAAGAGAGAGAAAATCTCAAATGGAATCGACGACTGAGAAACAATGGAATGGCACCGCAACTTTATTACCATTAATATAACTGCTGTGTGACTACTCCTACAACTACAAATACCAAAAATGCATACATGCCATGTGTGTAGTAAGTAGTAAGTGGAAGTTAGTCGTGGAAATACATTGTCGTGTAGAATTGACGATGATAACGCAAATGTCGACCTTTATCCACAGAGTTTGCCACCACTGCTCCCATTCTCCCCAAACAAGTTCAACTTTAATTCGCTCCAACACTCTCACAGTGTCTCGATGATGTGAATATGTGACTACGATAACGATGACACAAATGGTTTTTAGATGACCGGTGAGATTAAAATTTATTTCATATTTTGAGAACCGCAAATTTTCTACCGGGACTTGAACACACATAAAATAATGCATATATAGCTCTGGTGCTATTATTATAGAGAATAGGGGAGCGAGGGATATGATACGTCGACAATAATAAACGAACCAGTGACGCTAGCAAAAGTCAAGATGTTATTTTATTGTCATTTACATATATTTGCTTTGTCTCTTTCGTATTGTTACATAACAGAGCCCTAAACAATATTGTCGTTCGGTTTTGCTACAGCTTTTCCTTTGCAGAGCGCACTCTTATATCCCAGTGTATGATTATGATTATTATCAAGTGTCGCGCTTATTGCGATACTTTATAATTTCCCCTGTCACAGTCCTTTCGTGTATTTGTCTTTCTTTCCTTTTTCCCGATTCCTCTGCAGCGTCCTCTAAAATAACCACACATTATTACACAATGTATTTTTTTATAAATTTGGGTTTCGTGACCACATCTCCCTTACAAATCCCGCAGAATTAAAAGCTCATCATTTTTAATAAAGAGCCATGCATGTAGGTCAACCATTTTCAACATCTCTGGCATGAGAAACATTGCATCTTTTTTCTCTTTGTAGACCACGCTACTTGCTTGAAATGCTTAAAAGACACTAGTTATTATTTATTAACAAATGCTCACTCATTCGCAATTCTATTCTACACTGCCGCTCTGGAATTGTGTCATGCTTTTCGCTTACAGCACATATCAGCCATGATCTGTCCTTTCATAAACGAATTGTAGTAGAGAACTGTGTGTGTGTGGAGTGTAGACAGGAGCAGTAAAAACTCAGGAAGCCCCGTAGGATTCTCAGGAAGAGATTCTCGCTGTTGGAATGACAAGAATAATAAGAACTCTAGTGATGACATCTGCAAAAGGATTTCTTTGATTGAATGCATGAAAACTACTCTCTCTCTCTCTGCTCTGCTTCTGCTGCTGCCGGAGCAATATTCGCGAACTATATGTTGTAAATAATAATATACTTCATCATCAGCACACATGGGATTTTTTTTGCTGCTTCCAGGATAAATTTGTGTGTGTCGTTGTCGACAGCAGCAGTAGTAGCAGTAGAGAGGATTGTAATACCATTTGAAAATTACAATGGAAAATTCAACAATTCTCAATTCCACAACAGGATAACAATCCCGTTGTATTTCACTCAAAGTCAAATGCAGGAGGATATCACTGTCTCATCATCAATGATAATAATAATAATAATATCAGAGTGGAGGAATTCCGAATTTCACTACCACCACCATCACCACTGCCACTACTGTGGTGAAAACATTTCGCTATTTTTACATTCCCAGCAAACACATATGGTAATTCGGAAATGTTGTGTGGGCAAACATAAAATAAAAAGGTCCCTCTTCGGCTTGTCTCTTGAGCATCCCACACAAACACATACATAACCACAGGCAGGGAGCACCTTCTCTTTTTCCTCGTACTAGTCGTTGTTGGAACATAAAAAGGGGAGAAATTTTCTAAGTGCATGCTAAAAATATAGGTCAGAAGTTGCACACAAACATGCTATTATTTTGTAGTCATATTTTTCTGCCACTTTTGTGGCAAATGTTTTCTTTTATTATGATGATATTGCAGTTTATACTAGAGAGAGGGAGAGAGAGAGTTGAGAGAGTCAAAAGTAAAGTATCATATATATTTTTTTTTCTTCGTTGTGGGTTAGTTTTCTGTGGGGAGAGTTATAAAACATCAAAATGTGTCGGCTATCATCGCCCCTTTCCGAATCTCTGGGAGTTCATCATTGTCAACTTTGCCATATAGGAAGGATCCTATTCATTCTTCTCCTCAGTGCACGCACGGATTTTAACAAATGTTCTTCAGTCAGTCCCCATTATCTTCTTGTACTCGTGTGTATCTACTTTTTTTATTATTATAGTCGCGGACAGAGAGTGAGGACAAACATGTACAGAAGAACAAGTGTACCAAAACGATTGGTTTTTGGCTTTACATATTTTAAATGCATCACCAGCAGCAGCAAAAAAAACGGCAAAGATGACTTAGGGGCTCCGTCGTCGTCGTCGCTGCCGCCGCTAAAAAAATTTTTTTTTGACTCCTTCAAGGATATTATATATTTTTGTACTTTTTACGTAAAAACTCAATTCTTGTCTGGCGACGTAGAAATAATATCATATACACACACACACATTCATATCTCTCTGATACCATTATATGCTCATCGGTAAGCTTTATTTGGATTCACTTGGATTTTGTGTGGATCGTCATTTTGACGAACAGCCCTTTTTTTGTTGCCTTTCACTTGGAACCAGACAAAAAAAAACTTTCCCTTTTCTAAAGAAGTTACTGTGTCGCTGGTAGTATAGAGCGCACTAGCGAAAGCTGGGAAGAAACATGATGTAACTGCATTGAATTCTAATTCTCATTTCAACAATGCACTGCGAAAGCAAGAAATGCTGCGGAAGTAAGCCCTGTCCACATCCGCATTGATCAGTGTAAAATGTTTGGACTCAATGAATCCTCACAATTTTTTTCATTTCCTAATAACCCCTGATTAACAATAAGTACATTCAATATAAGCAGTGTCAGCTATGATGGATAATTAATGTTGGTTACTTTGAAAGTGTGATTGATAACGAGACGAATTTCAGACATTTTTCAAAGTGTGGTTTTTTTAGATGGACAAACAAACAGGCAGATTATTTTGCTCAGTTCACTTTCGGTTCTTAATATAAAAAAATAAATCAAATTGTTCTGCATGAGATTACGCTTGGATTACACTGTTTATAGCCTTACAAGAAAGACCTTCCGTTCTGCCATTCTTTACGATGTACAAGCCATGTACGTTTCAGAAATCGTCAGTATAATGGCTAAAACACAACCCCGTTATGTCACGCCGAGACGCATTTAACCAGACAGTTTTTTAATAAATAAAATGTTTCATTTGATGTCGTCATATAGACTGCAATAAAAACCGCAACTGATACATCCATGATTGCCTCTGTGGCAAATGCTAATGATGTCAAGTTTCTTTAGAACGGCTTTCCGTCCAACTTGTACCAGAATTCATTGACAACTGTTATTATTTCATGAATATTATCAGAGAGTAATGCAACCAAAGAATGGAGGATTGGGAAAAATGATATTATTCTAGATGGCAATGTAGCCAGCCAGCCCCACTAAATTGTAATAGCCAAGTTTCATATTATTTGCCAAGGTGACACGATTACTCGTGGCGCTTCTTGCCATTAGCTTTTACAAAGGTAATGCATTTCGCAAACACTACTACGATGACTTTCCATTGGGATAATTTCGTGGTAAAAAAATAGTCTCGAGTATATAAATATATGTACATTCATCTGTCTACGCTACCTCACTATTTTGTATATTTGGTGGGATCATAAATACATAACGTGGCGTATGAGAGAATATTATGAGTGACGCAGGCAATATTGGCTCAAGCAATCATAATCGTAGCACCACGACGAGTAAAGGAGATAGGAGGATCTCTTGTTCCTTTTCTTCTTCTGAAACGCGAAGCTTTTTCTATATGGTCCTACGAGCAACTCATTAGAATTTCAAATCCAGTATTGATCACCACATTATTTTCTTGATTCTGTCAATATTCTTCTCTCGGCCAAATAGAGATATAGCCAGATGCTCGGCTCACGTTAGATTTATTTTTCCCATCTTTTCTCTCGCAGACAAACAAGGATTCAGACGGTTTGTGTCGTTCGTTGTAATATGGATACCTCGATGATGATGATGATCATCATCATCAACAGAATGTGATAGGATGTTCCTCGACGACTGCTTCTCCCGGAGAGAGAGAGAGAGAGAGAACATGCATTTATCCTGTGATGATGTGATACTGTCTGTCTTCTTTTTTTCTCCACATTTATACGACCTTGGAGAAGCCCACCTTTTCTATGCCTCAACTAACTGGAAATCTTAATAAATTGTTATGATCATCCAAAAGGAATCGTTTTAATCATGTCTATGTATGTATGTCAGTAAATTGGAATGATTTAGCAGGAAAGAGAGAAATAGCCTACTTGTTTTCGGTTTAAATGATAAATTCAGTTTAACCTCAATTTGATCATTGGGTTGATAAAAAAATAATATTTCAATATACAGGATTAGAATTATATATATAATTCTATAAAAGTGACGATCTCTCTATCTCCGTTGCAACTTTATATACTTTGTCATCGTCATCATGTGAAACGTTAAGGAGCAAAAAAAAGTTGAGTTGGTACTTTTCCAAAATCTGTTTTTATTCAGCACCACCACCACCACCAGTATGAAAATGTGCTGCATGGGATGATGACAGTGGAGAGATGTATTAAAAATATAGCTAGCCATTAAATTTCCAAACAGCAACAAATTCATACTATCAATTTATCTGACATTTATCTTGTCAACGGTTATGCTCGCTTTCATAACTTTCCCACTTACTACCAATGTCATGTTATTGTGGCAAATAAAAGCGTCAAAGTTGATTTTTGAAGTTTGCACCTTCAATAGATTTTTTACTGTTTGCATCCCACCCTTTCCATGTTTAATAAGATACGAAATGCACAATATTCTGGAATTGTGTAAGGTATATTTGAATGCCATACAGAAATGCGATTTCCAGCGTATGAATCTTTGGAAAAATAACCCCTTTCAACAAAGAGCCTATTATGGATGTATCCAACAACCACATGAGAATGGAATTTGCTTTTGTAGGTATACATATTAAAATATCCACATTTACGATAAAGCTGCTCATAACCATGGACAAAATTTTCCCAACAATTAGCTAGAGGGCGGAAATTTGTAGAAATCATTGACTCCAAAAGTTATTCCATGAATTGTGAAATGTGAAATGATAGCAGCACTTGAGGATTTGGATTCATGATTACTACCAAAGGGCATGGTATTTCAACAAGAGAGGTAAAAGGAGGAGTTTTGCAGGAGTCACTACTTCAATCTTTCCTTGAGACTTAAAACTCTGCAGTGTAGAGAAACGACAATGATAATAGCGAGAGTTCATGTATCAAGTATCCTCTTTCTACGAAAATTGAAGTGCGGAAACTCCGGAATGTCACATATTATACATGCCTACTATACTACCTTATGCATATATGACTAGACATAATTTTCAATTCCTTATATATCTAAGTATAATAATCAAGAAATCAAGCTGAATTCTGTGCCACCTCAGCTGACTTTTGCTCTTTGCTTCCCTTCTCTCTCCTTCTCGCGTCATCATAGCAATGAAGGGTATGGCAAAGAGAGCGAAGCATCTCCAAAAATTTAATGCAGGAGAGTATACCCCGCTGTTGCTATGTCTTTTAGATAGCAAGCAACGGGAAAGGGAGAATAGACTCACGCGGTCTCTCTCACTCTCTCTCCTACACAACACACACACATACACAACAGCCAGCAGCAATGCTCCACTTCTCCGTCTCTCTCCTTCTTGCTTTACAACGTGGAAGGGTATGGCAATGAGAGCGAAGCATCTCTAAAAAATTAATGCAGGACAGTATACCCCGCTGTTGCTATGTCTTTTAGATAGCAAGCAACGGGGAAGGGAGAATAGACTCACGCGGTCTCTCTCACTCTCTCTCCTACACAACACACACACATACACAACAGCCAGCAGCAATACTCCACTTCTCCGTCTCTCTCCTTCTTGCTTTACAACGTGGATGAATGTAAAGAGATGGAGTGGCGTGGCGCGTTTACAGCATTTGAATTTTGAAACAAGTAAAGGGTTATTACAAACGTCACGTTCATATTACTACTACTGTTGTGGCATGTTGTTGTTTGTGTGGTGTTTTTTTGTTGTTGTGAGTATGTAAAGAGATGGTGTTGGTGTCGTGGAGCATTTCCATTGCATTTTGAAACAAGTGATGGGTTACTGCAAATATAATGGGATGTTGCAGATGCAATGGGATTTTGCAAATGCAATGGGATTTTGCAGATTCAATGGGATTTTACAAATGCAATATGTTGTTGCAAATGTAAATGGCCGTTGCATATGTAATGGGGCATTGCAAAAATAATGGGGTTATCCTCTGGGTTCCTACGCCATATTTATACTGAATATTGCTCTTGGTTGTATTAAAAACAACGGTAAACAAACGAGCAGCTGCAGCTGTGTGTACTACTGGGTGTCTTTTGAACGAACCGCCAAACTTGGTCTCCTTATGGGGATAAATGGGGATCAGTGAGACAACTGACAGCTGGAAGGGGGATCGATCAAAGTTCGGCTATCCTAACTGATTTTACAAACCTTATACATAGATTGAAATTGGAACTGCGATCTCTTTAATTATTGGCGACTTAGTCGCCAATGGGCCCCCTTCTAGTTTGTGCATAAAGAAATTATATCCCTATCTGTGTCTCCTCGCTATTATTAACAAAATGGATAATGACGATGGGTGATGAGCGCCGTGTTGTTTTTGGGGACGCTGCATGACCATAATAAAATTAAGCATGTTCCACAAAGTGCACATGAACGCGTCTCTGTACTTACACTTTTCCCCGTATCATTCCAACAATCTTCACATGAACAACAACCACTCGTTTATTTTATCATCCCCCCACACAGAAAATTCTTTTTGCGTGCATGTATTTAAATAAACACGATAAGCAGCAGTGGTAGTAGTAGCAGAAGTGGCAGAGGCTCTCACTCACCACAAAATTTCACAAAATGCGATGAAACACCACACAAGGTTTTTTAGTGTAAATAGTTGCTGTTGCTACTGTTGCTGCAAAATGCAGCAATGTGTGCAAAAGTCTATGTGAATCTGTAATGATCAGAAAAGAGCAACAGCGACAACATTCAAAAACTGAGCCAGTATAGTACATTACATGCCTGGTCACAGCAAACACAACAACCCACCATTTCCACCAAGTTAGCTTTTTAGATAAACTGGAAAAGATGCCACAAAACCGCAGAATCCTAGATTACTCCGTTTTCCTTTCTCTTCTTGACTTCCACAAAAAAAAGTCTAACAAAAGCAGCGCGCGGTATAGTCTTTCCAGTGGTGGTAGTCCTTCGTTTACCTTCCTCTGTAAAAAATACTACTGATCTCCTCATATTATTATTATGGTGTATAGTTTCATATTATGTAAGTAAGCACCCAAACCATTAGCCAATGCTCGGTTTCGCTCTTTCTCTCTCTCTCTCTCTCTTCCTCGGTCGCTTTTTTATTTTACAGCTACAAGTTCTTGCACTAAAAGGGCGACCTAATAAATTTGGTCGTTTTCAAAGATAAGTAAAGTTACATGATATCTAAAAAGTGCGCAATGTACATAGACCCATATATATAGTTGCTACTTCATAAACGTCTCTGGATAATCTGTTCTCTCCTTTCTCTATAAGCTTTTTTCCATGTGTTACTGTTATTACTATTATGTATTATTATTATTATGTACACATATTTACGCATATGACATGGCATATCCCATTGCTCTAACAACTCGGCTTGTGAGTGTGTGTGTATGTATGTGTGTGGACAACGTGTAAATATTTATTACACGACCCCTTGAACATAAACCAAGAAACAACGGGTACAAATGGAATTTTCACATTCCAGTTATCTTTTACGTTAACCCAACTCCATGTAAAACATGGAATAAATACCTATTCAAATAAACACAGTCAACAGTGAAATTATTATAAAGCCGAAAGAAACGATTGCCATGCCAAGCTGCAAGAGAGAGAGAGAGAGAAAAGGCATAATAATAATAAGATGCTAGAGTTGTTAAGAAGTGAAAGAGGAAGAAGAGAAGAAGAAAAAAAAAGAGAAAGACAGAGAAATGAAACGAGATAATGTTCCTGATTCTATATCTTCTCATTTTTTTCCTCTTCTCTCCCCGCTTTTCTCCTACACACAAGTAATATGCATTTCTACAAGTTATTCAATTTTTATTATTATTATGATTATACAAGTAAGTCGGCTCTGCACTACTGCCAATGAACTAACAACCGCTTCAGGCTTACGCCACCATCATCATCATCGTCATCATCGCGCGATCATGACGATGATACCACCACCAGCGGAAGTGTATTCTTTCCAGTTGTGAGCATTTGAGGCCGGCTCTGTCTCCGTACGTAAACTCCATGAATAAGACATTTTCCAACTAAAGAATATATACGTCTGCTGCTACTACACACACACAGCCGCTCCTGCTTTTTCCTTCTTCTTTTTTTGTGCCATGTACTGTGAGTTTGATCTTTTAGTCGTGTTGGCGGCGGCGTTGTTCCAGCAAGTATGCATTATTACTATATATTATATTGTTTGTACTACCACCACTACTAGTAGTACTGTTCATGGAGTTTCTGTTCGAAAAAAGTACGCTCTGTAAACAAGAAATTACTCTCGCCTCTTAAATACGCTCTCCCCTCCACTATTGCCAGCAGGACTATAACTGACTATTATTAGAAACAATATTATGGGCTAACAACACAAGGGAGGCATAGGGAAACGGAGAAAGGTCTCTGGTCTGGTCTGCTGCACATAGTCATCATCCTACGCGTACCAACAAATAAACACATACATTCTTGACAGTGGGTTCCTCCAAATTGAAAGAAAGGAAACAATGAGGATTGTGTTCCACTTTGTCAAACTTTGAACTAATATTTGCTACTGGAAGCTATATGTATTTTGTATGTGTAGTGTAAAGTCTATGGTATATCCTCTGATATGTTATTATTTCAGTTTTTTTCATATTATTTTTTTTCTCTAAAGATGCTAAAAAACTGTAAGTGAAAAATAAAACGGAAGAATAATACGGCGCATCGCAGCATCGGTTGTTGTTTTTGTTGGGGAATATCGCTCCGCAGCTTCTGCTGCTGATGTTTTTGCTATTGTTGTTGATTCACTTTCTATTCATCTTTTTTTTTGTGTGTGAGTATTATGTTGTTTGCCTTTGTCCTAAATCCGTGGTGGTGGTGTCTACCAAACTACACAGATGTCTTACACAATGAAACGTTGTAATTTAGTTAGCTCCAGATTTTCCATTCCGGCTTTTTGGCGATTACTAAAAAGGCGCTGTATACTTATTACATGGCTGGAGTTTGCACAAAGGGAAACCCGATGTTTTTGTTGCCTTCCTAGCTATACTACTATTCACTGTCCATATTTTCTGGAAATTTGGTTTCAGGCGTCTCCCTTTTAATTTTAGTAATACCGTTTTTCAATAGTCAATGCCTTTGTTATTGATTATATATTATACTATCATTATTAAATATTTCTATTAT
Source organism: Sinella curviseta (assembly GCA_004115045.4). Lineage (NCBI taxonomy): Eukaryota > Metazoa > Arthropoda > Collembola > Entomobryomorpha > Entomobryidae > Sinella > Sinella curviseta. Next base: position 34,656,779 of record CM065489.1, read on the forward strand.
GTTCATCAGATATATAGCGTCTTCTCATGTATTTCAATTCTTGGCTTATCCTGAAAATGAAAATCAATTAGATTTTTTTTTCTGGAAAAAGTAGACAAGCATCCATATAAACTCTGACGGAAATAATTTGAACAAGCTACAATCTTATGAAATAGGATGTATGGAAATATTACAGGTCCATAAACACACGGCCCCTTGCTGTGTGCGTCACGCGCTTTCTAAACCTACACAGTTGGGCTCTCAAGTATTGATAATACTTTCCAACGCATCGTGAGGGAGCACAACTACTACAATACCTTCTTCTTATCAAATATTGAAATGGGTATCAAACTCTCAAAAATCACTTAAGACATTTTTTTCTTGACTTGTTCATCATTTTCCTGTAGCGTTGACGTGAAGAAGGAAGCTTTATTTCAGGTTCATTGTGCTGAACACATGTTTAAAAACCTTTGGTGAGAATTTGGCAGAAAAAAAACTCGTGTCCAACCAATTCAAAACATAAATAACTAAGTAAGCAAATAAATATCCTGTTCCCTTTTTTGATACTCGTTGAGAAATGTGGAAATACTTTGTTGGAGAGTGGGAAGTACACATGAGATCCTGAGATCACTTTCCCATAAAGATCAACCAAACATTATCTTATCCGTTGCTAGAATTTCCTGTGTTTTTATCAACATCCGTCATAACTGTGAAAATGTTTCGGGATCAGTTTATTCGATGGTGGCTCTCTAGAATGACAAACAAATGTTGGCTACAATATTTTCCCCTTTCTGTGTGAGTACACACTACTTACAACATGTCATAACGTGTGTTTTCCAAATGGAGATTTTAGCTTTAATTTGCAGCATCACGAGCAAACTGAATGAGATGCATGATACTACATGTGTGTTTAAATATTTACAAAATATCTCAATGATGTAGAAATAATAATGGCCAAATACACTTTCCTCTTTCGCGCAGCGTGACAAATAGAGCATGTAACCGGATGGCGGACTGCACATGCTCTTTCTTCTAAACTGCCATATAAAATGCGGTTTATTTTTCCCAGAAGTAATCATCGGGATCCTTACCTTTCCCAGAGGAATAATACTAGGTAATGCCTACTTTCAATATTCACTTTTTAAAATGGTACATTAGTCACAATCTCATGCTAGACTATTCTATCTCTCTCCAACCTACGCAGTTCATGGTGAAAGCGTTTATGTATACTTGTCAGAAGCTTAAACGTACGATGTGTTCCCAGGTATATTTATTTGCACATAAAAATGAAACGAAAAACTACTACTATGGGGTCCAAGTGCGTAGAACGAGACCATTTCAACACGTATACTTTTTCTCTATACCCGCTAGCATGTATACTGAATATATGGAGATAGCAGCGTAAAAAATGCTGGTCATTGTAAGAAGTGCAAAGCAGAGTCGTATTTTTAAGCAAGTAATTTGTTAAAATATGCATGATCCCTTTTTCCTCTTCTACACAAGACGTGCATCCAAATCAATTGTTATTATTATTAGAGTTGTAGCTGTAGTAGTAAGCAGTACCCATGATGATGCACCTTATGTCGTCGCGGCGGCGGCGGCGAGCCGACTTCACGCTAAGAGTCCCTTTTTATCTCCCAATATATAAAAAGTGCGTACTATCAGCGCAAAGCGAGGGAAAGTAGTGAGGATCCCAGACAAATTTTTTTTGGATGAGGTTTTTCTTTCTTTCTCCCCATCAGAGAGACGTGTAGTAGTAGCATGAGGCCAATTCCAGGTTATGAAATAAGCAATGCTTTTGTACAACGGAACAAGTTTCTACTAGAACCTATGGAAAACAGGAGAGATTCTTTCTCTTTCCATTCCTCTGTGTGTGTGCAACCCATTCACTCGTTTCACTGCACCTTTCTTCTCCTTTTCTCTCTCCGCGGCGAACGTACGCCCAACAAACTTTGTACAAAAATCTTTTAATTTATTTATGACCATAGATGTCCCTCGAAATGCCTGTAGGCAGTCTTTCATGTAGATAGAGAGTTTTTACTACAAGTTTTCTGCAACCAAGGTGAGTACTCTCATTCAAAACTATTTAATTGACAGAGGACATAGACATTAATGATGATAACCGAGGTGAAAGGAACCGAGAACGGATGCCTCACGCCAGGAGATCATGCACTAGTTTGCATCTTGTTTGGTAATATGAGTTGATCAAAGACTGTCTATACGTTTCCTGCTGCTGGTATCAGCCATGTGTTTTTACTACAGATATTCCTGTTGAAAGTGTCAAAGTACCTTTATATACATTGCTTGTAGTAAGAGTACTATATTTCTATGATGCCATGTCATTGTTATCAAAAAGTAAATAACCTTTAGGAGAGGAGCAGCAGCAGCCGCGTCGAAAAAATCAAACATGCAGTAAATCATTATTACAGAGGCGAGAGACAATCGTAATACCAATAAGTTCGTCGAGAGTCAAAAGTTTGCTACCGCATACATACACGCATACACCGCAGCCTACAATTTTCTCTAAATAAATAAACTTGTATGAAGTGGTGCAGCTTCTTTCGACAAACTGGCTGTGTGCTGCTGTACGGCTTCATCTAACTGCTCAAGACAAAAAGGCTTAATATATTTCATGCGTTTTATTTCAGCTGAATCTACCTCCTTCACAGCTATTTTACATATTGTGCTCTCACTCTTGGCGTTCTTACACTTTTTTTCTCCTATTTACATGCCATGTACAAAAATGGCTATTCTCTGGCTGGAGCGCTCTCTGTACTACACACTACACTCGCTCTCTCGTCTTATAAAATAGTGATCTTGATGCTCACGCTAATGTATGAATGTACAAGAGAAATGGTAACAGGGAAATCTTTGCCTGCTTCACAATAATTCTCATGCATTCCACACAGTTTCTATCTCGATTCTATTGGCAGTTTTATACGTTATCTGAAATTGCCTACAAAAAGATGTACTTTCACTGGAATTTACATATTATTGCCATTCGTTGGTTCCTCCTTCGCTTTTCTACGACACTTTTCCATGTCTCAATGTGTATATTATAATGTTATACGAAAACATTCCCAAGAACCGCTTCCATCTTCACGTTTCACTCCTATAATATAGATACATACGTATTTACATTGAACAGGAAGAAAAGAGAAAAATGCGAGGGAGAGAGAGAGAGAGGCACAGACACTCATAGTCAGTACCATGGAAAATATATACAAGAAGGGAGGAAAATGCAGTCATCATTTTACTTTTTTTTCCTTCTTCGTCTCCTTTCTCTGCTCACTCCTTCACTCCTTTTTCATATATAATATGTACATATACAGAAAAATTCTCAGCTACAAAATACCACTTGCCCAGCGATTCTCTCTCCCAAAGGGTGATTGAGTCATTTCGTTGTCTAACGGGATTCATACCGGACGGAAAATGCATACATGTTGAATTGAAGTAGGAGTATTAGTAAGTATCATGGAAGTTGTTGGTTGTATTTTACTGAAAAAAGGATGGAATGGAGTTTGCGATGGGCTAGTGGAGTCCATAAGTTATCTGACGCGTGAATTCAAGCTATTCATGCTCCATGCTCCATACCAAGAAGAAGAGAAGGAGAAAGGCAAATCCACCAAGCTCAGTAGTAGTGGTAGTGGTGGTGCTAGTGCCTCCATACTTTTTGTTGGATGTAGTAATTCCGTCGGAGAAAATAGTAATAGTGGCAAAGTTCTACATTATTATAATTTCCCACTTCTTTTCAAAACTAAAACACTGGAATGAGTCTATTCGTACTCTGTAAAGCAAAAGTGACAAGGGACTTGTACCAAGTCGTTGTAGTGGTTTGCAGAGGCAAACGCAAGAGTAAAAGAGAGAGAAAAAGCCGTAATATATATGAATGAGCAAAATAATACACTCTCTGCTAGAATAATATGCTACTTTATCGACTCTGATCGCCTTCCTAAGACGTATATCTGGTTATAATAATAGCAACTAAATACATTTGCACTTTCTTTCTTGCTGCTGCTGCTCCCAACGCTCCCCTTCTCCCTGTGAATTATAGAGATTGAAAATTTATTTTATCTACATTGTTTGAATATTTCCAAAGAGCGAGTGAGAGCATATTGCCAATATTTCTTTCCGATATCGTTGGAAAAATGCAGAAATTTATGCGTTACTTAACAATAACGACCCGATTGCTATTACAACTACTCCCCTATATTACCAGCTTAGAAGAAGAAGAAAAAAAGCAAGAGCAAAGAGGAATCTTGAGACACTCTGATTGCCATTCTTACTCAAGCTCTGGGATGGAGATAGGGGAAATGAAGAGAGAAAGAATGTGTGTTTGCGTAGTGTGATGAGAGGAATTTAAATTTAAATCTCCGTTCCATCCATACTATCATTCCTCTCTCTCTCTCTCTGGAGAAAGCAGTTTAGTAGATCACTATTTAAGACACTATATTTTACGATGCAGAGGGAGAGACGACCAACTTTCCAACAAAGAATAAATAGCAGAGACAGCAGCACTGATTATTCCACTGCAAATTTTTGAGATGATACTACGATAGCTATATACTGGTTTATTAGTTCACTTCATTTTATCGTGATGCAACTAGTCAAAAGGGATGTTTAAATTGCAGTGAGATGAACATGTTTCTGAGTAGTTAATTATTGTATAAATTATAAATGAGTCGACAATGATCCAAATTGACACATGCAGAGCTCATGCCAAATTATATACAATGCAGCCAGCATCGCTCGGCTTCATACACGTCAGAGGATGTAAGTATTATTATTCATTAATGTGAGCCCTATCCGCCCAAGTCGCGCAAGGCCAGTCATTTAAATGCAAGGTATTTGCTATTTCCAGAATATGTCAAATTGTCACGAACTGCTTGTTCAACACATGTAAAATCTCACTCCGCTGTTATTCCCTTGCATTAGCTGTAACTGTGTCGTAAGTCATCCACGAGGGTATTTTTCTGCAATGCAATAAATCTTTGCGCATATGTGCATGAATGTTTTTCTTTGAAAAGGGATTCCTCCTGAGATCCTTATAAATACATTGAAAATCTCATGTGGAAATATTGCACCGCTTGTGACAATAATGTGACGGAGTATACATGGGTATTAGTGCGGCACACATGCAGGGCACAACATAAATCTCTCATATTCAACTGAGAGAAAGGTATAAAGCATCTTCTTCATCCTCATCACCGAGAAACGGGGATATAGAGGCAAGTGTTTTCTTTTAGTCATGGGAAACCGTAAAATCGGAATGGTTGGAGGAGGAGAGGGCTAAAGGATATGAATGTTTCTGAACTTATGCCATGCTTCCCTAGCTTTTCACGCTTGAACGCCAAACGGTATCAAGGTAAAACCTGGTCAAGCTAATACAACAAATAAAATAAATTCCTGTAAGAAATAAAAGAAGCAAAAAATATAACGAACAAGTCACGCAGGTTTTTTTAAAAAGCGGTGAAAAATCTGCATGTGTTTCCCATGAATTCACGGAAATCCAAAAAAAATATGCAAGGAGCATGATTTTTTTCGAATAGCTGAGTTGACATTTGCTTTTTCCCTCTTGTTGTCGGTACCTCTAAATAACCTCACACAAAAGTAGGCTAACTTGAGCTTTTTGTCATTTCTTAGAGAGAATTCTCGAATACGAAATATGACTATTAGTAAATTGTATTCCAATCCAATTTCAGCTTGACTTGTGCCGTTTTTCTTGTTTCTTTCTTAAAAAATCCAATTTTTTATATTTAGAGTATACATGTATCTATGTAATAATACCAGTGGTCACTGTTGCATTTTTTGCTACAAGATCAACTACTCCTACAGCTGGCGTTTCTGGTAGCAGTAAAAACTCTTTTTGGTTTATTGCAATCACAGCAGGTTCACTGAAAATTTCCTTGAAATAGATTTAAAAACTGGATAGATAAGCAGAAATCTGGAGGGGAAAAGTTTTACAAAAGAGGAGGGAAAAAAATGTTCGTTGTATCGTGAAATTTGTGTGTGTCCCGATGTGTGAGAGAGAGAGAAAGTGAAAGAATGAGGGAATGTATGTGAGAATGTTAAAGAGTAACAACAGCTTTTGGGCATGAATGTGTTTTGTGAAGAAAGATGTATAAAAAACGGAATAGTATGCATATATGTATTAGTGCCTGCTTTGTTTCACAGCGGGATTTAGCCTTTTGGCAAAGTGTTTCAGGAGATGGATATTTAGGACAAGGAGTTGAGAGAGAGAGGGAGAGAGAGAGAGAGAGTTCTCATAAGTATTTTTCACTCACACACTCAACTCGAAACATAAATGCTTTCTACAAATTCTCTCCTCTGCCATTTCCACTTTCTCTCGAGATGAGTTTTTATACAAAAGTGCAAGTTAACATATACACTTGAATGGATGTATATCATGACTCTGCTTTAAAAGCTGTCTATGTATAAGTATCTCGCTGGGTTAAACGAAGCTGCTCTTGTTTATACTTTCGTAGACCTTCCATTTTCCCTTTTTTATGAATATTGACTTGAGTTTAGAGGCTACGTTTGAACCATGCATTTCCCTTGTTTGAGAAAGGTTGTACGGAAGGTTTCGTCTTTTTTTTTGCTGGATCTGCGGATTAATAAAGTAACAAAGAAGACAAAAAAAACAGACAATCGATTATCTCAAATTTGCTAAATTGTGACATGAATACGAATACATTGCAATATGGTTCAGTGCCACGCGTTTTTATTGGAGCTACTAATGAACTGATGTCATACAGTTACTTTGTATTCCTAGATGAGAAATTTCCTCCCAATTTTCCCCAAAGAATAGTAAAACCTATTTCCATAAAAATGGTACTTGTCATCGTTATTTCAGAAACTTCAAAGTGCTCATTAACAATGCGGTCGGTTTGAATCCAACGACTTTTCTCTCTGCGTGAAGTCCTAGGTTATACTTTTGAATATCATAATCCATATGATACACCAAAAAAATATACAATTTTCGATGCAACCGTGTCTAAGAAAAATTGTGTACGGTTATATATGCGTAATGGTATTTTATTTTTTTATTTCGTCTTCTACATTTTATGCTTCATAAAAAAAGGAAAGAGTAAGTACTACATGTTAAGGCGAAAGTTAGATAACAGGAGAAATGACAATCAGAAAATGGAAGACCAGAAATATTTCTCGTTTCACTTACTTTCCATGACGGAGAGAGAGACGAATTGCCAAAGGCAGTATTTTTTCCGAACAAGATCTAAAAAATGTGACATCAGACACACTTTCAACTTCATGAAGATGTAACCCGAAACGACGCGTTTTCACACTGCTTACAATGGGATGTATGATGGTTCTGACCACATCAATGACTTTTTCCTACACTTTCTGTTTTATTTTCACTTTGAAGCCAGTTAAGGAGCAGTGTAGAGAGAGAAAAAGACAAAATAAAATTGAAATGTGAAAGTGTCAACACTTTTCAAAAGAAATTTCCCATGCTACTATGACATTTCGGGAAAGGAGTGACTTTTTTCTAGCAAAAGCAATATGAAGTACATAAAGCTGCATAATAGCGTTGTACATACAATATATATGGCTCTGTATACGGCTTGTCTCACATCCGGATATATATTCTACCGCGAGTCCCTGTCAGGAATACAGGTAGAAAATAACACAAAAGAGCGGAAAATTGTTCTATCAAAGTTAGATATGGACCAAATAATCTATTAGCATTGGTTTTTACTATACAAATTAATCCGTCGCAAGCGAAGTAGGAAAGAAGCGCAATTTTCAGCAAACAACAGTTGGAAAACTGTTTCTACAAAACGACCAAAATAACCCATTTCCATAGACTCTACGAATCTTACTCAATTCCCTTCTGAACGACTAAAAGGTTTGTCCATGGAGCAATGACAAAAGTTAAGGAACTTTTCCATCTCTTAAAAAGTACATTTAAACTTTTTTCCCTCATAAAAGTCCATATAATTTCCTGGAGGAGTGAACTAGAGAGGATCTCTGAAAATCAACAAGCTTCTTCCCTCTCCACCTAAGGCACCACCAACCACCACCAGAAGAAGAAGAAGAAAAAAAGAAAGTATCAAAGAGTTGAAAAGGATCCAGCAAGCCATTATTTCAAGGGCTTCCCGCGGACGGACGGACCAACAGAAATTACCAAACTATAAAGACATTTACTCTCTTTGTTAGTAAACGGAAGCCGCTGTGAGAGTAAATAAAAAGGAAAAAAAGAATCTTTTTTGGCTACTCGTATTATTTCGTATACTCCTTGCATGTGAATGATAAAATATACATGTCCTGTCTGACTGCTGACTTCTTTTTTGTGTGTGTTCAGAGTCCGACTCTGCCTGCCTGATTCACCGTGAGAAGGAGCCGTATTAAACCTGGCTTGTGTTGTATATAATCGTAATGATTTTTTTTCTCTATAAAGATATAAAATACCTATTTCTTCTCTGACAACAGAGTAAATTCATTCGACATTATGGTATATTATTTTTGTTTCCAACATATAGGATACCTCGACATGGCAGGAGCAGCAGCAGCGGCAGCGGCTTTCTCGATTTTTATCCTGCCATTTTCTATTATACGCATATAAAACCGGATGCTAATATTAAAGTCAGACTACTTTTTGTCTTTATGGACGTGAATGAACATACATTGTTTCATTGATCGTTTTTATTCTATTTTTAGCTCACCATCCATATACATCTGCGTGCAGTTTATTTTGCAGAGTATGTCATATTTTTTTTACTCCTACTTCATCTCCTCCTATACCAACCACCACCACCACCGCTGCCACTGTATTGCAATAATGCGTACATGTCGAGGAGGAGAGCATGCATGCGGAGAGAGTAAGGCGTTAGGTACGCTGACTGTCGAAAGGTGGTAGTTGCGATGGTGGTTTCCATATCCTTGGAATCGGAGACAGTTAACATATGGTTGATAACTAGAGGAATTGTAGATCCACTATATGATAATGATAAGAATAACAGGGATAATAATAATAATAATAATAATAACAACGCACGCTATTTATGGAAACATGCTGGCACGGCTATAATATACTGCATTATTTGAACATGACAAGCATTCTCTTGTCATTCCCATTATATATCCAATGCCACATTATTTTGTCAACAATCACACTTCACTAATCAGAGTGACACCGTTTTTCGAGCGGATCGCTTACACACTGCAATAATATAATAAGCAAATAGTACAAGCACAATTATTGTTTTATTTATTTTTTTACTATTTTCGGCCATACGGCCTTCCACATGACGACAATAGATGAGTAGTGTGCTGTGTGAACGCTGCATTGTGAGGTTTCTTTGTAAATAATACGTAAATGTATATTGTTATGTGTTTTCCTGGTGTACACACATATAAAAAGGAACGGTTGCCATCAACTGCAATAAATCATCCCAATAAATAAATATGAGAATGAGTGGGTTGTCATCATAAAGGAAAAATGTTTCGTAATAAAAACAGAGTTATTATTTCGAAAATTATGTTTGAGTATCTCAGAAAGATTGTTTTAGACTTTCGGAGAAAGAAAACAATAGCAAACAAGGATAAGAATATCCACGCTCCGAATGCACTTTCACTTTGAAAAGCCAGAAGTTGTTAGGAACAGCGTACTACTTTATAGTTTCATCGTTATTGTCCGTCTGTACTGTTTTTGAGTTTTGGTACACACGTTACGGCAACGGCGTGGAAAGTGCCTATTGGCTTCTGCTGCTGATTGCGAGTTGACCCCTGAGGGTTCGAGTCTGTTGTGGACTAAATGGTATCTGGAATGGGTTTGGGGTGCCCTATTTTTTGAGGCTGACGCTGCTTTCATACTCCAGTTCTACCCGTTTATTCTCTTATGTAAAAAGTATTTTTCTTAACTTTCCTTGTGTAGTATTCGCGTATTCTCTCTCTCTCTCTAGATGCTTTTGAAGATACACCCACTACACAAAAATAGCAATAATAACAGCTTCCCAGCGTAGAATATTATTTTTCTCTCGTTTTCCACTAGGCAGGGAAGGAAAACAATGTGAATGAGGTTGGCTCAAGAAAAATTACATGGTGAAAGATGTTAAGGAGACTTGGCAAGAGACGGTGCAACTCAAGGAAATAAACAATAATATATGGACATCCATATATACAACAACAATATACATATGCTCCGCATATATATCTCTTTCTACATGATTCGCCGGCAAATGGAGAAAAGCTCATCTAGCAAGAGGGAAATTTCTTATTTTAGCCTGTATCCGCATCCCGTATCGCTACTGTACACCGTGACGTTCCTATACATCCACTTTTTTCTTCGTTTTTTCCTATCTTTTTTTAGATCCCGTCTTTTATAGGAAATGTCTCTCTCTCTCCGTACGTAAATTCCCAGTAACTAATTCTGGAAAAGTGTATTTTGTAAATGAGCGTGTGTGTCTGCATTGTTTGCTTGTTGTTGTTTGTTATTATCCTCTGTGTTTGTGCTTGCATCTACTTAATGCAACAGCAAAAAAAAGAGCGGATAAGTGAACAACAAACACGAGTTTTACTCTCATTCAGTCTGTGAGAAGCATGGCGTCGCGAGCAAAAGTTGTACAGGCACATTACCAGTTTCACCTCAATCAACGTAAACAACATGTCACCATATACAGTTGTTGGCAAAAGATAAAGTAATGCACACATGGAACAACAACAACAGTCTACGAGTCTACCAAGTACGAGTGTGTCGGCGGCGTTATATTGACAAAGTCGATACATTTAACAAATATATGCAGAGAGGGAAAGAAGGAGAAAGAAAATGAGAGAGAGAGAGAGAGCTCCAGGATGCGCATAAGCTTACAGAAAAATGAATCGAGGAAAATGTTTTGTTTTCTCAGTTGGGAGTCGTGGGGATGAATTAAAAAACTGTATTTGCTACACTTATATGCACATATTATTACGCATATTTATTTTCACTTTCATAGTTAATAAGTATTGCCGTGTTCCTCAAGAAACGAGAGAAGTTTTTTTTATCTTCATCGTTCTCATCCCGGTTAGAAAAAAAAGTAGGATGAAAGCTCTTATTCTTTTCTTTCTTTCTCTCTCTCTCTCTTAGAGCGGAAGAAAATACTACTACACATAAATACTTGAATCTAACAACTGGAGCATTGAAATAAGTGAAAAGGGAAAGTGGGAAAAGTGTTTGCCAAATAATTTATTCTGTTTCACCTTGGATTACCAAGATATTTTCTCTCTAATTTTTCAGCGACACGAGTCATTAGTCTTTCTTACAATGCCAGTTTTGTGACACCATTCACATTCGGAATTCTTTTTCTTTTCTCCTCGGTTTCCTCCTGCTGATGATGAAAAGTATTTGTGTGCGTATATAATGTAATATATCCACTGAGGCCTTGTGCAAGCACGCCTCCTATACTTGTGTGCCAATCTCTCCCGTTATTAAATATTACCAGAGCACACATACAATCACACACGCATGCTAGTGCAACTCCATTAATAAAATATCTTCATATTATTCATGGCACATTCATCTGCTATACACACACACACACGTCTTTAGTCACTATTCAAATCTTATTTTTCCTTTTTCGCATTACCCCAGTTTCGTTCTGGTTTTTTTCGCCTGGAAGTGCATTATTACCACATTTTACCTATATACCATTACGCTCATTCATGGCATCACAATGTATTAAGCATACCTTTTTTTATGAATTGGTATTCACCCCGTTCCAAAGTAACTAACCTTTTACTTTTCCTTACTCATCATCAATCACAGAAAGCAACTTGTCACTCATTTCTCTTCCTTTTACTGCTCCTGTCTGTTTATAGTTTACTTATACTCTATTTTTTTCCTTGCCATTTCCCTTCGCGAAGCGAAGAAGATGGAGGAGGAGACGAAGACGAAGAAGACGACGAGTATGAAGCGATTTTTGTGTAAATTTAGTTGCTTGATGTTCGTCCTTCACTCAAGTAATGGTATTAGCAGTAGTAGTGGCGGTGGTAGTGATAGAGAATGCATTCCAGTTGTCGATTACGCTTTTCAATAATCCCCCATACTTGTTGTCTTTCATGTTCACGCAGGCAGACTTCGTCTGAGAGCAGTTACGCTACGTAGGTACGCAAGTACATACTATACGCTGCTGCTGGTGTGTGGTGCATACAGGCGTCGTCGTCGGAGTCAGCGTTATAGGAATACTGTGAATAGCACGCTCATCCTTTTCATTGCTCTTGATTTATGGTTAGTCCGTCTATTTATAAACACCTCATTATACGAGGGGAATGCTAAAATAATCTGCTACACAAATATGATTTCTGAAAGCAAACACGTCTCTCTCTTTCCCTATACGCTCATCCATGTATGTACGTACATGTACGTAGAGTATGGCTTTATCTTCAAGTAAAATAATCCGAAGCTCCTTGTTTCATTATTTTTATTATTTTTGGTAAGTATATCACATCTTCATGACGGGGTTTCTCGTTGCATCTGCACGTATTAGGTTGGCATTGATGGAAAAATACACGATCCGTGTGTAGTCTCTCGCCTTCTCTCTCTCTATCCTTAGGGTTATATATACATACATTTTATCGAGGTAACGTGAAATGGAAAGGTCAGAGGTCGTGGGATTGTGACTAATGAACAGTTTTATTATGAACAAATAGAGCCACCAGGAACATCAAAGTAATTGCAGAATAGCGTGTGCATATATTATGCCGAGTCTTCCTACAATTTATTTTAACGAGGAAAATTCGCGAGAGCGAATGGGAAAATATGTGTGTATAAAAAACTGTTTACTTGAAAACGATAAAAAAGCGATTTATTTATGATTTCCTTCATGATCCGATTTGTAATCTGTCTGTGTGGTTAATGAAAGCGTGAAATGAATGATCAAAGTGTCCCTTTTCTTAGTATCACTATAATCAAATTCAAATGGTGATCCGAGAAGGGAAAAATCACTGGAATTTATGAAATTCCATTAGACTGTAAAATTTTTTTACTTCTGGTACTGCCATTGATTGGCTGTGCTTTAAAAACTTTTTTTCTCTCCTTCTCTCTCTAAAAAAAGTTTGATTGCTTTTTTCCACCTTTCTTTTCTTTGCTCCTTTGCACACGGCGATCTTTAGGGAATACATCAAAAATAATAATAATAATATGGCTTGGTGATGAAAGTTAGCATTACTAACTAAGGAACTTTGCTTTCTTTCATGATTTTTCAGTTGGTGCGTGAAATAAGAGGGACTTTCATGCTGAATGTGTGTGATGGCATCCCTTCTAATTCTATGAGATCAATTGAGTGTAACCGTGAGAATGACTGGGCTTCTTCGTATGCTCACATACCACCAAAATTATAGGTGCATTTTTTCGACTCCTATATATAATGTCAAGCATTTTTCTTCTGTGCTCTGTCAGAATAAGAGCCTTTACTGGTCCACATTGAATGTATATACGTATGCATATATTGGGCACATATGTACGTACGTACAGCTATGCGAATATATTGGAAGGAGTGCAAACAATAAGTTGAATGAGTGTTACGTAAACTCGCATACAAGAGGATTAGAAGGAATGATTGGATATTGGATCTCTCCTGGAACAGCATTATTCTTCCATTCCATTTTGCGGTTTCCCGTTGGGTGTATTGATTGACTCACGTCAAATATGAAGAAAGTCAGGAGAGATGGGGAGAAAGAGAGAGAGAGAAGGAGAGTATGTGTGTGAGAGAGGGAGAGTGAGGAAGCAGACAACAGATAAAATTACATGTTCCACATTGTCTGTATGTATATGAGGAAAGCACTATCGGCTAGAATGGTAATACAGAAAGACACATAAAAAGTTTCGTACCAACTCCAGTCTGATTTCCTTGAGGGAATCTTACCGCTAGTTGCATTACATTCTATTTATTTCCATGGAGATTGGTTTGCTGCACTACTATAATCAAGCATACGACTATAGTTGCTAGTATCGTTGCTGCGGAGAAATAATATACAAAAAAAGTCAATCCCCCTATGAACTCATTTTTATTGAGCTCTGTCCTATTGATACTATACATGGTAGAAGAAGAAGAAGGAATACCTCTGTATTTTTTGCACATGAATTGCAAATCTCCATATTTCTTCATACAACTACTTCTACCAGTACAAGTCCACTTATTCATATCTACGCGCATTCATACATAACTGCCTGCTGTGTACAATGTATTCCCATATTACTTGATATTACGATTATGTGGGAGAAAACTGCTTGCACTAACCCAAATACAGTAATTGCAGTTGCTACTTTTATCGCAATCACATTGTTCACGCAAAATGCATATCGCTACTACTGCTCCGGCTTGCTGACAGAAAGAAATGAAACAAGAAAAAAATCCGGCCTCTCACTTTCAACTTATATTCATGTGTGTATACATACAAGAGGGCAATGATAATTTTATTTTCTTTCAGTGCAGTACTTGTAATAAAATATAGTTCAGATTTTGACTACTTGCATACACGATATTATCGTTTGCTGCTAAAACTAGCAAATAAAATGTAGTAATTTACTTATTTCATAAATATTTTATTACTCTTTTTTTCAACAACAACAAAAAAACTCAATTTTTGCTTACAAAGCGCATTAAAACTGAATTCACATTTTTTGTCGTAAAGCTACGTGTAGAAGGCACTCATTCAGAAAATCATTTATCATTGATGATCTTTTTGAAGTGGCGTTGGTTGGTGGGGAATGAATAGATAAGGTTATTTTGGTGAATACCCAGTCAAGAGGTGTGCTACTATCTGTTATAAGCTCAAGGGGTTGTGTGTGTGTGCGGTTACTTGCATCATTGCAAAGCATGTCCAAAAGGACTCATAACTGTCTAGATTTCTCCATTAATGCATTATTCTCTGGTGAAATATGGTCTCCAAAGTATCTACTTAACTGATGAGCTTACCGACAATCTTATAAACTCGTCTTTTTCCCTCTCACTTATACTACACCATGCCTCTCTCGCAAACACACAACACTTTTCCTACCACACACGTAATAAGATACTGCAAACCCAATAATAATGAATGTACGTATCACCTAGAGCTAGGTACATTATCTCTACAACAGCACATTCCAGAGAGAAAAAGGGAAGCACAAGTTGTAGTTGTTGAAGATGTAGAGCAACATTAAGTTGAGCAGAAGAGTCGAGTGCAGTTGTGCTGGCTGCTGGTTATGCATTGTGCACGACTGGCTCATCCTTTCCATTCCCACAAACAAACAGAATAATGGGAGTGAAGAAAGGCTGATGCTGCTGCTGCTGCCGATGCTGCTCACAAGAATTCTTTTTTTTTCGTGAAGGGAAAAGGTGGTACATTTTTTCGAACGCCAAAAAAAAGATGTATTTAATGTCTTTAGGTAAGTAAAGTATCATCCGGCGGAATTACTTACAACGCAGCTCTAACGATTCTTGCAGTAATAACATGCATTCGTAAAATGAATTTGATTGCTTGCTACTGCATGTTGATACTCCACAGTGGAGTCTCCACTATATAGCGTCATCACCATCGTCATCATCACCACCGCCGTTTCTCTGTTATTTTTTTGCTACAAAAAAGGTATTCTGTGGTGTGCTCTCTCGCAGTGCAGTGCAGCAAGAATTTATTAGTGGCTCATTTCAAGAGGATTATTTTAGTGCACTATTTATAGTGCTTGAGAGATATAAGCACTTGTAATTCATTGTCTTACTAGTAGGCACATGTTTTCCACTGCACTTTTCAAATAATAATAAATCCTACTATTCTACTGCATCTCATGTATAGTGAGTGTTCAATGGAACTTGTGAGAAGAAGAGAAGAGAGAAAAAACGGAGAATCGATGCAGACTTTAAAGGAAAGAGGGGAAATGAGTAAGCATCAGCATCATCGTCATCCGACTTCCAGCAAGTATAGAATCCATTTTCTATTTTTATCAAATAAATAGTCAAGCAGCCTCGTGGAAGCACATGGCTACGCTTCATTTTTTACCGTGCTCATCATTTAGAAAACACGACTGATCCCTCTTTCTCTCTCTCCCTCTCTCTGCATCTCTGATGATGTACAATTATAGTGGAAAGACTCCACCTGCATTCCTCTAAAAATATTCTTGTGGAAATCCTCAGAGAATGGAAACGAGCGTTATAGCTAATTAGAAAAAAAAGTAGCGAGTATGAAAGAAACGGAAAGGTAAGAAAAATGGTTGTCAAGTTAAGCGCATATGTTAAAAAAGTATAACCGTTTTTGTGTGTGGATATGCCTATACTATTTATTATGTAAACTACTACCACCACTACATGTTTCCTTATAATTTGAGGTGCATATTATGATTAAGCATATAAATATAGATCTCTCGTCTCTTTTTTACTCCTCCTGCTGCTACACACAGTAATTCAGCTGCTACGGAGAGAGAGAGAGAGAGAGAGAGAAATTTCATAATACAAAAGGACAACTGCTTTTGCGAAATCTTTTTTGATGTGTCTGTCTGTATATAAGCATACCTACGTATGCTCATCCTGGCTGCAAAAAAATGGTGGTGTGATGTTAGTGGCAGGATGTTGGATATGTAGTAAAGGGGATCCTCATAAAAAGTATAAAAACATGGATGCTGTTGGTACTTTTGAGAAGAAGAAGAAGAAAAAATGAATCTACGAATGGAATTTCTACCAGTTTTCTAGACGAGTAAGTAGATCCTACACAAGTTTTTCGTGGAGGCACTCTTCTCTCTCTCTCTCTCTCTCACCGTCAGTCAGAGCGATAGTATTTCAAACAAGTCATATAATCTCTCGTATGGTAAACCAAGCAAAACAGTAAAACATACATTTTTATGTATGCCAATATGTGTGAGATGATGCACACACACACACGCCCAGCAGACGAAACTAATACTTGAGTTGGGATATCATGAATAGTCAGTTGTTGGTGTGGTAGTAGAGTGCTATGATGATATACTGCCACCACCGCTCCGCTACATAAGGTTACACGTAATGTGCCTACTTTCTTCCTTCGGAGATGTAGTAGGAGAATCAAGGCAAAGTTTTTATGTACAATTCTAGGCTGTATAATAGGCTCCGTTTTTCATAGAGTGCTTACCTGCGCAATAAAGTCAGTCATCAAATGTAAAGAAGCGATTGGATGCAGATGCTTTTTCAGTGGACTTAATCGACTACCGTAAAGTTTCTCAATTGCCACTCATCCAAAGTAATGGATGTAGTTACTTCCCTCTCTTTTTCTCAGCGAACCATTCCTCTCACAGTGCTTTCTTCATGCGACGACAGAATAAGTACTCAACAGAATGAGCCACTGTACTTTTCTACTCCTTTCTCTCTCCCTTTTTCCCACTTTCCCTTTCTTTACGATAATCTCGAGATAGAGAACTCGCCACCAAAGTTACACGGTAAACATTATTTTTTACAGAAACTGTGGAGGCATAAGTGGAGCTTAGTATAAGTATGTAGAAGGAATATTTTTCAAACTAGCAGAATTTATACATTTTGACAGAAGCGTTTATCTCTCTCTCTCTCCGTCTCTCCAACTACACGTTTGGTTTACTTTCAGAAAAAAATTCACTCTGATTGAATGAGTGCACGTGGTTAGCGTCATTATATCAGTGCATTTTTCACATCACAGATTCAATTTTTCCGTCTCCCTCTTCCAACACTGGAATATAAAGTAGGAGCACATTAAATATACGAAGCAGCTACGACAACACACAGAGTTCTAAAAATACAATGAGGACTTTCATAGGTATCAGAAACAGCTTTAAACTTGTTTTTTATATTTCGGCAAAAAAAAAGTTGGCGAAATTTGGCAAACCTAAAATTGCACAGGAACGCCCACAAAACGACAATAACACTCCAGAAATAGCACTCGCTCAGCTTCATGTAAAGTAGGCCGGCAATAAAATTGTCAACTTTTATCGATTGAATAAATTTTATGGGGTTCACCATGAAACTTGAAACACTTGTCTCGTCTCTTTTAAATGCATGTGGTTGGTAAACACTCGCAACGGCTTTGCAGAACAAATTTATTCTCCTAATCACTTTACAAAATTTTAATTTAATCTGGCATAAATTTTGCTCCCCATTTGCAGAGCATACACTTTGCATGCTGATCAAATTATTGAGAAAGGTACAACATTCATATCTTTTTGCTTATTTGTTCAGAGCATTCTTTGCGCACTCAAGCGTAAAGCTAAAAAAATTTGTCATGGTATTAATAAAAGTGATAAGGCCAAAAAGCTGGAATCAGGTTATATATATTTTTCATCGTATGAAACTTTTCTCATTTCTTTTCAAACAATCGTATGTTCAGCCATATGCATGGACGTACGAGTATCTCCAGAAGAAAAAAAACGAATACATATGGACAGTACTTACATCCCTCAACATTCACAGACTTGAATTGACAAACTTAAATAAAGGATCAGAGAATTCCAATTCCCATACACTTTAGTACTATAAGTCGCAGTTGAACTGGCAGGGATCAAGGAGCACATATCTGGCGGCATGGCTTATTACCTTTATGTTGTCGTTTGGAGGCCAAGATGGAATGACACATACTTGCGAACTATTACATCCATGCAAGTACGGAGGAAAACGAAGGAAACATTACAAGATGGAAAAAAAATATTTTAAAACTGTTAGTCTAAAAGCCTTGCAGTATACACTGACATAGGAAAAAGGAGGAACCTTGTACGACGACGAGCCTCCATTGCAGTACATGTTGCCAAAATCTTTAAAAAGCTATTTGACTCTGCTGTACATAAAAAAAACTTTTTACTAGTTCTACTGGCTATGTGTACTTGGTTGTAAAAGTACCTAATACTCGAATTTTATTGATAAATATACAATAACCATATATACACATTTATACATATATAGGCATATATATATGTGTACTTGAACTGCTTATAGGTATATATATTTGTATTGAAGGAATATAAATAGCTCCTGAGAATTTCCATATTTCCGTTTGGATTTTATACAGAGAGAGAGAGAGAGGGGTAAAAGTACATATAAAACGTGAACATTAGCCAAGTGCTGTGAAATAACGAGTAAAGAGGGAATGGATGGAGATGTTGTGTGCGAGAGAAAAGCACAAAAAGACACGTTTTTATCGATTTGTACAAGTTTGATGTGTTTGAGGGATTGCTGTTGAAATGGAGGACGGATATCTGTAAAACATAGAAGTTCTCAGACAAATACCAGCTTTCTTTTTTTACAGCTCTTTTAATTCACTCAGTCGCAGAAACTCAGGTATTCATTCAATCTGCACTCGGAGCAGATTGAATTCATGTCTGTGTGCCTACGCATATTGTATACGAGATTTTTTTTTGTTCATACTGACGACAGCCAGAAAACTGACGGACTGACAGTTGTTCATATGATATGTTCAGTTACACTAACGCCGGTGCTCCCACTCGTAAATTCTTTTGTTCAGAGTAAGTAGGCCCCCACATTTATAGTGAAGTATTTATTTTATTTCAAATGCCGACTTAAAAAGCAATGCAAAAAATGGTGTATATGCACATAATAGATGCCCTTTATACTGGTGAGTAAAGATGACCGCTTAAACTGGCTCTGGTTCTTTATAGCCACATCAATTCATGTTTCCATGCTGTTTCTATCTTTTTTTTCCACGTCATGAGTCTGGAGGTATTGTTTTTTTGCTCAACGTTGTCATACCGTTTATCTAACTCATTTAAACATGCATTGAAAAATTTGTTATATAAATATATTTGACAGTCACATAATTTCAGAGAAGACTGTATAATACCATAATATACTGAAAGAAATCAAAAGGTTTGCTTGTATTTTATCAGCAATAACAACTTGTCAAACAGCTAGTTTCCTTTTTCAAAAGGAATCTCTGTGTTTGTCTCTCCGCTACAGTGTGTGAATCTAAAGCGCACGTCCATCATCATCAGTTCATCTCAGCCTCCATTCCGCTAAAATCACGCACGCACATCTACATATTTTTTTTTCTACCGTGCAGCAGCATATATTTGGTTGCTGGAAACCAAAAACGGACGACGACTGACTATAGGGTTTGAGGGTTTCAACACGCATTTTAGCCACTGGGTGCATACGGGCGTAGTATTCAATCAGTTGACTCAAATGGAAATCAAGGGAGGCGACAGGAAAGAGAGAAACACTTGCATAAAATACATAAAACAAAAGCGTAGCCTTTCCAAGCGTGGTGTGGTGTAGTAGGTACGATTTATGAGTACAGTCATAGTCCTAGTCCTCCTCCCTACAAGCATGTTTATCTAGAACGAACCGTAAAGCAGAACAAGTTTTTTTTGTGACTAGAGAAATTGGTTGGGTTTAGCAACGTCCCTATGGATAATATGCAAATAACTTTTCTCCTGATTGCAGGAGGACGACTGAGAAGGAACAAGCATCGCATCAGTTAGTAGTTGTAGTCGTAGTAGTAATAGCGTGTGCCCTGTAATGGAAAGAGAAAAAGTCTCTGGATTCTCCATAGGACACACGTTAATAAAAATAAAATTATTAAGAGTAGGCTGTGTCGAGGAAGTATATGGCAGGGATATAGGTAGGGCAGGACTTTCATCAAAATACAGAGAAAAAAAAACGCAAACGCTAACCATTTTTATTGATGAAATATGGCGTGTCTTAACAATTTTTGCTGTGTCAGTGATTACCCAACACAATGGAATGGAGCACACAGCCACTTGAAACTTCCATATGGGATATATTCCCTATTATTTCAATTCTCCGCCTGAAAGAAGAAGACACCACACCATGATTTTTTTTTCTCCTAAAACCACATCATCCTCATCGGTCTTCAGTTGAGCCGAAAAAAAAACTAGTGATGCGAGACACTTAATGCTCAAATCAAGTTTATCCAAACGAAACCACTAAAGATTTATGAAAATTTATGAGCTCATCGTAATGAATTGGGAAAGGATAAAGGTTGAAGGTGAGGCAACCTAAAAGTTCAAAAAAGTAGTGCCTATCCTTATCCTTAATTGACTTGCTACCGACCCTTACAACTGAATGCATAGGCCGAAAGCAGGAACTATCTCTTTTCTTTGAAAGTACTAGAAAAACGAACTCTTTTTAATTTTTTGTTATTTAATTCACTCTTGCTTGTTAGGAGGGGAACATTTTGATAATGGCATTTAAAAGTGTCAATTGCACCCATAGGAGCCCTATACGAGAGAAAAGTTACTATATTTTTATTGGAAGAAAGTTTCGCCAGTTCAAAAAAAATGTATTATGGCCTATAAAATCGATTTGCACAGGACATTTTTTTTGTCTATAGCCCCAGTTGGAGCAATAACGTTGCTAACAAAAATGTTGATTTTTGTGTGGGCTCAAAGCGTTGTTTGTATGTGAGTGACACTCACAGAGATAAAGAGACAGAATGGCTGAGGATCATTCAAATAGACTTCTCCATTCCTATCTTCTGTCAGATGTCGCGATTGAAATTGTTGACTGGTAGGTAGGCAGACAGGCAGGCATATATCATGGCATGAAAGATAATAATATTGGTTTCAGAAAAAAAAAGAAAAAAAGAGAGGAAAGAAAAGAAATGAACACTTTTAAATATCGGGCTGTTAAGTAATGTTTGATGTGATTTGAACCATTTTGGATGTTTGTAAGTGAAAAATGAGAAAGAGGAGGAAATAAGGAAAAATACAGTTGAAGGAAAAGTTTTTTCCCTCAACTTTTTTTTTCTTCACTGAGCGAATGTTGGGACATTCAAGTTGCACAAGTACGACATTTGTACAAAATGATAGATTTTTTTTAGATGAAATTGGTTTGCAGGGCGGCGTCGTCCTCGTCATTCCCTCAAGAAATGCTCTAGCACACTAGAGGAGATGTGAAATGATTTAGAATCCACGAGATATGAATGAATTATACATGAAAATGTAATAATAATGATATTATCACCAGCCCCGTTTTATATCAATATTGCAACATTAGTAAAAGAGCTGGTAAGCCGCGTCAACGGCACATCTGAGAAAACGCAGTAGTAGCTTTCA
Organism: Sinella curviseta; assembly: GCA_004115045.4. Lineage (NCBI taxonomy): Eukaryota > Metazoa > Arthropoda > Collembola > Entomobryomorpha > Entomobryidae > Sinella > Sinella curviseta. Next base: position 34,678,752 of record CM065489.1, read on the forward strand.
CTTTTTCTTGCAATTTCATTCAGGAAATCTTGGTCTCTTACTCCCTACACCAGACAGATTATTAGAGAATTATTCGGTTTCTTTCTGTTTCTCACCAAAATCTAACATCTTTTCCAGTTACCCCCTTGCTCCCCACTACCAACTTCTATGAGTTTTGGGTGAAATTTTTGGGAAATGGAAAGGCTAATAGGATGGAAGAGAGGCAGAGAGGGATAAAACATTTTCCCTACTACATAATACTGTAGAAATAATTTGCCAGTTGCGTGTGAACTTACTGTTCCGCCGAGTGTGGAATTGGGAAAGGAGAAATCAGCTTAATACTTTCATTGGTTTTACTTTCGGCATGATAAGAAGATCTAAGAGGACTGATTATGGTAAAAAGTGGTGTGCTTTCAAATGCACAATCCAAAATTGATTGGTTACGGCTACCAATTTGTAACAGGGTAAAATATTTAATGGACGTTTTGCAATATTATGCAAAACAGTTGAGAGAAATGTCGACGAAGTATATCATGTGCACACAAACCTTCCATACATTTTTTTGTGTATTTCTTTCACAGTTTATCGCGTCAGCATCAGAGACGCTTATTATAGCATAAACATAAATGACACGTGAATACCTTTCCACCACCATGGAAAGATCCAATTTTTGCTTGTGTTACGCTTTTAAAAATATCTGTCATCAAATTGTCACTTTCAGAGTGGCGGAAGCAAAATGGCCAGGACAATATTTGGAGCGCATGGTAATCGGATGGTGTTCTTTTTCCCATCTCCTTCACAGTCGCAGTTTCTCAGTTTGAGTACCAATGCTCGTAAAATGAAGTCATTAAAAATATTCTCTGTTGGCACCTCCGGTCTCCTTTTTATTGCCGACTTTCCAATTTGCTGTGTAGCTATATATACACTGCTGCTACTGTAATCTAAATTGTGATGCTGCTGGCTCCTAGTCACACACATACATACAGAGGATCAAATTATATTGATCAAATAGGAATAGAACACACACAAGGATTGTATTTTCCGCTTTATCACGTCTATACCAAGTTGGAGCACAAGGAAAAAAGTATGAAATTTGAACGAGAGACTTAATTTTTCCATCTAATTCCATTTTGTTAGCAAAACTTCTTAAATGCTTCAAACTATTCCCAACGATCAGTATACATGTGCATTTATCAGTACCCCAAGTAATATAATATCTGTTCTTATTTGTTTAAACGGCAATCCCATCTTGGCTGTTGGGCGCAAGAGGAGAAAAAAAGATAACTCTTCTTGCTGAGAGAAAACTGCTCAAAACACCAGTGGAGTAGTACTCCAATGCGGCTGTTGCTGCCGGTACTACTTTCACTGCTGCTGCTGCTACCCATGCATCATTATCGTTGAAAGGTCCATGAGATCTGCTGTATGACCACTACTCCGATATGGAAGCGCTACTACTCTACTTACTGCTGGTGGTGGTGCCGCTGCCGCTGGAATATTATCTTGGAGTAGATAGTTTAAGCGAACTCTGCCCATAGGCATGTACATTTACATTTATAGTGTACGAGTGTGTGTGTTTGTTCGCGCGGAGCAGTTGTAATGATTGATTTTCTCATGAGCATCTGGCACTAGTCCTTTTCCTTCAATATCCTTTTTTCAATTTTACTCACGGCTCTATTCCTTCTTTTAAGGTCCTTCATGTTCCTTCAACATGTCAGCTATTTTCACGAACGACTCTTGAAATTTAATGCTGGAGGAAGTAAAAGAACGATGAAAGCTAACTATATGTTCTTGTACCATTTGTGCCACCATACCGTCATCATCGCGTTGCCTTGAACGGCATCACAGGAATCTGCTCTGTCTACATTACCTATATAATTTCTACATACAAATGCATTACCGACAGAATAGGCGCATTCACTCGTCGACTAAATCCATCAACTGATAAAAGATTTGATGGAAGTTTAAATACTGGAATGTCCTCTTTTGTTAACTGTACAACGAGAAACGTAATGCATTAAAGTGTTTTATAAAGTGGAACAGCCATGAAATGAAATCATTAAATGCTACAGTTGTGCTTTCTCCCGACTTGACTCTTTGACAGGGAATGATGTGCTGTGTGCATGTGCTGCTACTCATTCTCTCTCTCTCTCTCTCTGGCCAGGGAATCCAATATCACAAACACCGCAACGAACAGAAAAAAATGCTGGTGAATGAATTTTGGGTGGTGGAGGGACGAGCGGAAGAAATGAGTTACGCGAGAGCCGTTTTGAGAGTACTTACACTTTCAACTCTGTGTACTTGTTTGTTTGCCTTTGTTTCTGTGGTGCTTTATGCCGCTCTGGTGCTGCTGTCGTGATGGTGCTAAATTCATCCTGTCCAACGTTCATTTTGGCTCCTAATTCCTGAAATAAATATTAGGCAGGCTGATTGAGCTAGATTCATTGCATTTTGAGACAGGAATTGGCTGGAGGAGGAAAGTGGGAGGTTCTGCCTCTTTTGAGAAACTAAAGTCCTTTCTTTTTCTGCCTCCCCCTTTTCTAATATATTTTCCATCCTTTTGTTTCTTCTCGACCTTGTGTTTACGCAGTACAGACACAATCGCTTTTAACAAGAAATGAGCGGAATGTTGATGATGACTCTCTCCGGCCTTAGCTTAGTGTGCAAAAGTCCCTCTTGTTACATCACAAGAGGACTATCAACTTGTCCCTACGAAGAAACGGAGGAAGAAGAAGAAGAAGAAAAATCTTTGAGCCCGCTGCTCCTACGTTTTTTATAGACATTCGTTTGCTTTGTGTGTAGTAGGGAGTTAGTAGTAGGGAAAGAGAGTGTGTGTGAGAGAGTGTATCTGTTTATCTTACAAAAATATTATGCTTTTGTGCTAAGTGGAGTTTTCTATTGACCTGCTGTTATGTTGGCGATGTGATGATGACGATGACGGTCGCTCTCATTTCTCTTTATCCCTTTCCTTTATAGAGCCAACCTCGCTACCCTGTGTCTGCTAAAATGTACAACACATAACCATTCAGCAAACGAGAGTGGAGTCTTATGCAGGAGCATTAAAGTACGGCACGTGATCTGAAAAACTTCCAAGGAAACAAGAAGTGCTTGTTCCCTCGTCACATTCTCTCCTTGTAACAATTGACTTTTTTCTTCATTACTCTTGGCTTTGTAGTGTGTGCACGTTTGGAGCCAGCAACTTGCATTTTCTCACAGCAGCTCCCCCAGGCAATAGACAAACCATTTTAAGTGACGGAATGATGGAGAGAGAAGAGAAAATTCACTGTTTAAATATTGTGCCTGGCCACTTCAAACAGAGTGTATATATGTCATTAATGATGCATATATCGTGGGATGGATAATGGAAAGCCCTGCTTATGTACATACCATCCATACATACAAATCACTCTTGCTATTGAGGCATTTTGTCTTGGAAAGCCGTATCCACTCCAATCCACACACACACAAACTTATCCTTCCACTTGTTTTACTGACCACAAACGAGAAGACCGTCTCTATTCAAGCTAGAAGAAAGGAGACTGCAAAGAGAAATGACATTTGCGACACAGGAGAGGTCATCCCGTGACAACTGAGTGACATATCTTTTGTCACGTTCACAGTTTATTCGTGGTTGTCAAATGGAGGACTCGCTTCACTAAATACACTAAATAGTCGTCACTCTTGGAAATGGAATATAAAAATACTACTGGACGATCTCTTTCTTCTTTCTTTCTTTTTTTAACGAAAATCATTTTATTCTACCCATGTGGCAAGGGTTACTACTGTCGATATAGTGGGTTGATGAATTGTGCATGCACTTTCGTAGTATTAATGATGACCAACAATAAACCATACACATGGGCTTTCCCAGTGCACTTTGGCTCCATTGGTTACTTATATATATGTATGTATATTGAACATTTTAGCGTATTGCAATTGATGAAGTGTTCCATTTCGAATCACCCTCACACAAGTACGCTATAAAAGGATCGTAAATACACTCATCATAATGATGATGGTCCAAAAAATTCACCTTTTTTATTGCATTGCATTATATCCACGTGTGGTTTACGCATTTACCATGTACGCAACCTTGGGATCATGTTTTTATCCTTTTACAATAAAAAACCAACATGAGAGGCGGCGGAGAAAACGATACTGTTTCGGGTATACTCCTGCTGTTTTTATTCCACTTAGTAGATGCTTTTTACAACACACACGATGTATATGCCTAGTTATATTAAACAGTATCCAGAAATATGTACTTATATGCATTTTCTATATATATACATACATTCATATACGGAATTTATTTACGCCAACAACACAAGTAGTAGTCGGTGTAAAGAACCACTTTATTTTGAAGTCACCAAGCTCGGTCTCGCTATGATATTATTGATATTGATGGGGATGCTGGTGAATGGAAAAGCTCTGCTCAGTGCTATTATGAAGTAGCGAAAGCTATTTATTATTGATTTTATGACTGTCTGTCTACAAAAAAATATTTCAGATGCTGATTGACGAATTTCAAGGAAATTGGATATATCGTGTTGCCCTGTAATTAAAACAATAATTTCAAGAGAAAATGGGAGCAAAAGCTTCCGACATTGAAGCGCCATCAGAACATCACTTTTTAATGGGCCACATTTTAACGGAGATTATGAAACAAGCCATTTTAATTCTGAACCACTTTTAGCTACACTAGAGCTGAGCGGGTACACGTGGATATGTCTATCATGAATGATCGACTAAAACACTAAAATTCACAGTCGCGCCGGTTGTTATGGACTTATTGCTTCAAGGTTTGCGGCCGTTTTATCGTATTGATTTATGATTAGGTACGTATTGATTTTTCAAAATACAACGTTCCAACAATCTGCAAATGTGCTTAAAGTTTAAACACTTGTCGGTCTCGCTACTACTTTATTGCGTTCTAATTTGCTCGATTTATTATTACTGTATGCAATTGACCCCTTACAAGCATAAAAGCTAACCTTTAGCGATTCGTTTCGTGATAACTTTTCGCATTCTCTTGACACAGCACATTACTTTGGCTGAAATCCTGTTATTATCGTTTCGAAATGAACGAGACCAAACACTAGTGACAAGGACGACAGCGTGGAGTGTAGTAAGCACTATAAATCATGAGGATTTATGCAAGGTGTATTTTTATTTATGCACCAATGAAAATGCACGTAATAAAATTTATTGTCCTTATCATCATAATATAATAAACGGTCCTATCAACGGTAGACAAAAAATATGCAGACATCCACATAAATTTTACCAGTCTATTTATGTCTGCATGTACATATTATACGCATAGCAAGTCATCAATATATATATTTGTTCAGAGTGTATGGATACGGAACCAATAATTTTTTCAGTGAGACATTTGACACTGAACAACTCTATCTGAAATCAATGCAACTCACTCACTAAACTGTCAATCTGAAATCACCTGCTTTGTTTGTTTTGCACGATCACAGCTTCATTGCAGACATATAATAGACACATAGCAGCGCAAGGAGGAAAGGAGAGAGAAAAAATGTTTCATAACTGTAGGCGCGATGGAAGGAGGAGAGGCGATGTTTGTGTTACAAATTAGAGCTCGACGCAACTCATGTAAGAAAGTGGAATTTGGGGATTGTTTAAATGAATTTTCGCTGGCCGGAAGCCAAGAATGTTCATCAAAATATGAATGCACAACACATGAGGGAGTAGAAGCTCGCAGGTAATCCTTAAAACAACAATGATCTGCTTATAGAGAAAAATAGGGAAAAAAGCTGAGCATATCTTCGGCTAGCAATTTTTCATTTGATTTGCTCCTCCAACCAGACATTTTATACTTGGTCTACGAATAACATGTCCTTAGTCTATGTTATTATTATTATTATTATACAAATACATGCAGCAATATAGTACAAAAGTTAAAGCGATATGCATATACTGTGCGACTCCTATTGTATATATAGGCGGATCGTAAAACATTTTCCCCTTCTTTCTCCAGCACTGTTTTGCCGTTTTTCTACATCACATCCATTTACAGTTTTCCAGCAGCAGCAGGAGCAGAGCATTGCCAGTAGCGAGCTATATAGGAGCGATGATGGCACTACTGTGTATGATTCGACAAATGGGTAATTTCAAGAAAGTACATTTTGCACAAATGCCTAAAATAGTAACAAATATTGTGGCATGTTCCATCAAGGCTTCCACATATTAAAGCATTTTTTCCAGTTCTGCATTTGCCGGATGATGACGACGACGATGATGATGACGTTGTAGTCAAAGCGGACATTCTCCTTTTTACTTGCTTTTTTCGTTTTTATCGTCCAATTCATTCTATCATTAACATGAAGGAAGGACGTGAATGGTGGTAAAGAGATAGTTGCATTAGTATCAAAGTAAGGCATAAGAGAATAAGAAGCAGAAGCGGCCAGAGAATCTGAAGGAGAGCGCTAAAAACCATAGCAGCGTAATGAGGTCGTCGTGTAGTGAGTTTGGTTTGGTAATAGTATTCAGCAGCAACAGCAGCATAGGCCATACAATACATTTCATGACTATGACAGAGAGATGGGAGAAAAGACAGTGGTGGTGGTAGTAGTAGTTGTAGTAGTAGAAGTAGTAGATGGTTAGGTTTCTGTAGAGGCTAACTCACACGTAATACATGTACTTATAAATACAGAGAAAGAGAGAAAGCACACACGGAGAAGAGAGAGAGAGAGAGAGCGAGAGAAAACGTGGGTAAGATGCCGTGGCAGAAGCAGCAGCCAGTTAAAAGAACACTCGAGGTGTAGATTGCCAACCAGACAACATGAGCAGTGTACCAATAAGGCACCCAACGACTAAAACTCTAACTCACTTTTCTTGTTGTACTGTATTCAACTTTTACCGAACCGTGCATGCATCGCTGCATAATATAACTTTCTTTTTAACTCTTTTCTACGTTGGAAGCTAAACCCCACCATCACCACCGCCACCACCACACCGTTTTACTTACTCTATACTTTCACCGCTACTATTTTCCACATATACTACAATTTACATACATATAGCCACATATACGATGATAGTCACCCGGATTGTAGATAATACAACTTTTTATCCTTGATATTATGGCCATGTATGAATGTATATACGTGTGTGTACATAGAGGTATTTAAGTATATATAACAACTGAAAACGTCTCTCTCTCTCTCTCTCTCGCTTTCTCTCAACAAAAATTGTCTGGGTTCTTGTTATACAAAATTTCGTACTCCAACTACTCCTATACGATCATAGCGAGCAAATACTTACTACCTACTCGCTGATTTTATAGCGAAACACACTGACATACACATTCAGCGTCACATGCATAAACAAGTCTGACTTGGTAGCCTATCATATTACTGGTTATAATATTATGGACACATGTAGTAACGATGTACACATCTATCTATCTGCCTATGTGTCTCATCGAGTAAACTAGCTCCCATGTAATCTTGCAACTCAGCAGCACCGTCCCTGCAGTTTACAACCACTGTCAACCATTATCCTTTAGTATGAAACAAGCACGTACAACAACAAGAATACTTACTGCTTACTCCATACTGGTGGTGGTGGCAGTGGTGAATAGTGTGTATGTGTGTGTCTGTGCGCGCTCCTTTTCATTATGATACAACGCTCCTGGAACACCGGAAAGAGGAGAGAAACAGTGTTTCAACCTCTATTCATGTTTTCTCTTTTCTCTCTCTCTCTCTCTTCCGTACACACGGTTGACTACTACAACACACACACACAACTACTTACTTTATGCCCAAGATGTGTGCCATAATAATCATAGATACACTAGCAGCGGGAGCAAAAAAATAGTAATAGTCTAAATACGGATAATATTATCCTACAATAATGGAAAACTATAGAAGAAAAGCACACAAGAGCTTACAAGAAGAACAACAACAACAAGAGCACACTACTACTACTCCTCTGCTTAGTATACAGTTATGTTTTGCTAGACAAGAGACTAGTAAAACAAGAGCAACTTTTCCGTACTAAGCTCACATTTTTTTTTGTTTTTATTTTCGGCGTGCACGTTCTCGCGTTTTGTACACATATGGGAGGAAAATAGGGATGCATGATATGCACGTAGTTTTGTATGTGTGTGCATTGTAGTACATTGACGAAGGATGATGGTAACCGTCATGTAAATTCATTATGATAATCGCAATCAATGTTTTCTCCATCATGACAGACCATGCTGCCTTATGTTTCGCCGCCACCATCATCACCCTTTTCTCGTCCAAGTTCACCACACAGTTTGGCAAGATAAAAAGAGAACCAGTCTCGGAATAAATAAGGAGAAATAAATTAGTCTCTTTAGAAAGAAAGTTTTTCTTTTTTAGAAAAATGCGGGTGAAACATTTTTGGTTGGGAGAAAATCAGTTTCTTGAAGTACTCATTATAGATTTTGGAGCACGGCTTTCATGTGGTTGACTTAATTAAATAGTCAACATTACAAACTACCGTGATATCAAACATGAATGCAAAATGAAACCAGGATTTTTCTTTAAAAAATTAAAATAAAATGTGATCACTATGGGCGCGGAAAGAGTTACATGGAAATGTACAAAAGCGGAATTCCGTTATCAGTACAAAACATCAACAGGACCTTTGGATGGAAAAGTAATTAAGTCGTTTTGGACACGCTCTTCCTCCAGGGAATATTGTCATGGTCGGAATTAGCTGGAGAAAAAGGGCATTACATTACATTTTATTATTTCGTAAATAATGTTCGTGTAGGATAATAAATAGCGCGTCGTTTGGAGAACCGGGCGGGCGAATACAATTCCGTTGATGTCGTAAATGAAGAGCACCGGTGATGGCATTGTAGTTGTGCTTTGAGCGTGCCAAAGTACAACATGTGAAGTTCGTGCGGGGAATGCTGACAACAACAAGAATATATACTTTTTTGCCGTCAGCAATGTGAATCGATCGGTGAGGGAAAGCTGGTTTAACTAGTACTTAATGATGCTAATAATATCCATTTAATCATCATTTCCATGAGGTAAACTAGCCACATTACGTGATGACGAACGGACGACGACTATATGTTGATGTGAATGTCCTTTGCCACCGACAGAACATGTATTTTTGTGCGAGTTGAAATGTAAAATATATATTCCCAGTGTCCATTTCTGAAAACGAGCTGTAGCATTACGCATTGTCGGAAGCAGCTGCCGCCGCGCCGTAAGTAGCATTTTGTAATGCGGCCTCATCACATCTACTACCATCATAGCTAAAAGCTAAGACTGCAGCTTGGACCAAGTGAAAGCGAGTGGATGATAAAACTGGCATGGAACATCAAAGAAAATCTCTGGAAAAGGCTCCACTTTTTATCTATCCACTTTCAACACAAATAAATAACAAATCATCTCCAGGCAGCGAGAGCAAGACGTAGTATAGTTACCTGATAGACTCCATTTCCACATTACTACACATTCATGTAACTGTGTGTAGTAGATTCAGAGAGCCACAACAACAACAAAAAATGAGAGTGAAAACACTCTTTGATATTACACATCAAAAATATTAGTATTTTTTTTATCCGAGTTGGGTTGGGTATGTGAAGTTTGTAGTAGTACGTCTCTCCTTCCTAGCAATGGCTTTTATCATCATTCACTCTAATATCTTTGAGACGATTTCTTGTGAAAAAATACGAATCACACACACACAAACACACAACATGCCTGCTTTTCCTATGAATTACTGCACCATCTTCTTGACGTTAATACACACACCCATACAGACACACAAACATAATCCCACATATTTCTGATAGTGGTTTTTCCACTAATTTAAGCTATTTTAGAAATGGAGATCTCTTCAAAACTTCTCTCTTTTTCTCTGAAAAAAGGGTTTCTTTCTCTTACCACGAAGTATTCTACATTTTTTTATAAAAGGGTAAAGATTTTTTTTTTCTTACATGAATGGTAAATTTATGCTGCCTCAAGTTTCAGTTTTGTTTCAGTACCGTTTTTTTACAATTTTATCTTCTAATGAGGGCAGGTGGAGCGTAACTTTTTTCTATTCACTCATCATCATCATCTAAATTTGGTGGATAGCACACACACATAACTTGAAATCTTTGCGAGTGCCTGCGTGTGCCACAATATCTGGCTGTTGTGTTAATAGTTGAACACTTATTTGTAGGTAGTTTTGTGATATTGTAGGTGTATTATATGTATTTAAACATTTCCAGACTGGGCATAAATTCCTTATATGTACATCATTATGAACATCGTGTACATATTTATACACGTTGTCATAAGCACGGCTCATGACTGGAAGTAGCGCCATTATAGTACTATCATTATTATTATTCGAATGAATGGAAGACTGGTGGTGGTGGTGGTGTATACATTCATGTTGTATCACGATAATGCGGTAGCTATTCCCATTGTTGTCACGATGATGAACTTGTACTAGCGCACATCCCTTTGTCTGTACTATACATTCGCGCTGCAAGTAAGCACTTGTGGCTAATGAGAGTTTTCTGCTGAGAATCCCTCTGCTACACACACACACAGCCACTATTCTGCCACGACGACTACACACACAACAGTGAAAAATTCGTGTAGGCGAATAAAAGGTAGTATCATCGTCATCATAGCTGTATAATTTGAAAAGGCGTGATTTATTATAGGTCCCTCCATTCCACTAGGTGCATTAGTGATCCAGCAGCATTGAATTAAGTACTACTTCTTCAACTTATTTACGCATAATATGTTACATCTTCTCGTCATATCAGATACTGACATGCATTTAATAATGTTACCTCTCTCCAACCAAACACTCAAAATATAATAAATACTGGAGCCATATGTACATCGTCGTAAAATGATAGTTTATCTGAATATTATACGCGCAGAAAGAGTAGATAAATAATCCTGATAAGGCAACAAAAAGGCTTGGAGTGAGAATGGCGAAGATGATGTTGATGATGACGATGGCGTGCACCCATTTCACTCTCTCGGAGCATCATGATGATGGAAGCAGAATAAGAGAGTTTTGCAACAAAAAAACGCTATTTTTAAAGTAAAAATGCTAACGATAAGCAGGAAGGTGCTTTTATGATTAACTATATAAATATTATTATGGATCTGGTGGATAATATGCGGGCTTGTAATAAACACTATGCAGAGCATTATAGGAGCGTCGTCATTATCATCAGCCTGGCAATTACTTTTGGTTTAACAGTGTCGTATACATTTTCAGACTCTCCACATTTTTTTTTGTTTCTCCGCTTTTCAACGCCTATTATTTTGACTGTGCTGATGTAGGTGAAGATTTTTCTGTCCCGCTCCCGCTCCTCTATTCACTTTCCAGGGAATTTAACGAAGATTGATGACTGGGAGAAGTTTTCATCGTGAAAATGTGTGTGTAGAACTCTGAAGCACCCGTATGAGATCACCTGTACTTTCCTAAGTATATGCATGAATGTAGAGTGTGTAGATTATGACGGAGACTTGGCCGTGTATATTCTGTGCTGCTGCTGTGTTGTGTGATAGATAATATACGCGAGAAAGTCCGGATATTAGATTTCCGACCGGGGATGCTGCGATGACTTGGCTGAACGTGCCTTTTCTCTCTCTCTCTCTCTTCCAGAGGCTGCGACGTTTTAACAAACTTCAAGATGAGTTTACTGGCATTAAAATCCCATCAATAGGTCCCTGCTGAATGCTCCATTGTGAAATTATTGGAGCTTTTCAAAATTACTTGTAGCTTACAAAAGAGACAATTGGGTGTAATATTTGTGTAGTTAAGGCAATAAAACATTGACAGGGAAAGCCACACGCCACACAGCATCGTGTTTGGGGTGTGGGACCATCTTGTACTCTAAATTGTCATGTTTAACTGCCAAACTCCTACACGCACGTGTGAAAATTGAAAATTGCACCAGCCACAGAACAACAAGTTCACCTTCTCTCCTCGAAACTTGTGAAGCATCCTCTCTCCCAAACGGTTGAATACTTACCGGAGCAATATATTATCCAATTTCACAAACTATTTATTTTACTACGTAAGTATATGCTATACCCCTTCAGCGTGTGTGTGTGTGAATACATTTCCTTTTCAATTTTCTTGTAAACAAATATATATTGTAGTCATTTTAAAATTCTAGTAGTCTTCTGTGGCCAATTAATGCAATTTGGTTGGAACGTCATAATGTTCAACCTTTGAGAAAACTCGAGAAGAAGAGAAAGCTAAAAATATAATGCGTTTCTTTTCTACTCCTCCAGAGTTTGTGTGAGTACAATAAAAGGGCAGATTCCGGAGATAGCTGTAAGGCAGTGAATTTGACGTCATAGCATTGACATAATTTTTTTTGCTCCTGAGAAAGAGTCTCAATTTTAGACTCTGCGCGGGGAAAGTAACGAGTTTGTACAGCGAATAGCTTAAAGATGTAAGTACGTAGTTGAATATTTATGTGGTGCTTTTAGAGCACTTGAGAGTGCCTACCTACGTGTACGCACTCTACTCCCTTACATTTAATACTCGTACACATATTAGGTTGAATTGAGTTTGGTGCATTTTAAAATTCCCTTCTATTACCGAGGCAATGAATCCTTTCATTTCCCTTGTATGTAGTACGCTCATCCATGTAAGATTCTCCATTACGCAATGAATTTTTCACTCTGATCGTCGTTTTGTATGCCACTTTTCTCCCCATTTGCATACAAGGCTTTTAAAAGGCAACATGAAGAGCACGAGACGCACAAGAGAAAGTGAATTCCGAATAGGATGTCCGATGCGCAGTATAGAAATGATGATGATATACATACGGTAAAGTAGGGTTATGCGAGGGAGAGAGAGAGAGAGCAAGAGAAGAGTTCAAATTATTTGTGCAAATGGCTAAAGGCATAGTGAACGTTGACAATGACTGAGATCATAATGACGATGATCCATGTCCTTAGAATGTTTCCCTCTGAACCTATTAAGGAGAAAAGGGGAGAAAGAGAGAAAAACATGCCATTATTCTGTGATAAGTGCAGCATTTCTCTGCCAAGGACCACAACTGTTCGCAATTGACAATTCTCCAGAGCACAACTCATCCCATTCTATAAAAGTATGCAAAAAATTTTCGTTTCTCTTTCTCCCTTCATTTTCCGAGAAGGGAACAATGCAGACAGATAGATATCATCATCATTAATGTATTAGACATACGATGCATGTATGCTTGTGGCTAGGCTAGTGTGGCAATAACGCTGGTTTTTCGGGTAGGCAAAGAGAGAGACGCACCACCGCCACCGCCGCCATATACCAGCAGTTGTCGTTGACTGCTGCAGGATCCTAGTAATTTACGGTCGGAGGAAACTTGCAGAGGAAGAAGGCAAGAGAGACGCAGCAGTAGCAGAAGCCTTTTCTGTGGAATTACGTGTGGGGCCCTATTACATACCATCACTAGCAGAATAAATACACAGAAATGGAAACTGCTTTGAATTTTAAGTTTCCATTTAAAAATTGTGAAATGTAACCGTTTTAACCACTTATCTTTATGGATATGAAATATTTAATATCCCGTTTTTATACAATGCATATTTCATGAAGTAAATACTACACAATTCCAGAAAAAAAGTAATTCCCTCAAGATGCATGGAGTGAGAGAGAGAGAAAAAAAAATCCCAAAGCGACCCAGGGACTCCGGTGGGCCTCTCTCAGAATACGGGATGCCGTTTTTTGTAAGCAGACAGTTTCATCAACATGCGTAGCCACTGCCTTTGTGTGCGCAGAACCGAGAACGCTTTGAGTATCATTATTTCTTTTGAAATGTCACAACGACCTAAGGTAACGTGATCGCAGAGTTGTACACTTTCACTTTTATACTCGTTAGTATTTCATGATAAATAAACCGTCGTCGTCGGAAAGTTTTCTCAAAGTCTCGCTTGTCGCATGAGTGAGACCATATACATTTAGAGAGATATATAAGTCGTGATATTTGATATTCAAAAAAGCAGTAGTAAGAGGAATATTATTTAAAAAAATAATAATGAAAAGATGACTCTTCGCATTTCTTTCCAGCTTAGTTGATAAATTTACTTTTCCCTCGTATTATTATTATTATTGTACAAATTCTAGTTATAATTCTATTATACAAGAATAGGTATCCATAGAAATTTGAGAAATTTCTGCCTAATCAGCCATCCAAGTGAAAGGGAAGCCAATGAAATGAAGAGGCAAATGGATTTCTTCTTAAGAAGCGAGATTACATGTTTTTCTCATCATCTACTATTACAGTGTATTAGATGAGCCTCTTATCTAGTTAAGATTGGCCGACAAGAGTGCTCTCGGATAAAAGTAGTAGTCGCATTCTCTCCAATTGATATAGCATTTCACATTTTGAGGCGACATATGTATGAAGAAACCGTGCTGGCAATAAGACGATAATTTTCTGGATCAAATTATACATATCAGCTTACATTTTGCTCATAGTCATACTTTTCCGATCATGCCATTAAGCCACATATTATTATCCCCGTGCATCATCATCATCATCATCTACAGTCTGAATTTACAAATTCCTGCCAAGCAGTCTAATAATAATCCCAATAATAACGCGTCTGTCAAGTAGCTATTCATTCCTTTCCTTCTGTTCTATACAGTAAACCTATTTTCCTTCTTGCTTATCACGAATAGCGATATACTCACATAGAGACGCCGTTGTGGCAGCAACAAATGAGAAATATGAGAGAAAGAAAATTAACTCTGGGAAATAGTTGTAGCTTCCTTTATCAGAGAAATCGCATTAGTGCAATTTTCCCATTATTTAACTTAATTAACAGGAGACATAGCCAGCCTTGATCCAAGTAACGCATTACACTCACACACACATCTATACTCGAAATACAATCAACTTACTACAATAGTTCCAAAAGTTCGGACTTCCTCTTCTCCTTCCCTCCTCATTCAGCTGCAAAATCACAAGGAATTCGTCCTCGTCTCCCTATTTCTCCTATCACAAAATAACCTATCTGTGCTTCCGATGATTGCCCTATAGCAACAATAAAGCAGCACGGAAAGGAGCCCTTTTCTCCACTACTCTGAGTAGTTGGTCATATACATACCCATATGCGGTAATTAGGTTTAGAGAAAAAGTGCCCGACCAGCATTTGCGCTCATCCTTCCCGCTACTACAACTACTATTGTACATTATTGTTGCGACCGTTGTTGTTATTATTATAATGAAGAGAGGAGCGATAAGTGTTGGAGGAAAAGTAAAAGACTAAGAAAAAAAATCAGAAAGCTATGTTTCCTGCTTACTGCTCAAGAAAAGCCTCCATTGGGGAAAATTTGTACACTAAAACTGACCATTATTCACTACACTGTCAATCGGTTTGAATTATGTGTGCGAATAAATAAAAGCACCATGGAGAGATGAGAATATAGTGGAAAGTTTGAGATTCGGAGAGGAGAGTAGGAGGAAGAAGAGGAACTAGACGACGGAGACTCTCCCACTCGCGCTCCTTCTGCATGCTTGTTTGGCTCGTTTAAAAAGTGAGGAAAAGTACTTTTCCATCTTTCCCTCTGATTCAAGTGTTTTCGAAACTACGTGTATATATAAATAGTGGGCATGTATACAAGAAGAAGAGAAACAAAATATTATGTTGCTAAAAAGGGAAGTGTAGAGGGAGAAGAAAAGGAGCATTAAAGTTGAAAAATTTCAAAACCCTTGAGTTGCTGAGGGCAACTAAGATGGATTGAGTGAGAGGATACTGTTGTGTGCTTCTGTGTGGAAGAAAACACAAGACAAAGCCAACTTTCATTTCCCTCTCTCTCTCTCTGTATGCCTTTCTTTTTCCACTTGGCTAGTGGAAGTACTGTTGCGCCCTCAAAAAAGAGTAACACTCATTCAGTCACTCTTCCTCACGCAGATACAAGGAGTGCCTTCTCTGAATAAAAACTTTTTGGAGACTGTAAATTTCATCAAAAAGTTATTCTTCATCAAGCCGAGATACATATTCTCCCTTGGTTTTTCTCTTGTAACAACTTGGGTTTCAATGCCACACAAGAGGAGAAGCAGAATAGAGCACATTTCGTTCTTTCCACCACCACTCACTATATATACAGACGCTGCTACGTGAGTGTAGGGCTTTTTTATTATAATAAAAACGGAAAAGTAGTAACAATAATAATACGGACGCTATTCATATCATCTATATCTATCTTAAACACTCTCTTTCGATTTGCACATGAAAAGGTACAATGCATAATATTATATATATGTGAGCAATGGGGTCCTGTTAAGGAGAAGTACCCCACTACCATCACCACACACACTCACTCGCTCCCATTATTTTTTTTTTCTCCTCTCTCAAACACACACACTCACTTTCTCTCTAGTATACTTTATTATTATTGTGGATTGTGGGTGCTGTTAGCTCTAGCACTACCTATTTATTTGGATATCCAGAAGGAAGAATGTATCCTTTGTTGCTATTACAAGATGTGGCATTGTTTTTCGACGAATTTACTCCCTAATTCAACCCTTTTTCTCCACCAAAAAAAGGATTCATAAGTTTTATTTCTAAATATTATTCAATTCAGCAACATAAATATTAGGAAAGTTTGACTGTAAAATATTTTTTTTCCGCACAAATGTCTCCTTAAGTTTCTTTTCCCATTATGTCCTATCGAAGTGCCACTAGGTAGTCCACGTACATATGTATATAGTGATATCCTTATCCATCCATTTTCTGAAGAAGAAGAAAAAAGTCCATTCAAGGATTCGTAATAATAATGGCTATATTGAACATGCCTGGGTACGTGTATATGAAAAACAAATTACGCAAGACGTTCTTATGACGCTGTATAGGCATGTAATAAAATTTTCGTTTTATTCCTCCTTGGCTGTAACACAAAGAGGCTAAAAACAGTCATTTGATTCAACTTTGCTTGTCCCTCGATTTTCTGCTACTGTTGCTGCTCCTGCTCTCGCATTACTTTTGAAAAGGTTGGTTAAATGTCAAGTGAAACTACGGTTAATAAAGCCTATAAACATGTACAGGACTATAACTATCAATTTTGGCCTTACTATCCCCATTTGAGAAGAAGAAAGAAAAGACTTTCTCTTTCTTTGCCCGCTTTTCTCTTTTACTCCCTCGCTCCTTCAGTTGTTCCAAAAAGAGAACTTTTTAGGCACAACTTATTAAGCTTCATCCTGTTTGTTTGCAATAAAAGCCTAATCATTGAATTAACACTTTCTATCGTGGAATAATAATGGAAGAGACCATTCTATATGCCTATATAGCGTCTGCATACATAAAAAGAAATAGAAATAGCGCACACACTCTCCTTCGCCTCCTTTGCCGCTCCTGCTGCTCCACGCAGACTTTTGGTTCTCTTGAACAACAAAAGAAATATTTGCACCTACTCAACCATGTAAGTAAGAAACCAAAATTAACTTTTGGGGAAATTACGAGCAAGAACTATAGCAAAGTCGTCGTAATATTGGAGTACAACTGCAGAAGTCACAAAGTCTATAATAATAACAGCAACTGGGAAGGCAGAGAAAAATAATAAAACCACTCTTCCCCGAGATTGGGAGCAGAGAAAGTATAAGGTTCGGTACTCACAAGCATTACGACTAGACGGCAGAGGGCTGATTGAGGCAGGATTGGAAATAGCAAAAACATCTGTATGTATTTATACTTGCCTATTTGTGCGAGAGCAACAAAACATTGATTGGTCACAATCACATTGGCTCTCCGTCTTGTTCACTCGCTCACCACCAGTCAGTCAGAGAGAGATGATGATGACGGAGATTGAGAGAAAGAGAGAGAGAGAGAAAGCGCGAGAGCAGGTTGGTTACCCACAGTGTGCCTTATTATCACTATCCTGATCATGCATCGGTTGGTATTTTTTATGAACCTTTACTTTCACATTGAGAAAATTCTCAACCTTCCAGCTTTTACCTTCACCATGAGAATAATTTGGGAACCAAGGACTACAAAATTCATTACTTTTGATAAGCTATAAAAATAAACAGAAGAACTGTTTTTCTTTCCTCTGACACTGTCATCCATTTAGTCAATGAACTCGCTAGAGTTTTCTCTCTCCTGCCATGCACAGATACACCATATAATATCCGCCTGTAGTCTACGACGTCACTATTGTGACCAGCACTGCTGCTGCTGGCGTGCTTGCTTGGCTCAGAACAGAAAACCTTTTTTCCAAAAGGGTAACAAAAACGGAGCATGGGGTCTGACTTTAAATCCTGCATTTATTCAATCTCACGTAATGAAATTGAACTAAAGGAACTGCTTGAATGTCAGTTTCTCTCCAAGTCCGTCTCAAGAGCACTCTAACTCAAGTCGTTGTTAAATAATAGTAAAAAAAACTTCCTTTCTTTAATAAAAGTATGTGTATTAACCCACTTTCAAAGATGTTACTCGTTCCATACATATGGAAGGCATCCGCCGCAGTGTGTGCAACATAAACATTCCCTTACACCATTGTGCTCATATAATATTACACAACAGTAAATATTGATAATAATAACGCAACTAGGCTCACTGTATCATTTCGTCAGACAGCAACAATGCCTTGTCGTAAATCTATTTTAACCTTGTGTGGGCATTCCTATGTTGCTTTTTTTGCACAGACAGAGACATAAAGGCTTAGTTAGCTAGTATTACCGGGGCTCATAGTGAGTGGGGTAATATAACGAGAGCACAAGCTATAACTAGTAGGGAATGTGGCCCTTATTAGTTTCAGATTGAAATCTTGCTCGTAAAACACTATAAAGACTCTCTTCTCAAGAAAAAGGTAGGGGAATTCTATCCTGCAAATTTTGGCTTTTACTCCTTTTCCAGCTCGCAAAATGTCAATAAATGAGAAATATTTTATTATGTATGGCTTAGGCGTAGTAGCAGCGTAGAATAGATTACGTTAGTTTCATGTTAAACAGAAGAAAACATGAAAGTTATACACATAATTAAATGGTAAACACAATCCAGTCAACCATTGTTAACGGGGAAGAAATACAGCGACGAATGCGGTATAGTGGGTGGCCACTAATTATTATCGAATGCGGTCAAAACTTTTATTGTTGTTATTGTGAATGTGCAAGCCTGTCACATTTTCTATAGTTCACGTACATAATATCGAGTATGCTTTATTCCCCCCACCATAGTGAAATACCGGCCTTTTGTTTTGGTCGATTGTCCTCGACAAAAAGGCTACTTGGAAGCGATGAAACTTTTACAGCTTTTCTCAGCAAGCTAATTTATCGAACACGGTCGCGGTCAAAATAGATGTATGCAATATTATGTGAGGACCACACAGTGAAGAAAAGTTATGCTCACAAAAGCATAGCACGCTCCTCGACATTTTGGAGAGAGAGAAAAAAAATCAAGTATCTTCAAGGCGATTTCGGAGCAGTTATTAGAGAATCTTGTATAGCATAGCCCCATAGTCCCGCTAAAGTGCATGCATAAAATAGAGAAAGTTCAGACAGTACTGATTGACAATGAGAGATTCTTTCGTGTGCAGTTTTAGTCATTTGGCTCTGCATACAAAATACATCCTGCGCACGTTAGCAGATCTCTGTTTCATCATTCATATAACAGTTTAACTATTCCAACTCTCAAAGAAGTTTTAATCTTCTGACATTCAAAAAGCAAAAGTGGCTACAGGTTAGTAGTGGAAATTAAAATTGTTCATGAAAGTACATTGAAATGTAAGTAGTACGTGTACGTGTGGCAAAGTAGAAAACAGTTTGCTTCCAACTTGGCAGCATACGAAATGATTTGTAATTTTGCATGCAGTAAATGCACCACGGGCTTTTCGATTTCATTCGCCGTGTGCATATTAACTCATATGGTAGCCCGTTCTATAAATATATTTAGAGTATTGAGCGCAAGTGTGGAGTATCCAACAGGCATGCAAAATCATGTCCATCCACGAGGAGTCACATAAAAGAAACAAACACAGTGTAAATAAATAAAAAGTAGCTTACGCAAAAAACCTTCACAACATCCACCACACAGCAAATAGAGAGAGAGAGAACAAAAAGTGAACGCTGAAGAAAAAAAAGCTCCAGTCACAGTAACAAAGTACATACGTCTGCAGGGAAACGTACACGTATGTAGAGTAGCCGGAGAGCCGTATGTCTGGTTTAGGACACGGGATATTCTAGGACCGCTCGTATATATACATATTTCATTTATTACACCTTTCCAACTTTTCAACTTGCGTAGAATTCAAGCATTTCGAATGCCCAAAAGAGGCAAAGAGTGAGACAGAGAGAAAGGAGGAGGAGGAGGTGGCGGTGTGGATGATATTAAATACAGTCGCTCTATATTGAGCAAACTCTTGAACGTGTGTGCGAGTTAATTTATATATATTTGAAAACGTCCACGACCACTGTCAGCAGTCAGTACTACTGGCAGGGCGGCGGTGCGGTGCAATTCAAAAGCATACAAAAATTTTCATGATGAGAGTGAGGTGGTGGTGGTAGTGGCAGAGTTTTGGTGACTTGTATTCGCAGTCACAGTCACGGTTATTGAATTACCCACATTAATACATTGAAGCATGACAGTTTTTTTTTCAAACCTAGTATTAGTAAGTTACGCTCTTCTGTGTTCTTTCTGGAGGAGTAAGAACAAACCAGCATATTATTTCATGACAGGCCACCACAAATTCAGCACGTTGCTACATGAGCAGACAAAAACCATCTTACTTTCGTGCACCACCACCACCACCACTCCTCTTATATTATATTTAAACTAGACACTGCCCTTTTCACGATGATGATGAGTAAAAGTATGTGAGGAAAGTATATGGAGGCCGAATAGGAGTGTATATAATGTCCGTCGTGACTCCTGCTAAAATACCAAGACCGACTGACTGGCATTGAAATGCACATGTAACTCTCTGCTGCTCCTATAACATAACTCATTCGCGTAATGTAACACATGTCGGCATGCCTCCATATACGCACATTATACAGCACATTATCCACAATATTTGTGGACATTATGTGCATGTAAAAATATCCTGGCAATTACCACGCATGTAGACATGCTAGTGTGATGATGATGATATAATGATATATGCATCCTGAATCCTGCCTGACTTTTCTGAGAGAGAAGTGCACGAAATGGGATGTATGTATGTTGAATATCGGCAATATGTCTATTAGAGCATTATTATGGGGCACTAATACATTTTTAGATCTTCAAGATAAACAAGTTGTGTGCAGAGATGAATTTGTGATATAGTATGTTTTTTGCAAAGCCACTTAACTTTTTCCTTGATCTCGATCTCCGATTCGGTTTTTAACGTGCATGCAGCAGGAGCGGCAGTCATCGTCATCATTATCATCAGCTTTGCAATCTATGAAACCAATTTTCCGTCTGCCGACTAGTATATGGTGAGCTACTACTACTCCACTCACTCACTCCTGCTGCTTGTTCGTCTTCCTACTTTTCCCTGTTCGTCAGGTTTGATGTTTGATGGAAAAAAGATTTGACTCTGAGAAAGTCCATTGATGCTCTAGTGATTCAAGTAAATTCAGCATTTTCAACGCTCCGCTCGCATAGCTAACTAAAAGAGCAGCGAGAAGAGAGGAGGTTTGAAAAACAAGAAAGGATTCTGTCTTTTGCGCTGGCTCTCTCTTAATATTGGCGGCATGCTTTCGTTGTGGTACTTTGCACAAACTCCGACGAACGAACCACTCCATCCATCCAACACAGAAACATGCACACATGCTGACGGACTGGGCTGGCTGGCAGAAAGTATAGAAAATTCATCTCGCCCACGAAATATTCATGACTTTGAAGACATGACTCTACTAACTTCTTTACATGCTAAAAACGACATTAACTCCGAATGAATGGTTGACTCAGCAGAACTTGATGATTGCAATATACTTCCACCACCACCACCGCCATAGATACACACATAGCACCTTAGAATGTATAGAAAATGACTGTGTGGACACACTATATATACTCCCATTCTACAACTCCTACCGCATTGCTACAGTGTGGAAGCCACGCAAATGATACCAGACTTGTGACACTGTTTCTCGCTCATTTTTGTTGAGACGATGATTCCAGTGTCACAGTGAAACTATTGATCTATCCGAAATCATAAAATCTTGAAAGTGGCAACGCATTTTTTTTCTCCTCGTCTTCGTCGCCTTCGTTTTGCTCTATCGCCAGTCCCATTGTGTTCCTATTTATAGAGAGAAACTTTCCAATGCACGTCCCAATGCCGTGTACGTTCGTTTACATACAGCTACTACGATGACGACATGCATGATAATTAAGCCGCTTTAATTGGTACTTTGTCGAATTTTCAACTCATTCCAGAGAGCAGTTTACTTGGCAAATAAATTTGAGAGAGAGAGTGCACGTTGTTGGTAGTCCAATAACTTTGATCACTGTTTATTTTTGAGAAAAGGCTGTTTGTGGAGCACGTACTTAAAATGCGCCATGGAAAGAAAGACAGACGAACGAAAGGACAGGTTGATAGACTCATTCCAAGAAACTTCCGCTAATTAATAACCCAATAAATTTCTTCTGTCCCTGATGTTTTTGTACTGAAAGAAAAACAGTTTATCGAAAGCGTTGTTGTTGTTGAGTGCTTTTTCTTCCTGTCTATGGTAAAGGGATTTTCATGTTTTTCAGGTGGAGACCAAATGTCTTACGCTTTCTCGCTGTATGCATGTGTGTTTGTGTGCTAAAATACAATCTTATTATATGCGAGGTCGAATTTTGCACCACACGGTCCGCGCTTATATGGTTTATGCACATACAATCGCATGACGTATACATTGTGGGTGGAATACCCGAATTAATTAATCATTGGTAGAAATCATGCAATAGACAAAGTGCAAACTTAGGTAAGCTTTCCTCCTTTCTTCCTTTCTCTCCTCCCTCTCCCTTTCATTTCTCTTTTCAAGTGTTTATTTTTATTTACGTGCTGAGGAAACAACACCGTTGATGAAATAATGTGTTCTGTTGTAATTGCTCCGTTTCACAGAATCTATATGTACCTATTTAGGTAAAGTATGTCCATGAATGATAGACCAACAACGAATGCGGATGAATATTTTTGTTACACCCTTACCCTGGCCTTTCTACTTTTTTGCTCACTTGAATTGGCTGGGTCGAACGAACATACTTCATCAATACACAACATCCTTTCCTCTCTCTCTCTCCTTCCATAACAATGCATACATATATTTTGTGATGGTTTACCTGGTTTTTTGGCCTTCTTACAAGAAACTATAAATGTGCATAGGTAGGTTCATAATGTACATTATTTCAAGTAACAACTAACAACCAAGCCAATTTATTTATCGCTCTTGTGTACCTTTAATATTTGTACTATGGAACAAAAAAACGTAAGCGGATCAGAGTGGATTTTGTGTATTTCAGTCATGAATACACAAACATAAACAGACAGAAAAGTTAACCAGCAGAGAGTGTAGTAGTGTGAGCGTTTAGTGGTGAACATCACCAAAAAATATTCTTTCTTTGTATATGGCCAGCCAGCACGAGAGAGAAGAAGAGGTAGTGGCAGTAGTAGTGGGAACAAGGCTATGTAATAATACGTGTATATATAGACTGGTACTAACAAGGAGAGAGGAGAGAGAGCTATTGCCTTTTTTGCCAAGATGATGAATCAATAAGCGAAAGGCTTAATGGGAAAAAGCACGCAACATTTTTTTCTGATGCTCTTCTTCTCTCTGTGTCACACTGCACCGGATTCCTTTTTTTCCAACCGCACGCCACTGATATAATATAATATTATGGGCTTGTTAGGTGGCCTTCTTCCCCAAATACTCTTCTTGATTCACTGGGTTCTCCAGCAGAAAGGAACGGGTGAAGGGAATTGTGGTACTTGGTATGCAAAACATCAAATTATCAGGTAGCGCGCACTACCAAAAGTCACTTTGTGAAAACGCCTGAGTCTGTCTACCGGCAGCAGCAGTACAGTACGCTGTGCGTCTCTAAATGCTTCCAAAAACAGCGATTTTTCCGTCAATTTCAAAAGCGACGATTTCTCTCGTCAAGCTCAGTTAATTTGGAGTTATGAATGTGTTGACTGAAATGGGCCATTCACAGATTGAAAGATCGGAGTATTCTATAATGTGAATGGTGGTGTAAACCCGTTGCTTTTTTGAAATTGGGAAACTTGTGTCTTGTGTAGCATGTGGCACGAACTTGTCGCTATTTTACTACATCGACTAATAAAGTGTGTTTCTATTATTGATAACTCGACTGTGACAACAGTTTTCCAGCAGCGGGGACACAGGGAAATGGTAGGAGCAATTCTACCTGCAGTTATTGTCCAGGTCCAATCTGAAAGGCGGGCGTGTACCTTTCTGTCGTGTCGTCATACCCTTTTATGCTTTCACAAAGGTGTTATTTACTCTATTCTTTTAGTGCACTCGCCCAGCTCACATGGTACAATTACAGTTTAATGACAGTGATGATTGGAAAGAGATGATAAGGATATTACTGCTCTGGGACAAAAATGGCATAACTGTTTGTATTCATTGAATATATATGGTTAGTGAATATTTGACTCAGCTATCGTATATTAGTTAACTAGTCCTGATCCTATTAAATTATTTCATTTATCTACCACTTAGCACTTCATAGCTGGTTACTAACCATTACTATAAAAATCGTTTGCATGCATCACGTAGCACATAAACTTATATGGTATCATAAGTCAGCACGATACTTGTCCAAGGTCTCTCTCACAGCAAAAAAAAAACACCAGACAATATTTACAGATAGCATTTTAAGCGAAAAAAAGCAGCAAATGTCTGACTCTACTACTCATGAAGGTAGGCGGATGTGCGGTCATCACATACTACGTAAACGTAAGTTTACATCCGTCGGAGCAGAAAGTGTGAAATAAAGGGAACAGGAACTGATCAGGTGAACTGTACACCGATACACATACACGGACTTGTGTACATTATGCATAGACATAATCATCGCACCAGAAGAGAGCAGCAACTGTTATCAGCGAACTAGTGTGGAAAATGAAATGTATCAGCAAAAAGGATCTCTCTCCAGAGCGCGGAGAAATTTACCTTCGTTTTTTACTCTATATCGTATCATGTGGCTATTATGAAAGTAACGTGAAACCGCAACCACGTACGTAGCTTACAAAGTTGAAATAAACCGCTACTCGATGCTGCTGCTTCTGGTCCTGTTGTTGTTGGCATTAAAAAGATATTATGAACATGGACAGCATAACACCTTTAAAACCAAAAACCACTTTCTCCTTACCTTTCTCCTCTCTCTCTATATATATGTTTATATTTTCCCCGGTGACTTTTACGTAGCTCTCTTCTTGTATATTTTTTTCAGTCGTCGTCCACGAAGACAAATACGAGGAAAGCAAACAACGTACAAGAAGAACAAACCAAGATACGTTCACGACGAGGATGGATGGACGGACACGGACGGAGGCTCCCTGACTCCATGCTTCTTTTTGCCTTCATGTTTTTTTTGTAAATGCGTATTGCATCTTTTCGTCCATAAGCCGCCTCGACTAGGAAAGATGTAAGTTTCTACTTATATATATCTTTCCGTACATCTGCTGGATGTCTTACGACTCTCTCTCTGTCGTATATATTAAAAGTGTGCAAACTCGGCGAGTGAGTATAAAAAACATATGCATTCGCTCAAACACATACCGACAACCATGCTTGTGTAGACATACGTTATTTTTTTTGTAAACGGTCTTTGTGTAACAAATGCAGAGCACTTCGTGTCGGAATATGTATCTGTAACTTTCCGGCTCATGTCTGCCTCTATATATGAGAAGTTTCATAGGCCATGCTTAATAAAACAATATTATTATTTGTGGGTATCTCCACACAAGATTGGACATGTGCATGAATGCTTGAATGTATGTGGAAATGCACGTACAGTTTTTCCAGAATTAAAAGAAGAGAGTCCATTTTCTTGTCGTATTTTTTCGAATAGGAATGATATAAAAAACCATATAGACATCCAAATATATATATGTGTGTGTGCATATTAGTGAGTATAG